>CAKNYM010051871.1:304642-337588 GCA_932195095.1 Andricus curvator | reverse complement strand
GGACCTAGAACGGCACACAGGATTACACCCAGCTCCTAGAGTATAGTACAATTTCCAAGAAAAGAGATGAATTTTGAACTAAAATTATGAATTCTCAACGGAAAATATTATAGTTGAAAATGTTAAATTTACAGTAAAAATAATTAATTTTCAACAAAAAAAAAAAAAAATAATTTTCAACAAAAAAGTTGAATTTCCAATCCAGAATTTGAATTTTTCGACCAAAAAGACGAATTTGGAACAAATAAAAAAATTTCCAGTCAAGAAAGAAAATAAAGTTCAACCAAATTGTTGAACTTTCAAGCCAAAGATGAATTATTTGTAAAACAGTTCAATTTTCGAACCGAAAATATGAATTTTCAACAAAAGATAATTTTTAACTAAACAGTTGTTTGCTTTTAACCCAAAGGAGGAAATTTCAACCAAAAAGGTTAGTTTTCTACAAAAACAACGAATTTTTAACTAAAAAAGATCAATTTTCAACCAAAAGTGGAAAAGTTACATTTTCAGTTTAAAAAATTACTTTTATACCCAAATTTGCATTTTTAAACGAAAAAGAGGAAATTTGAACCACGAAGATTAGTTTTCTACCAAAAAGTCGAATTTTCAACCAAAAATGGAAGTCATATTTTCAGTTGAAAAAATTAACTTTAGACAAAAAAAAACATGAATTTTCAACAAAATAGTTAAATTTTTAACCAAAGAGATGAAACTTCAAAGAAACAAAAAGTTTTTGACAAAGTGATTCAACTTTCACCTAAGTAGTGGAATTTTCAATTTAAACAAATCAATTTTCAACCAAAAATGGAATAGTTATATTTTCCATTTAAAAAAATTAGTTTTCAACAAAGGAAAAGTAAAGTTTTTAGTTTGAAAAAAATCAATTTTCAACCAAAATAATGAATTTTCAACAAAGAATGAATTTGTAACAAAGTGGTTCAACCAAGTAATTGAGTTTTCAACCAAAAATGAGGAATTCGCAACGAAAAATGTAACAGTAGATATTTTAAGAAAAAAAAATGCTTTTATTTTTAATCAAAAACAGTTAAATTCAACCAAAAAAAGATTAATTTATAACCTAACAGTTGCATTTTTAGCCAAAAAAGATGAAATTGCTACCAAAAGAGATAAATTTTTGAGCCATAAAGACGAATTTTCAACAAAAATAGTTGTATTTTGAACCAAAAAAGTTGAATTTGCAATCAAATAATAAACTTTTCAACTAAAAATGTAATCGTCAGAAAGAAGCAACTGAAAAAAAGAAATATAAATAAAAGTACCAGGTAAATACATTACTAACAAGAATATTATATCAGGGTGGCCGCAAACTTCATTTTCAAAATTCCCTAACTTTTCGCTGCCCAGTTTTTCATTTTCTCTGGCCATTAATATTCAAAGACGAGAATTTTGATCTTATAACATTTTCCCCTGACCTACGGCCACCCTGTTATAATTATTGAAAAATTAATTGCAGCTTCAGAAAAAGGGGGGAAAATTGACAAAATTCGGAAATATAGGGATTACAGGGGATTTTGAGAAAATAGGGAAAAAATAGATAAAAAAGGGGAATATGGTACTGATCCCTGAAAGTATGCAAATTTTACCTACCTAATATTTATCACATCACGAATCAGATGTTTTTGGCCATTGTAAGTCGTCAGAATACTGATTTTGTCAGCAGGATATCCCAATAGACGCATGTACATAAAAACTGCAACGCAATACTCGGCTTCTGCAAGATTTTGGTAAAAGTAAGCACTAGGTTCGCTTTCTCCGACGCCATTAAAATCCTCCACGTTGATCAGTTGGAAATCGTAAAGGAAACCAGCATTTGCCACCAGATATTCTGCACTTTGCTCCACGTGTGTTAAATTTCCAAGCTTCTTGTATCGCCAATTGTAGAGATTACAAATGCTTGGCCTGGCACGACCTTGGCCGTCGAGATCAACTGTTGGAACTCCCAATCTGACAAATCTCGCGAAAAGGGATTGTTCCATGTTGGAGTATTTCTGAAAAGCCATGTTCTTAATTACAGGCGGTAACTGATGATGATCTCCTATCATGATCCAACGTTTTAACCGATTGTAACCATCCTGTGGATTTTGCAAAAGTAGCGGAATAAAGGTCTCAATTTCTAGAATCTGAGCTGACTCTTCCATGAGAATATTATCGTATGTGAATCCCATGTCAACAAGTTCTCGTCTTTTAAGGGCCGCGTGCGTACAGGTCATTGCAATCACTTTAGCTTCCTTGACAAGCAAATACTTGGATCTATCAAGACCGGATCGCAGGAGTTCGAAGGCTCGGAATTCCTCAAGTTGAGTGAATATTCGCTCGATATATCTGAAAAGGAAAAAGAAAATAATACGTTTTCGTGGAATCAGTAAAGAGAGTTAGCAGGGTCGCCGAAAAACATCATTTTCAAAATTCCCTGACTTTTTCCTGATTTTTTCTTAACTAAACCAATAACAGAATTTGAATCTTGTAACATTTTTAACACAGAATCTCTTATAAACGGAGTAAAACAATTTAAAAATAAAATTAGAAAATTTCAAATTTATTTAGATAAAAAAAGATTACTTTTCTATCATAAAAGATGCATTTTTAATCCAAAAGGACGAATTTTCAACAAAATAATTAAAATGTTCGACTACAAAAGATGACTTTTTAACAAAAAAGTTTGATTTTCAACAAGATAATTAAATTTTCAAAGAAATAGTTGAATTTTCAGCCAACCGGTCAAATTTTCAAACAAAAAAGACTCATCTTCAACCAAAAACAGTTCATTTTCAATGACATAATTGCACTTTTTAGAAGACAGTTGAATTTTCAACCAAAAAAGATGAATGTTTCATTTAAAAGAACGAATTTTCTGTCCAAATGGACGAATTTTCGTCAAAACAGTTTAATTTTTAACCAAAAAAGATGACTTCAACAAAAAAGTTTAATTTTCAATAAAATAATTAAATTTGCAACAATATAGTTGAATTTGCAACTAAATTGTTGAATGTTCATCCTACAAAGATGATTTTTTAACCAAATGGTAGAATTTTTAAACAAAAAAGATTAAACTTCAATCAAGACCTGATAAATTTTCAACTGAAACCGTTGAATTTTCAGTCCAAAGGAGGAATTTTCAAAAAAAATTTCAACAAAACTGTTACATATTAAGAGACTAATTTTCGACCACAATGTTGAATCTTTAAAAAATGAATTATTAACAAAGGAGTTAATTTTTCAACCAAATAGGTGAATTTTCAATAAAAAAGATTGATTCTCAAGGAAAAATGTAAAAGTTGATATTTCAACCCAAAAAGATTATTTGAAACCAAAAACAGTTGAATTCAACCAAAAAAGATTAATTCTAAACGAAAGATGTAATATTTGATATTTCAATCAAGTAAGATAAAACTTTTTCAACCAAATAGTTAAATTTTCAAATGAAAAAGATAAATTTTCAAATAAAATTATGAATCTTCTAAAAAATCAATTATTAGGAAAAGAGTTAATTTTTCAACCAAGTAGCTGAATTTTCAATAAAAAAAGATTAATTCTCAACGAAAAATCTAATAGTTCATTTTTCAACTAAGATTTTATTTAAACAAAAAAAACAGTCGAATTCAACCAAGAAAAGACGAATTTTGAACCAAATAGTTGAATACTCAACCAAAACAGATTAATTTTCAAATCAAAAGAACGAATTTTCAACAAAACAATTGAATTTTCGACTAAAAAAGATGACTTTAACGAAAAAGTTTAATTTTCAAATAAAATAATTAAATTTTCAACAATATAGTTAAATTTGTAACTAAATTGTTGAATTTTCATTCTACAAAGAATTTTTTAAAAGACAGTTGAATTTTTAGCCAAAAACTGAATTCTCAACGAAAAATATAATAGTTGACATTTCACACAAAAAAACGAATTTTCAGCAAAATAGTTATTAGCTCAATAAAAGAGTTGAACTTTTAAGAACGTAATTAAATTTTCAACAAAATGATTTAATTTTTAATAAAACAACAAAATTGACTTTTTAACCAAATAGTTGAATTTTCAACCTATAAAGATGAATTTTCAACCAAAAAGACAAATTTTCAACCAAGAAGATTAATTTTCTGTTGAAAAAAGAAAAATGTTCAATAACATACATGAATTTTCAAACAAATAGTTTAATTTTTAACTAAAAGACAAATTAACACGAAAATATTAATTTTCTACCAAACAGACAAATTTTCAACAAAATAGACCAATTTTCCAGCATACAGATGAATTTATAACTAAAATGATGAATCTTTATAAAAAAAAAATTTTTTTAATAAAATAGTTCAAGGTTTATCCAAAAAAGACAAATTTTCAATTAAAAAGACGAATTTTCAACAAATAATGATTTTTTAGTCCAGAAAGAAAAAACAGTTTATCCAAATTGTTTAAATTTTGAGTCAAAAGACAAATTTCCTGTAACTATTGATTTAAAAAAAATCAATTTTCAGCCAAAAATGTAATAGTTACATTTTCAGTTAAAAAAGTAAATTAGAAAAATGAGTTTTCAACAAAGTACTGAAACTGTCAACCAACAAGATGAATTTTTGACTAAAATTGTGAATCTTTAACTAGAACAGTTAAATTTTCAGTTGAAAAAAATTAATTTCCAACAGAAAAAACACATTTGCAACCAAAGAGATGAATTTTTAACTAAAATGATAAATTTTCAACCAAATTATTTGTTAAAAAAGGCGGTCGAACCTTCAACCATATAATTCAATTTTAAACCAAAAAAGATGAATTCTCAACCAAACAGTTGCATTTATAACTAAAAAAGATGAAATTTCTACCAAAAGAGATGAATTTTCAAATCAACAAGACGAATTTTCAAAAAAGTAGTTGAACTTTCAACCAAAAAAGATTTCAGTTGATTTTTCAACACTAAAATATGAATTTACAACAAAAAAGTTAACTTTCTACCAAAATTGTTCAATTTTCAATCAAATAATAAAATTTGTAACTAAAAATATAATCATTCGAAGGAAGCAACTGCAAAAAAAGAAATAAAAAATAGAAATACAAGGTGAATAAATTACCAACAAAAATATTATATCAGGGTGGCCGCAAAACTACATTTTCAAAATTACCTAATTTTTCCCTGACAAATTTTTCATTTTACCTGACCATTAATAGCCAAAGACCGAAATTTTAATCTTGTAACATTCATAACAAATTCATTTCAAATTTATTATCCTTGACAGCTCTTTAAAGTGCCTCCTATAGAAATTCCCTTACTTTTGCAATATTTTTTTCCAAAATTCCTGAATTTTCCCTGATTTCCAGGTATTCCCTGACCTAGGGCCACCCTGCTAAGGCATGTATTTAATCAGTGATTCGATTTTTTTTCATTCGACATTCACGTACCTGAAGCAACTTTGTGCTATCTCGTAATCCTCACCAAACGTCTGACACTTGAATAATGGTTGTGGTGCATTATCAAAAAATTTATGGAATGGAAATTCTTGATTGACAAAGGAAGCCGCAGAGGTACTCGTGCCACCTCCTCTTTGTTTGATTCTGGCTTCAAAACGTTCCCAACGAGTCAGTACTTGGTACATAAAAAAATGACCCGCCGTTTCGCATGTATAAGCTACATCAGCTTTTACGTTCAAGGATTCCTGTTAAAGAAAATAATTAATTAGTATCTTAGTAAACGGCGAGGGGTTGATTAATCCATGAAAACCTTTTCAAACAAACTTTAAAACATTAAGATCTCTTAAATCTGTTGAAATCCCTTGAAATTTGTAAAATCACCTAAAATCTTTCAAATAGTTGGAGGTCCCATAAAATCCCTTAAATCTTGTAAAATTTCGAATCTCCTTTGAAATTCTCGCTATTTTTGTTAAATAACGTAAAATCTTGAAAATAAAATAAAATCCTAAAATCCTTTGAAATTTGTTTAATTCCTTCAAAATTTTTGAAATTTTTGATATCCGTAGAAATCCCTTGAAATAAAATTAAATTTTTTCCGTACATAAGAAATCATTTAAAATCCCTTGAATATAAATTAAACTTAATCTTTAAAGTTCTTTAAAACTGCTTTAAATCCTAAAAAATCCTCCCAAATTCCATAAAATTTATTATTTTTTGAAATCCTTTGGAATGCCGTAAAATCTTTGGAAAATGTAAACCCTATTTTAAATAGTAGATATATGTAAATAATTTGAAATCCCTTGAATATAAATTAAATTGAAGTTATTCATTACAGTTATCTAAGAAAAAGTTTACATACATAGAAATCTTTGAAATCCCTTGAAATCCTTGAAGATTTATTAAAGTCCTTTAACTTTTATGAAATTCCTTAAAATATCTTAAAATCCCTTGAAATTTTATTTAAAGGGTGGCAGTACAGAAATAGATAACCAACAAAACATAATTTTTTTTTTTTTTAAAACGATAAAAAATTCTGTAAAATCAAAATCACTATTTATAGATGAAACAAATGTCCACTCCCGAATGGAGGTATTGTTGAATTAAGGCCAAAAAAGTTTTATCAAAAAAAGTTATCAAGGTTCGAGGAAATGGATGTGAAAGTTGACAATCTCAATGTCACTGAACAAAAATTTGTTGATCCAAAAAAATTATTCTGTTCCGAGAAAATAAAAATTGAAGATCGCGACAACACAGTATGGCGACATTTTTTTGCTAAAAATTCGGGAAAAAATATATGATTTTTCTTTATTAAATGATAATAATTTCATGAAATATAAATGCTAAAAGGTTGAAAAAATTATTACTGCCTTAAAATTGTAACTAAATTGTAACTAAAATTTTCAATCAAATTTTTTCTGTTATAATTATTGTATCAACAAACGATATTTCGAAAAAATCCTTTTATCTAACTTTGTATTTGATTATTCAAGAATTTTTTATGCAATAAACCCATTTTCGACAGAAACGTTGGTTATCTAGTTCTATACTGCAACCCTTCATTTCATTTATTTTTCAAAGTTCAGTCGAAATATCTTTAAATTTTTGGAAATCTTAACAAATTCTTTGCAATCTCTTAACATTTTTTTTAATTTTTTGAAATCCTTTGGAATACCGTGAAATTCACAAGAATTGAAGGTGAATTAAAACAAATTCAAGTGAATTGAAAACAATAAAAAAATATTATCAAAATTCATTAAATTCATTAAGTTTGAAAGGAATTTAGAAAAATTCAAGGGAATTCAAAAGAATTTGATAAAATTCCAAAGAATTCTACGTGAATTCCAAATGAATTGGAAAAAAACTAATAAATTCCAAAGTATTGAATTGGTTTCAGTAAAACCAAAATAAATTTAGAAGAACTCAAGGGAATTCGATGAAATTGATACGAATCCAAAATGAATTCAAGGTGAATTAAAAATGATTCAAGTGAATGGGAGTGAATTTAGAAGAATTCAGGGAAAACAAAAGAATTTAAGTGAATTGATCGAAAATAAAAAATTATAAAATTTCCGTTGAACTGAATAAATGGAAGTGAACATAGTTTATGAAGAGTTTAATAGAATTTAAGTGTATTGAAAAAAATAAACAAACAATGAATTAAATAAAATTTGAGTGAATTTAGGCTTTAGGGGAATATAAGGAAAATGAATTCATTGAATTTATTGAGTATGGTGTGAATTTATAAAAATCTAAAGGAATTCAAAAGAATTTGATAAAATTCCAAAGAATTCAACGTGAACTAAAAAAAAATCATTTAATTGAGTAGAATTGAGCGAATTCAAGTGAAATTTAGAAGAATTCAAGAGAATGAGATGAAATTGATACGAATCTAGGATGAATTTGAAAGAATTCAAGATGAATTAAAAATAATTTAAGATAGAATTTAAATGTATTGAAATTTTTAGAATTTTAATAATTAGAAATTAATTAGAAATTCTAATATTTCAAAATAATTCAATAATTCCAAATAATTCACTTATATACTTTAATGATAATTTGGGAATGGAAAAAAATTTTTAAAATAAAAAAATCCATTGAATTCAGATAAATGGGAGTGAATTTAGAAGAATTCAAGGGAATTCAAAAGACTTTGATGAAATTCATAAGAATTTGAGTGCATTAAACGAAATTGAAAAAAATCAACAAATTTCCATTTAATTGAATATAGTGGAAGTAAACAGAATTCAGGAAGAATACAACAGAATTTAAGTGTATTGAAAAAATCAAAAAAATCCAATGAATTAAATAAAATTCGAGTAAACTTAGGGGAATATAAGAAAAATGAGAACAAGTCGATAAAACTCATGAAAACATGCAAGGTGAATTAAAACCAATTCAAGGGATTGAAAACAATTTAAAAATATTAACAAAACTCATTTAATTCATTAAGATTGGAATGAATTCAGACAAATTTAAGGGAATTTGAAACAATTTAAAAGAATTTAGGATAAATTAATAAAAATTCAGGATGAGTTCCAAATGAAATGCAAAAAACAAAAATTTTTATCCAAAATATTTAATTGATTTCAGTAAAACTAAAGTTAATTTAGAAGAATTCAAGAGATTTCGATGAAACTGATACGAATCCAAGATAAATTAAAAAGAATCAAAGATCACTAAAATGATATTTTCATTTTAAAAAGTGAGTATATAGTGACTTTATCTTAAAAAAGTGA
Source organism: Andricus curvator (assembly GCA_932195095.1). Classification (NCBI taxonomy): domain Eukaryota; kingdom Metazoa; phylum Arthropoda; class Insecta; order Hymenoptera; family Cynipidae; genus Andricus; species Andricus curvator. The sequence continues at coordinate 328,937 of CAKNYM010051871.1, read as the reverse complement.
TTAAAAGAGATTTGAGAAAAAGTCAACCATAAGAATTGCGCCAAAATCGATATTCATTAACTACCTTACATTTTTTTTCAGGTAAATTATAGCTAAAAATAGATTTTCAAGTACTATAGGTATCTTTGAACTATACCAAATGTGTATTTCGAAATTCAAGATTTTGTCTGTCACCCGGTATAAATATTTTTAATTTATTCATTATGAAGAATAATTTCTTTACATTTTAGAAGAAATCCTCTGCTTCTAAGCCCAATGATAACTTGAACAAAATTTTCATCGAATTTAGATCTTATTCCTAAATAAATAATAAATGCTTTGTAGAGCTGAAAGCTTTTTTCAGCTTGAAATTTGTATTTTTTTAAATCAAAAACTAAGAAAATGTATTTGCAGACCTAAAACGACCTAGCGGAACCTCTGAACAATTGTTTAAAAATAACAGTACATTTTTGGCAATATTTTTTAACCAAAAGGAAGAAATTTAGGTGGTAGTCTTTGCAAAGTTAAAAAATTCACAATTTTCATTTGGCACCCTAGTATGATTATTAAGAATTATACATACCTTCAGTCTCTGAACTTCTTCCAAGAGGTTCATTCGTTTAGCTAAAACGTAATTTACTCGTCCGTATCTACTAAAATCTTTCTCTGTCTCCAGCGCTTCTTCACCATGACCGAGACGCAAAAGATGCCTCTCGTCAATATCGAGAGCCATGATTTTCTCGAAAAGCTGATTTAAAGCTTGATTAGAGTGCGTTACGATTAAAGTTCTCTGATTGGGAAAATTATGATAGAGATTAGAGATAATCTGTACAGCCACATCTGTTTTTCCGGTACCTGGCGGACCGACAACAAGCGTCAATCCTGGTTGCATTCCAGCTCGAATCGCTTCCACTTGAGTCGGAGTGAACGGAATTTGGTTTCTATCGAAAAGAAATTCAAATTACAACAGTGCTAATAAGTGTCATTACAATATTCAGTAAATAAAACGAGTTAACTCATGTGTTACCAACGGGCGAGCCCACCTAGTTGAGTCCCGAATGGGCATTATTATTGGCCGAATTGTAATAGTATGGGGTTTAAGAGTGTAGTGTGAAATCAGATGGTATTTTAGAGTAAGATGTAATTTGGTCTTCGGAACGCGCGGTGTAGTGGTGGTCGTGCGGTGATGTAATGGTCGTGCGGTAGCCTAGATTGATGTAAGGGTCGTGCGGTCAGGTGAGGAGGAGAAACGAGAAATTCTCTGAGAGTACCCCAAAGATAATAATATCTGTGGAGTACCCATATGACGGAAGAAGAGGTGAAGGAGGTCCAGATCTGAGAAGACCCAAGTGTTACAAAGATGGTAGAATGAGTTCGCTGAATATCTTACCACATGTAAACTCAGTGAATAAAATACAGTGTAATATTATTGTAAATTCAAAGTGATCTTGCCATTTTTTCAACCCGTATCTTATTCGATTTTCGACAGCGGAACCGTCCCGGTTGGTAACACATGATAATTACTCACTTTTTCGGTTCGTTAGCCTTGTAAGGTCCTCGACTCGGTGGAATATGAGGTTCCACGTTTATTACTTTTCTTTCAACTCTCTCGTTTTGTTTATCCAATACATCCTCAAAAGTTAAGCGGAATGGGCGTATAAGCTTCTTTGGGTCATCGGTCGTGACTTTTATTTCATATCCAGGGAAACTTGAACGCAAGTGATCAATATCCAGAAACGTGTCATTAAAATCCATGGTTGCGATTTCATTTGGCATTCTGAGTGTTAAATAAAACATGAAATTAACTTTAATTCACGGTTAGTATTAATGTTACTGCATTTGTTATCACAGGCTCATTCCAAAACAGCGCTCCGACACGGGCCGCTCATCAATCTCTCTAGCAATCACCCCAGGTGGAGAACATCACAAAGTCGTTGTACATTACGGTTCAGACATAAACATTCAAGCTAACTAATAAGCCCACAGAAGGATCCATGCTTTTTACCCCAGCCACATCCACTAAGTCACACATTTCTTGTAAATAATTCCCCTCCACACGTTCCTGTCCTGGCATACAACTTTTGCTTCCTTTACATCCATACATGTTTTCATACAAGCTCTTGTGATTCTATAGCTCTTTATATCATTGCGCTTTAGAATCTCATTCACACATTCCCATCATTCTTTCCTCGGTCAACCTCTGGGTACAATACCACTCACTTTACCTAAACAGATTTGCTTCGTCAAACGTTCTTCACCTAAACTTTACTCTAAATTACTCTATATTACTCTAAATTACAAGTGGATTACTCCGGATTACATCGGACTTCATCATTCCACCAATCATCTCCAATCATTCTTCCTACGACCACAGTACCACACACTTCAGATGCACTCACGACCATGCATTTCTGTATTATTGCCCATCACGCAAATTTTCAACCTAAAAAGGAATAGTTATATTTTCAGTCAAAGAGATTAATTTTTTACCAACAAACAACGAATTTTCAACCAAATAGTTACATTTTCAACCACAGAGATAAATTTTTAACTGAAATGATGCATTTCCAACCAAAAAATGAATTTTTTACAAAGTAGTTCAACTTTCAACCGATTAGTTGAATTTTCAACCAAAAAGATTAATTTTCTACCAAGAATGACGAATTTGCAACAATATATTTGAATTTTCAACAAAAAAATTTACTTGTCAACCAAATAGTTGCATTTTCCACCAAAGTAGTTAGTAGTTGAATTTGTATCCCAAAAAGATGAATTTTTCACAGAACAGTTGAATTTTCAAAAAAAAAAAATGACATTTAAAAGAAATTATTGAATTTTCTACAAATTATATTATTTTTAAACACATAATTAAATTTTCAACCAAAAACATGAATTTTCAACCGAGCAGATTAATTTTATATCGAAAAAGACGAATTTTCATCGAAGTAGTTGACTTTTCCACTTAAAAAAAATTTTTTTAGCCAAATAGTTGAATTTTCAACAAATGCAATGACCTTTAAACAATGTATTCAACTTTCAACAAAGCAGTTGAATTTTCAAACCGAATAATATGAATTCTCAATGAAAGTTTAATAGTTGAATTTCCAACTAAATACGATCAGTTTTTTACCAAAAATGGAATGGTTAAATTTTCAGTCAATAGAATTAATTTTCAAACAAAACAAAATCGAAAAAAAAGTTTAATTTTGAACCAATAAAATTCATTTCCAACGAAGCAATTCAACCTTCAACCCAGTGGAAGAATTTTCAAACAAAAGATTAATTTTTTACCAAAAAATACGAACTTTGAACTAACTATTTCAATTTTCAACCAAAAAAGACAAATTTTCACCACAAATAAAATAGTTAAATTTTCGGTTATAAAAATGAATTTTTAACCAAAACGAATTTTCAAGAAAATAGTTTAATTTTCAACGGCATCATTTTTAACTAAAATCAAGAATCTTTAAACAGAAAAATGAATTTGAACAAATTACTTTGTAAACGAATTTTTAACAATACAGTTAAATTTTCTACTAAGGAATCAATTTGCTACCAAAATCATTGACTTTTCAATAAAACAGTTGAATTTAAATGATTTTTTACCAAAACTGTTAAATTTCCTACAAGTGGATTAATTATTCACCCAATAGTTGAATTTTCAACCAAAAACATGAATTTTCAATGAAGTAGATTTTTTTGGTTAAAAATTCAACTGTCTCGTTCAAAGTTTGTCTTTTTGACTTGAAACTTCAAAAATTTGATCGAAATTATTTTCTTTCTGGACTGAAAAATGTTATTTGATTAAAAATTTAACGTTTTTGTTTAACATTCGTCTTTTTGGTTTAAAAATTCAACAATCAAGTAGAAAATCAACTATTTGGTCGAAAGTTGAACTACTTTGTTGAAAATTCATTTCTTTGGTTGAAAATTGAAAATTCGAGTCGGAGTCGAGGCGTAGCCGATACGAGAACTGCAATTTACACGAGGCAAAGTGCCACTTAGAGGCCGAGTGTCACATACTATTTTTTATCACACCAGACAATCATAAGTGCAAATAGGCTGCATAGAGTCGAAAATACTAAAATACCCTAAGTACCCAAGTACCCTAAATACCCTAAAAACCCTAGGTAAAAATTTTACGGCCTATAATAAAAATGCTATTTTAGGTATCTTCGCAGTACCTAAAATCGCACTTATGACAGCGGTGTGATAAAAAATTAATTATTTCATTTTTGGTTGAAAATTTATCATTTTCAGTAGAAAATTCATTTATTTTGTTAAAAATTCGTCTTTTTATAGAAAATTAATGCTTTTGATTGAAAATGTAACTAACTTGTTCAAAATGTATGTATTTTGTTGAAAGTTCCTCTTTTTTGGTACAAAATTAATTTTTCGTTTAACATTGCAACTATTTCGTTGAAAATACAACTGTTTGGTTCAAAATGAACTTTTTTGTTTATTTTTCATTAAAAGTTGATCTTTTTAAGTCTAAATATTCAATTATTTGATTGAAAATTTATGTAATTGGTCGAAAATTCATCTTTTTTGGTAGAAAATTAATCTTCTTGGTTGAAAATTCAACTGTTTTGTACAAAGCTCGTCGTTTTGACTTTGAAATTCAAGATTTTGGATGACTTTTTTTTCTTTAATGACTGAAAAATCTTTCTTGGTCAAAATTTCAACTCTTGTTAAAAATTCGAATTTATGTTTTGAAAATCTCTCGCTTGGTTGAAATTTTATCTCTTTTCATTAAATATACAACTTTTTGGTTGAAAATGAATTTAAGGTTGAGAAATTTAAACAATTTGGTTCAAATTTGTGTCTTTCTTGACTGAAATGTCTTTTTGGGTTAAGAATTAAAACTGTTTTGTTGGAAATTCATCTCTTTTAGTAGAAAATTCTTCTTTTTTTGGATGAATTCAACTATTTTTAATATAAAATTCAAATCTTTTTGGGTTAAAGTATAAACTATTACATTTTTTATTGAAAATTGATCTTTTTTGGTTGAAAATTCAACTACTTGGTTGAAAGTTGAACTACTGTGTTAATTCACGAGAAACAGTAAGATTTTACAAAAAATTTCTCCTCCAACCAAATCGTCTTACGTTATTTTTGGAAGATCCCTAAATAATTTTTGTTTTTAATTTAGTCGCCAAAAATTACGTAAGATAGGTGGAGGGGGTGAAAACTTACGGTCCCTAACAAAGAGGGGTACGTAGTTTACAATTTTAGAAAACAACTTTACGTAATTTATGCACGGCCCCTAAGTATGTGTGTAGGGGGTGGGACTTCTAAATAAAAAAGGTATGTAGTCCGAAATTTAAAACATTTTAGGCCCTGCAACACATCTTGAACAGTTTATTTTAATCGAAAAATGAAATTATTCTACCTTGAGTAATGTGCTGCACCGGGATCACTGTATCCAAGAATAATATTGTGAAGCCAGTCTGGCACTACACATTCCGTATTCATCAGTTCTCGAATAGTCTCTAGAACTGCTTTAAAATTATTTTCCTTGGGTTTCCGTCGCATTATGATATTGAAACCTTCATAAACATCTTCACTTCCGTGACTGGCATTATCCATATCGACTCGGTACTGATTCGAGTCCAGCCAGACTCTATAAATTCGTGTATCACCTGGTAAAATTGGCCTTGGCTCTGGGCCATCCTCTATCACTCGTCCGTTAGAATCCAGCATGCCCTCAACCTCGCAACCACGTACTGTCGACAACCCGACTTGTGGCACAAAGGGTAGTTTATGACTGTATTTTGTGCCAATAGGATTTTTTGGCTTGACAGTGATCAGGAAACAGACGTCGTGTTTCCTAAGGTTCTCCCATTCCGATTTGATTTCTTTTCTGACACTTAAATTAATCGTGATATCTGCTCGCACTCTCGAAGGTCTTTTCTCGCCAATATTTGGTTTAGCCACCTCAACAACAGCAAATTCAGTTATTGGTTGAGCCATTCTCGCCCATCCGCCAAAGTAAACTCCGCCATCTTCAGCAAGCCTATCGAGAAATTAATTTATATTAAATCAAGCTAAGAAAACGTCCATTAATTAGGTAATTTTTTATTTTTGAACTTTAGAATTTTAGACTCCCTCCCACCCTATTGTAAGGATTCGTCAGATTTTTATGACTCCCTCCCCCATTCCTACGTAAGACTTTATATTTTTTACTCAATGAGGGTGTTTATTAAATTTTGCCCACGAATTCCTGGACAATTCCCACCTTTTCCCGCTTATAAATATAAGGTCCCTTTTACGACAGAAGCATACATATGCCTAGTGGGTTGACATGCGTAATTTGCTCGATTCAATATTACACTTTATTAAAAAAATTTATTTTGTAATTCTTTAATCATTTTTAAGAGCAGGTAGCTCAAAGAGACAATAAAAAATGATAAATTATAAAGAAATAAAATGCACTTCCCGTGTCAAAAATAAAATCAAGGACAATTCCCGGATTTTTTTCAATTCCCGGACCATTCCCGGATTTCCTTAAATTCCCGCACAGTAGACACCCTGTCAATATATAAAAAATATATCAATTATTTTCACCGTAAACGAGATTTCGAGCGTTTTCAAGAGATTTTAAAGATTTACAGTATTTTAAGGTATTTCAGAGAACTACAAAGTATTTTAAAGAATTACAACATTTTTACGGAATTTAATGCAATTTTATGAGATCTCATGGAATTTCAAAAGATTTCAAGAGATACCGAAGGATTTCGATAGATTTTGAGGAATTTTAAGGAATTAAGAACGATTTCCCCGGATTTCAAAAGATTTCAAAGGATTCTAAGGGATTTTAACGGATTTCAAAATATTTACAAAAATTTCAAATGATTTTAAGGGATTTTAAGAGATTTCAAAAGATCCAAAGAATTTTCGAATATTATAAAGGATTTTAAAGGATTTCGAGGAATTTCAAAAGATTTTAAAGATTTATAGTGATTTGAAAGTATTTAAACGAATTTCAAGGGTTTTTAAGGTATTTCAAAGGATTACAAAGTATTTTAAAGAATTAAAACATTTGTACGGAATTTAATGAGATTTCCAAAGCTTTTTAGGGATTCCATGAGATGTCAAGGAATGTCAAAAGATTTCAAGACCTATCGAAGGATTTCGACGGATTCTGAGGGATTTTAAGGAATTAAGAAAGATTTCCCCGGATTGCAAGGGATTTCAAAAGATTTTCAGATTTCAAACATTTTACGGAATATTAGCGGATTTCAAAATCTTTGCAAAGATTTCAAAGGATTTTAAAGAATTTTAAGAACGATTTCCAATGATTGCAAGGAATTTCAAAATCTTTGCAAATATTTCAAAGAATTTTAAGGGATTTTAGGAGATTTCAAAAGATTCTAATGTATACATCAACGGACTTTAGAGGATTTCGTAAGATTTCAAAAGATTTAACGGAATTTCAAAGGATTTCCGAATATTATAAAGGATTTTAAGGTATTTCGAGGGATTTTAAAAGATTTTAAAGATTTACAGCAATTTGAAAGTATTTCAATAGATTTAAAGGAGTTTTGAGGTATTTCAAAGGACTACAAAGTATTTTAAAGAGTTACAAAATGTGTATGGAATTTAATGAGATTTCCAAATCTTTTTAGAGATTTCATGATATCTCAAGGAATTTCAAAAGATTTCAAGACATATCGAAAGATTTCGACAGATTTTGAGGGATTTTGAGGAAATAAGAACGATTTCCCCGGATTGCAATAGACTTCAAAAGATTTTCACATTTCAAAAGATTTTACGGAATTTTAAGAGATTTCAAAAGTTCCCAAAGTATATATTCAAAGGATTTTAAGGGACTTCAAGAGATTACAAAAGATACCAAAGTATATATTCAAGAATTTTAGAGGATTTCGTAAGATTTTAAAAGATTTAACGGAATTTTTAAAGGATTTCCGAATATTATAAAGGATTTTAAGGGATTTTGAAGAATTTTCATGGTTTTTAATATATTGTAAGGGATTGCAAGAGATACGGAAGGATTCTCATGGATTTTAAAGATTTTGAATGAATTTTAAAGGAATCTCAAAGATTTCAAAATAATATTTCATGGAATTTCAAGGATTTTAAAGGATTTTAAGGGATTTTGAAGTTTGCAAGAGATTTCAAGAATTTCACAGATTTTAAAGGGTTTTAAGGGAGTTAAAGAGATTTCAAAATATGTCACACCATTTCAAAGGATTTTAAAGGATTTCATATGATAGCAAAGTATTTTCACGAATTTTGAAGAATATCATGGGATCTTAATGAAAATTTGAAGATTTCAAGAATTTTCACAGTTTTTAATAGGTTTTAGGGAATTACCAGTGAGCTCAATCTTTTCAAAGGGGTTTCGAGAGATTATGTACGATATCCATCGAATTTAAAGTATTTAAAAGAATGTTCCCATGATTAAATAGATTTTTAGAGAATTTACCAAATTTTCAAAAGAATGGTATAATGTGTAGAATAGGGTGGCCCTTATTTTTCACTTTTCGAATTTCTATGCTCTCATCCCACAGTTTTGTTCGAATGCCCAAAAAAAAATCTCCAAATTTGAGCAAAATCGGTTAATATTTAGGGGTGGCGCAAAGACGATGAAGTTTCCCATTGATTTAATATGGGAAAAAGTCAGCTTTTTGTAAATCTAATATTTAAACGCGATAAAATGTTACAAATAATTCCGTGTTTTAGTATATTGTTCAGAATTCGTCAGAGAATAAGAATCAATCATAAATTTTGAGGTTGAATAATTTTAAGCCACTGCTATGGGTCCCCAAAGAAAACCTCATAAGTGACAAATTTGAATTTTACGTAATATTGCGGTTTAAGGCCATGTGACGAGTGGGTCACGTGACCGACACTTTTTTTATTTCCTAACTTATTTTCACACGAATAGCCACATCGAGTTGAAAATTTCGAATAATAAATAAGAAGCACTGAAAAAGGTGGGTCTGGTCCTAAATTTTAATAATCATGGAAAAAGCAAAAAAAAAATTATTTACAAAAAAAAAACGTTTTCCATAATTATAAAAATTCAGGACGAGACCCACCTTTCTTAGTGCTTCTTATTCAGTATCCCAAATTTTCAACTCGATGTGGCGCTTCGTGTGAAAATAAGTTAGGAAATAAAAAAAGTGCCGGTAAGGTAGGGATCTGGTCACGTGAACCACTCATCACATGGCCTTAATGACGCTTTTTAAAAGTTAAAATACAAATAATCAGTAATCGGTAATTTAAGAATGCCCAGTCATTTGTTAACTAACATTCAATTGTTTAAACAATATTAATTTGTTAACAAAATTTTTTTTCAGTTAACTCGCGAAATGAACAAATTTTCTAGACTTTATGAGTTATTTAATCAATGATAACAATAAAATAATTTGTTTGAATAATTTTACAATTATTTAAATAATACGTATTTGTTCAAGTATATATTTTACCTAAAAAAAAGCAGGAGAAACATTTTTTCTCACTAAATTTTCGACAAATTTTAATATTTTTAAGTACTAATTTGTTTATCATGAATACTCGTAGATGTTTAAAGGAATTAAAATTTTTTAAACAATTTTAATTTGTTTAAACATTTAAGAGTATTCTTAAAAAGCAAAGTAGAACATAAAAATATTTCAATCTTTCGAAAAATAGCAAAAATAAAATATGTAAACAAACAAATTGTTCAAACAATTTGAATTTGTTTAAAAATCTACGAGTATTCATAATAAATAAATTAGTACTAAAAAGTATTAAAATTTGTCGAAAATTTAGTGAGATAAAATGTTTCTCCTGCTTTTTTTTTTAGGTAAAATATATATTTGAACAAATAAGTATTATTTAAATACTAACAGTTGAATATTAGTTAAAAAATGACTGGGTATTCTTAAATTACCGATTAATGATTAGTTATTTCTTAAAAACTTTTAAAAAGCGTCAATAAACCGCAATATTACGTAAAATTCAAATTTGTCACTTATGGGGTTTTCTTTGGGGACCCATAAGAGTGGCTTAGAATTATTCAACCTCAAAATTTATGATTGATTCTTATCCTCTGACGAATTCTGAACAATATACAGAGAAATTCGAAAAAAAATCCACCAAGTATAAATAAGAACCAGCCTAGTGGTATAATGATATAAAAATAAATTTTAACAGCAAAAACAGGTGTTAATTAGCTTATTTAAAACAATTAATTAAAAAGAGGAAGCTTACGTAAGAAATGCTTTGGGCCCCACCCCTCTAATAGAGATATGTAAGATTTTCCGGACACCCCCCCCCCCCCAAGCCTTACGTAAGGAATGGACGCTCCCTAACATAATTAAAAAAAAATTAATTCGGTTATTAGTAAACAATCATACTTTACCATGGACTTAATCGACTAACAGCATCCTCAATATCCTGTCTGATTTCATCTATAATAATGAAATATCAAAGATTAGTTCCATAGAATTATTGTGCAACAGGAAAAAAACAGGGTGGCCGTTTTCATCTAGGAAATAAATTCCCGGTCATTTCCCGGTTCGCAAAAATTTTTCACGATCATTGAAATAACAAAATTCGAACTCTTAGAGCTGAAAATTTGTTCGTTTGAAGTGATCAACAACGGAACTGCAAATTAACTCAATGTGGAACTCTTGAATTTTAAAATTGAAGCTTAACCAATTTTTAATTCAGAACCTTTTAAAATAAAAATGGAAGTTTTTAACACTTTTTAAGTGAACAATTTTAAATAATGTGCCGTTAAAATACAAAATAAAAATTGTAACCTTTTACAAAATTAAATAGTTCAAAAGTTTCTGGTTGAAAGATATAAATCCACGCTATAATTTCCAATGCTCTGAATTGAAGAATCAATCAATAAGTTTGTAAACATTCAAAATTATATCATTTGAAGCAATTTTAAGTTAAATTGTTACTTATACATGAAAATGTATAGCGGAGAGGCTAAAAGCACCAGTTTCTCTAGCGTATTCAGAATTTAAAGGGGCAGAAGGACCCATTGATCCGTTCCACCTTCTTAATATCAACGACCATGGTGGCGAAATTTCAGTTGTCCCCATCTTTCCTCCTCTCGGCCGATTTGAGTTCGCTCAAAACCTGGGAAGTGGATTTCCATCAGGTGATTCAGTGTTTCTTCTTTATCTTCGGCAAACTCGCTATCATCGAGCCCTATGAGCCCAATGCGAGCCATCGGAATTTTTTCCAGGATCATTTGGAGCCTCGCTGTATCCGGAATGTTATTAGATTCCTCGCAGAAGCCCCTCGAATTTTCCTGTTTGTAGGTTCTTATGTTTTTATTGTATTCATACTGAGCCGTCTTGTAGATGTCCCAGTTTGAAGGCAATTTAGTTCTGTTTGCCCTGTTGTACGACGCTCTAGTCTTCTTACGGAGTTTCTGCAGGTGGTCTTTAAAACCGCCCGTTTTCCTAGGACTAACTGGAACAAGATAGTTGTGGTACGAGAAAAACTCCTCGTCGGAGACCTTCCAGTCCACTATCTTGCTACGCAGTTCTTCCAAACATACAGTGAAATCGAGAACCTTACTCTTGTTTTTAATCTGGAATGTAGGAGTATCTCCTCGATTAAGGATCTCGAGCTCAGTACCCGCTAGGTATTGAATTAAATCTCCTCCTCTGCTGTTGATGTTTGTGCTGTCAATTTCTGGTCACCGCTACGGTTTTTCCTCTTTACAGAGAGCTGGATGTCCCCTAAGGAGTCGCCCCCCTTCGAAGGTGGGTTAGATGAGGTGATTTGTAGGCCATGTTGGCCCCATGAGTAACTAGGGAAATAAAGAAGACCCTCTGCAGAATCCTAGTCTCTAGTCCGATTAGAACCTTAAGCTCCCCCACCAGCCCCCACAAGGTCACTCGAAAAAATATCTTAATCAAATAAATTTATTTTAATCGAAACCACCATGTTATGAGCCTATAACGCCCCTTGAAAAGTGAGCGTTAGATAGCCCTTTACCGAACGATGTCAGCTACTGACAGATTATTAGTTCCAAACGCCGCCACACTGACAGATTACTAGTTCCACAAATGGCCACTGAATAACGCACAATGTATTCTCTAGCCGTACTGTTGACAAATATAATCACAACCCAAACAGCCGACTGCCACGTCAATCATATGTTTCTATCTAAAACAATAGAATCCGTGAAATCTTCAATTATTTGCAATTACGTCGCGCAATGCTATAATTCTAAATCTTCCTGCACTGAAAATGATGAGCAAAATAACCAAAATCCCACCACTGAACATATATCAACAAGTGAAAGAAGCACAACAAGACTTACACCCGAAAAATCAAAGGATAAATATGAGCTGGCCTTCGAGAAATTTGACAAATGGAGAAAGCAAAACAAAACGGAAGAATGTTCGGACAATGATCATCATCATTATCAAAAAATATTAACTTCATAGGACGCTCTCGCACAATTTCGGTAAAGGGCTATCTAAGGCTCACTTTTCCGAGGGCCCTATAGTCTCAGAACATACTGATTTCGAATAAAATATCGTACATCACTCTTGGGGTTACACACGTCTTTACGTGGAATTAAATGTTCGCAAGGGCGATCTATCGCTCGCTTTTCAGGGAGACCTATAGTCTGATAACATACTGATTTCGAATAAAATATCGTACATCACTCGTAGAGTTACACACGTCATCACGTGGAATTCAATGTTCGCAAAGACGACCTGAAAAACCATGGCCTGAAAGACCTTTGGCCATGGTTTTACTACTTGTCCTGCGAACATTGAGCTCCCTGTGTAAAGACGTGCCTGACCCTACTTGTGATGTAAAATGTTTATTTTTTTATTTTTTTTTATTTTATCGTTTAACAATAACTTAATTGTTTAAATTCGGGAATTTGATAATTTCGACAATTTTATAGTGTCGGATATTTTATTATGTCGGGAATTTTATTTCAGGAATTTTCTATTATCGGGAATTCTCACATTCGTTGATATCATAAACTGTCGAGAATTTTATTATTCGGGAATTTTAAATTGTCGGCATTTTCTAATTTTAGGAATTGTATATTTTGAATATTTTCTTTGGTAAAAAATTTAACTATTGTGTTAAAAATTCGTTTTTTTGTTAGAAATTTTTTTAACTTGAATATTATTATTTCATTTTTGCTTAAAAATTTTTGTTTAGTTAAAAACTCAACTTCTTAGTTGAAAGTTGAAATACTTTGTAAAAAATTCATTATTTTGGTTGAAGATTCATCAATTTAATTGAAAATTTCTCTCTTTGGTTCCAAATTAATTTTTTTAACTGAAAATTTAACTATTTGATAGGAAATGCATTTGTTTTGTTGAAAATTCGTTTTTTCCTGGGTTGGAAATTAATTTTTCAAACTGAAAATTTAACTATTCCATTTTTTGTTAACAAATAATTTTTTTTTAGTTGAAAATGCAACTGTTTAGTTGAAAATTAATTTTCTTTCGGTTGAGGATTCAACTATTATGTTGAAAATTCGTCTTTTTTAGTTAAATTCGACTATTTTTTATTTAAAATTAAAATCTTTTTTGTTGAAATATCAACTATTACATTTTTCATTGAGAATTCATCTTTTTAGGTTGAAAACTGAACTATATGGTTGTAAGTTGAATTACTTTGTTAGAAATTCATTTTTTTAAATCAAAGATTCATCATTTTAGTTCAAAATTCATCTTTTGTGTTCAAAATATAATTAATTAATTTATTTAATTTTAACTTTAATATTTGTAAATTGTTCAATTTTAAGCAGATGCAGAATCATCTTGTACAATCAATTATTGTTAAATTTTGAATACTAAAACTGGAGTTCAACTTTAAAAATCATTCATTTATTCATTAATTTCATTAATTCATTTTCAATAATTTTTTTAATAATAATTAATTAATAATTATTTATTATATCATGTGATATGAAATTTGTAATATCCCAAGAGATTGGATATATCATTTTTCTAAAAATTTGTAAAATTCCAGGTAAAAATATTAATTTACTGTTATTTCCCGGTTTTCCAGTTTCCAGATCCAGCGGCCACCCTGAATAAAATATTACAAGTAAATGTTAATACTCACAAGTGGATTCAAGACGAAACAAATTGAAATTTCTTAGAAGATAATCGTGCAATGTAAGAAATTGTAGATTAAGCTTAGGCAATGCGAGGCATCCTTCACCGGAAAAGTATTCTGTTGGAACGATACTTTCGTTCCAGATGATGTCTTCAGTCGGATACAAGGGCATTTCGTTTAATTCTTCCAACTGAGATGCTCTGCGTTCATGTCTTGATATCTAAATAAAAAATGTTATTGTATATTTTAATCGTTTTTATTTTGTTCCTATATAATTTAAGTGATAATATATTATATAAACAGGGTGATTACTAATTTTGGCCCACCAAATTCTGTTTATATCTGGTTATATCCGGGTTGTAAATATCAAAGCTTGTCTTACTAGAAGCACGAATAAAACGCATTTAACATAAGGTTTTCCCACGTGTAATTTAAAGAAATCAAATTTAAAATTTGAAAATTTCTACATGAGGTACATAAAGTACTTAAAGTCTCTTAATTTCCTTGACAATTTTGAGCCCCCTAATTATCAGACCTTATTTTTAGTTGTTTTTTTTCTGAAATTTTAAACCACGTACCCCCATTTCCTAGGGTCAATAGGGTCCTATATAGGGTCAATAGGTACCCTAAGTAATAAAAGTTAAGTTTTGGCCCCCATCCCCCAAACCCCTATCTAACGTAATTTTGTCCGACTAATTTTTTTTTGTGAATTTATTTAAGGGTCATTTAAAAATAGCGTGAGACGATTTGGGTTGGGAGGGGGAGATTTGGTCAGATCTTACTGTTTCTTACGAATCAAGAAAGTAGTTCATTTTTCAAAGAAGTAGTTGCGAATTTTCAACCAACAAATATGAATTCACAAAAAAATGTAATAGTTGATATTTTAATCAAGGAAAGTTTTTCATTTAAAAAAACAATCGAATTGAATGAAAAAGGCGAATTTTTAATAAAATACTTGAGTTCTCAACAAAGAAAGATTCAACCAAGTTGAATAATTTTCTACCAAAAAAGACGAATTTTCAACCAAATAGTTGAATTTTTAAACTTAAAAAGATTAATTTTTTAACAAAAATAGAATGGTTAAATTTTCATTAAAAATAAAAAAAATGAAACGAATCATCTACAAAACAGTTGAATAATCTACCAAACTGTTAAATTTTCAAGGGAAAAATACGATTATTCTATACAAAACAGTTGAATTTTCAAACAAGTAGTTAATTTCTAAACTGAAAAAATCAATTTGTAATCAAAAATGAAATAATTAATTTTCAATAAAAAAATACGAATTTTCTATACAAAACTGTTGAATTTTCAAATAAAAAATATGGAATTTAAAAAAAAAGTTCATTTTTAACCAAACAGTTAAGAAAATTAATTTTCCCCCAAAAAAAGGAAAGTTTCAATAAAGAAGTTCAATTTTCAACTAAAGAGATGAATTTTTTACTAAAATTATGAATCTTTAACCAAGAAAATGAATTTTTAAAAAGTAGTTCAACTTTCAACCAAGAAGATTAATTTTCTAACAAAAAAGACGAATTTTAAACCGATAGTTCGAATTTTTAGTCTAAAAAAGATAACTTTTTACCCAAAAATGGAATAGTTAAATTTTCATTGGCAAACAATTATTTTCAATTTATAAAAGCGAATTTTTTACAACGCAGTCGAATTTTCAACACGAAAATACAAATTTTCACAAAACAATTGAATTTCCAACTCCAAAATATGAGTTTTTAACAAAAAAGTTGATTTCCAACAAAACAGTTGAATTCAACTAGAAAATATAATATTCTCAACAAAATAGTTGAATCCTTAACCAAAACAAATTAATTTTTAACCAAAAAATTGCATTTGTAACCAAAAAGGTGAAATTTCTACCTAGGGAAGTATTGTTAAACATCTTTTAAACTATTTCGAATTATTCCTCAAAATTTCCTTGAAAATCTTTTAGATTTATTCGACATTTTTAAAAATCTTTTGCCATTTTTTTTAAATATTCTGAAAAATTTAATTTTTAAAATAAATAATAATTTTTAATGTTCCCAGGAATCGCCAGAAAAGTTTTTTGTTTTCTTGAAACTTTTCAAAATTCTTAAAAAGCTAAGAAATTTTTTTTCGAAATCTTCAAAAATCCACACTTTGTTTAATTTTTTTAAAATATTTTCCAAACCTAAATTATTTTGTAATCTTTTCAAAACTTATAAACCTTTTTATTATCTTTTAAAATTATTCGAATTTTTTCTAAACTTGAACAAAAATCTGCATGAACTTCTAAACATAAATATCCTCTAAAATGATTCGTGTTTTTTCTAATTTTTTCTTTATAAATTTTGCATAATTAAAAAAAATTGACTTAAAACCTTCGGTATTCTTTTTGGACAAATTTTAAAATCTTCTAATTAAAAAATTAATCTTTTAAAATAAAACCTAAATCATTTAAAATTTTCCAAACAATCTTATTGTCGGTATCAGTAAGTTTTTTGTTACAAATTATAGTATGGTGGTAAAATGTTAAGAATATAATTATTAGGGAGGAGTGAAAATGATTGAATTAGTCGAATCGCTTGAGCTGAGCGAAAAAAAATTGTGGGTTGACATCAGAAAAAAGTAAAAAAAAAAAGAAATTTGAAAGCGGTTAATATCTACTGTTCTCTTTTTTTATTTGAAAATTCCAATTTTTGAAAATTTCAACAAATTTCTCTATTGTTTCGAAAATTATGGCAAATTTTTTCTATGTACAGTTTTACTGGCGAATAATAATAAAAAATTACAAATTAAAAACAATTGTTTTTCTCAATTTAGAATTGTTTGAAAATGGCCAAAAAACATGTTTTTTTTTTGTTAGAGTCCTATGCACACATTCTGAAAAAAGTTGAATAAGTCGAACCTGACATTTCATCAGCTTGAATCAAAGAAACATAATAATATTTTGTTTTTTCGGAAAAAACATTTTTTAGTGATGTTTTAAGTGTTCAAAAATGGACAATTTTACGTTTTTTGAACGATTTGACGACATTCTACGACTAACAAAATTTTGTTTAAAAAACAAAATAGTACCATGTTTCTTTGATTCAAGCTGAAGAAATTTCAGGTTCGACATATTCAACTTTTTTTTAAATGTGTGCATAGGACTTAATCCAGAAAAACATGTTTTTTGGCCATTTTCCAAAAATTATAAATTAAGCAAACAAAATTTTTTTTAATTTATAATTTTTTATTACTATTCACTAGCAAAAACTGTACATAGTAAAAATTCACCATAATTTTCGAAGCAATAGGGAATTTTTTTTCGGATGGCAACCCACAATTTTTTTTCACTCAGCTCATTTGACTCGACTAATTTGATCATTATTTTCACTCCGCCCCAATATTTATTTTCCATTATTAAAAAATCATTTGCAATTAAAAATTTCGCCTTTATCAATAATGTTTAGAAATATTTAGAAACTTACATCATGAAATCAAAATGCCCTGAATGGAAATTTTGATTTCGAAAATTGATGGTGCAGAAAATTCGTAATATAAGCTCTATTAATAGATAAAAAAACCTGAAAAAACCCACTAAAACTCACACAGATCTCGTGACTACAATTTTTTAAGAAAAGGATAAAGATTCCAATTAATTTATCTTGTTATCACGATTAATAAAAAATATCGCATTTTCCAAAACTTGAAATATGATTCCCGAGTCGAATTTGTATTCCCAGTTAATTCCCTGTTTTCTTGGCTTTATTTTAATTCCCAGCTATTTCCCGGTTTGTAGACACCCTGTTATATAATAATAAATACATAATTCTAATAATGTTCTTAAAAATAGTATAAATATATGTCATTAATACCAATAGTTCTCTCAGGAAATCCAGATCTAGACGATACCAATTTTCATCGTTCTCTCGTTCCTCAGGCGGAACTAAATGTAAGTAACTCGCGATTAACTTCAATTTTTCCTGGCTGGAAAAAAAAGATTTTTAATTATTTTTTTAACACCAATATGTTAATTCGTGAGGATGCTGAGGTACTCTGAGAGTAACGTTTATTTACCTTAAGAAACCAAAGTGTTTGTATAAAGAATCTCTTGTGTCGACACTCGCAACGTTGGCCAGCGCAAAACTGCGAAGATCAGAGAACTTGGCAAAAACGACTTTCTGCAAAAGTACAAAATTTCTTAGAAAGTTAAATAGGGTTGTTATTTTGAAAGTCAGATATCACTTTTCCAATGAATTTATCGTATAGTTCGTAAAATTCGTAATCTATATGGGCAACTTTTTTTTATACCATTAAGCTATTTCTAGGGGTAAGCGTGACAGTACCCGATTCGGGTAGTGTTTCTAGGTGGATAGTTTCTTATAGTAAATAACTACAAGTGTGGGCTCACCACACCCACGACCGCCAACAGCAACGCAGTAGTATCAGACGGTCACCCATCCAAGTACTAACCGCGCCCAACACTGCTTAACTTCAGTGATCTAACGGGAACTGGTGTTTCCAGCGTGGTATGGCCGTTGCAACAATTGTCATTAACCTTTAGATTTGATATATATCCTGGTTGTTTATTGGTACAGCACAGTGGGTGCAAGTACAGAATTATATATTGCAATTTCAGCTTTCTTTGTTATATTTTTACTTCGGGTAATGATTCCTACAGGGACGATAACCTTCCTACCCTCGTTTATATGTCTGACTATCTCGATATATCGCAAAAATCTGATCATCTGCAAACGCTAACCCACGCACCTTCACTGTCCCGAGATCCGCACCTTCTTCGTCGAAAAGGGCCATTCTTAGACACTTAGGGGTCGTCCATAAACTATGTTACCAATTTTGGGCTAATCTTGCCCACTCGCCCCCCTTAATTTTCTAAAAATGGAATAGTTAAATTTTTAACCAAACCGATGAATTTTCAACCAAACTTTTGAATTTTCAACAAAAAATACGAATTTTCAATAACAAAAGTTATTTTTCAATTAAATTGTTGAATTTTCAAGCCAAAAAGATGAAATTTTCTACAAAACAGTTTAATTTTCAACCCAAAAATATGAATTTTCAACTTTAATAATGAATCTTCTACCAAAAAAATTATTGTTTAACTAAGCAGTTCAAATTTCAACCATTTAATTGAATTTTTAACCAATGAAGATGAATTCTTAACAAAAATTGTAATAGTTAATACGTCTACCAAAAAATATTTTCATTTTAAATTAAAAAAAGTTGAATCCTGAACCAAACCATATTAATTTTTAACCAAACAGTTGCATTTTTAACCAAAAAAGATGATTTTTTAACCAAGAAGGTTCATTTTCTACCAAAAAAAGATGAATTGTCAGAAAAATAAATCGATTTACAACAAAATTGTTGAATTTTGAAATAAAAAGGGCGAATTATCTACAACACAATTGAATTTACAACTTAACAAGTTGAATTGTTAACCCCAAAAGTTGAATTTTCGACAAAAAAGTTTATTTTCAAAGAAGAAGAATTTTCGACAAATTGCATCAATTTTCAACAGAGCTGTTGAATTTTAAGAGAAAAAGGCGATCTATCTATGATCAATTTTCTACAAAGCAGTTCAATTTTCAACCCAAAAATATAAATTTTAAACTTAAATGACGAATCTTCTAAAAAAAAAAGAATTTTTAACAAAGTTCAAATTTTAACCAGGTACTTGAAATGAACCAAAAAAGTTGATTTTTCAACAAAACAGTTGAATCATTTTTGACTAAAAAAGATGACTTATTGACAAAATAGTTACTTTTTTCAACAAAATAAATCCATTTTCAAATAAATGATAGAATTTTTAACCAACGAGATCAAGTCCGAACCAAAATATTCGTTTTATGATATACAAAACATGAAGAAATATTTGTTAAGAGCAATTAAAAAGGAGAAAGATAAGGTGAGGATGTTTTATTTAAAAATTCTGTATTATGAGATGTCTAAAAATTAAAAAACTAGCTTTCCACTGGTTTACTTATTTCTAAAACACACGAGTTACCCCAGATTTACACATTTTTTTAAAACACATTAATATAGCCCGTGGCATCAAGTAAACGGTTGTACAAGAGTAGAAATATAATTTTGGTCATCCAAAGAAGCAATATATAAAAGTTTAGGTGTCGCTATTTTATTTTTTGTCAAAATCTCTTTGAGAAAAATCTTAAAGTTTTGGACAATTGCCCATATACGACAATAGAACACTTTTTGCATTTTGTTTACTATTTTTAATTTAATTAAGTTGTTGGGAAGAGTGTTTCAACTATAGATTAGCTCAGGCGGTACCGCTCCGAGTTTGTAACAAGAAGGTCTGGGCTCCATTCCTGCTGCCTGCATTTCCCCCCAATGTTGTCTCCCATTTGCATTTTTTTTATTGCGACTCACTATTAAAATGTCAATGAAGCCAAAATATTTATTTTTAACCAGTTTTCTCATATGAAAAAATTGGGGGTTTCAACCTTCACCTCTTTTACTCCAAGAAAAGATTTTGTATAGAAAATTTTAATTTTTCCTAATTTAATTGAACATTTCTATTTTAGTTACTATTTTCATATGAGATAAAATAAAATACATAAAAATAGTATAATAAGAATACCTAAAAATAGTATAATAAGAATTAAAGACATAGTAAAATAAAATTATATTAAATGAGATTATTTTATTTTACTATTTCTTTCAATTTGAATGTTTATTCTATTCTAACTATACTATTTTCATGTATTTTTTTATCTCATATTAAAATAATAATAACCAAGATATAAATTTTGTAAAGGTTGAAAAACCTAATTTTTTCATATGAAAAAAATAGTTAAAGATTAATCTTCTGAAAATAAATTCTAAAAATTCTGCAAACAATACATAAACTTCTTTGATCCTTTCTGTGCACAATGGTAAGATTTAGAGCCAAAAATAATCATTTGTCTTGATTTAAACAAATGTAATAGTTAATTACAATAAAAAGCTGGAACGAAACAACAAAAATTGGTAAAAAGTGCAGGCAGCAGGAATCGAGCCCAGACTTTTTGTTTACAAACTCGAAGCACTACCGCCTGAGCTAACTCAGTGTTTCGCTTAAAATTAACTGTTCAAAAATTATTGTATCTAAAATTGCGAAAAAACCCCGTTTCGTTATTTGAAAAAACAATAAAGAATAAATAAGAGATTGCATAAAATATCTTACCTGAAGAGACGTGATTTTTGTGTAATGTAACTGAGTCATGTCATGATCTGTCAGTGGTTCTCCGGATTCTTCATTAATTTCAAACCTGGCATAGAACTTGAGCATCTCCAACAGCTGTAATTTACATAAATGAATATAATTTATTGTGTAATGAGGAAATATTTTTTTCTAACGGAAGATATAATATACAAGCAATTTCCAAAATTAATGCAGCAGTTGTTCAAGAAAGACATTTAAGAAATGTTGAACTCGTATAATCAGATGATGAACACCTTTGGGCCCGTTCAAAAATTACTTCACGCTATTTTGATAACTTTTTTCAGCCCTCATCTTCTTCGTCACAGATCATCACACTGAACTTCCCCCCACCCCCCTGGTGACGTCACAAACATGCCCCCCCCCTTTAAGAAAAAATTCTCAAAATATTCTCAGAAGAGGGGGAATAGGGTAGGGTGACTTTTCAAGAAAATAGGGAAATAAATGTTTTTTAATAAAATGAATGTATAGGTATCATATTGAATTCAATATGAAACGCTCAAGATTTCATGGTAGTCGGGCCAAAAATCAGATCTTCAATTTTCATAAACGATGGCTTGTTTTTTCAAGGAAAACATTCTATAAAACTCGACTGTTTCCAAATTTAAAATTAAATTTTTCTATGGCTGAAATCATTTAAAATCTTTTTTTTTTACAATTTTTTAAACAATTAACCATATTTGATGAATATTTACTTATTTTCAAAGTTGGAAACAACAGAATTGCAGGGAATGTATTCCTCGAAAACATGAACCATGATTATTAAATTTCAGCGATTTCTTAAAAATTAGTAAGAAGCGGAAATTAGAAAAAATTCAATTACAAAAAATATTGTCGAAATATGTTGCATTTTCAATAAAATGGTTGAATTTTTAACCAAAAAAAATTAATTTTCTACCAGAATAGCTCAGATTTCAACGAAAAATTTGAGGTATCAAGATAAAAAATCGAATGTTTCAGAAAACAGTTGACTTTTAAACCCGAATAGATGAATTTTTAAAAGGAAAGTTAATTTAAAATCAAGAAAGATGTACTTTAAACAACAATAAACATTAATTTTCAAACGACCAGTTGCACTAGCAAGCACATCCTTGAACTTTCAATCTAAAGAGACACATTTCCAACAACATAGTTAAACTTTTAATCAAATAGTTAAATTTTCAACCCAAAAAGTATATTTCTTTAGAAGGGAGTTGAATTTTCAACAAAAAAGTTAATTTTCAACCAAGAAAGATGAATTTTCAACCAGAAAAGAACACTTTTCCACAACATAGATGAATTTTCAATACAAAAGAACGAATTTTCAGCAAAATAGTTGAATTTTCGACCAACAAAGATGATTTTAACAAAATAGTTGAATATTTAACACAATAATTAAATTTTCAACAAAATCGTTGAATTTTCAACCTACAAATATGAATTTTCAACCAAATGGTCGAATTTTCAATCCAAAAATATTCAAATTCAAGAAAAAACAGTTGAATTTTCAACCTACAAAGATGAATTTTGAAGCCAAAAAAAAACAAATTTTGTATAGAAGGCAGATAAATTTTTAACCCGAAAAGTTAAATTTTTAACAAAAAATGTTATTCCCAACAAATAAAAATGACTTTTCTACCAAAAATGGATGAATTTTAAAGCCGAAAATTTTTTTTTTTTAAATAGTTGAATTCACCAAAAAACGAATTTTCAACAAAGTCGTAGAATTTTCAACCTACAAATATGAATTTTCAAACAAATGGTCGAATTTTCAATCCAAAAATATTTAAATTCAAGAAAAAACAGTTGCATTTTCAACCTACAAAGATGAATTTTGAAGCAAAAAAAAACAAATTTTGTAGGAGGCAGATACATTTTTAACCCGAAAAGTTAAATTTTTAACAAAAAAAGTTATTCCCAACAAATAAAAATGACTTTTCTACAAAAAATGGATGAATTTTCGAGCCGAAAAAAAAAATTTCAGAAGATAGTTGAATTCACAAAAAAACGAATTTTCAACAAAATAGTTACAGTTTCAACCAAACAGATGAAGTTTCTACTGATGAGATTACTTTTGTACCCAAACAGATGAATTTTCAATAAAATACATGAATTTACAACCAAATAGTTGAATTTTCAACTTATGAAGGATACATTTTCCACAAAAAATGGAATAATTAAATTTTCAGATAAAAAAATGAGTTTTTATCCAGAGTTAAATTTTCAAAAAACCAAAAAATTAATTTTAAACTAAATAGTTGCGTTTGCCATTAAGTAATTGAGCTTACAAGCTAAAAAGACGAATTTTTAATAAAATAGTTGAATTTTAAAACAAATAGTTGAATTTTCGGGTAAAGTTCCGAAAAGGGAATACCTTCCAATAATTTGAAACTCACTATACCCATGTATTTTGACACGCTGATGACGAACATGATCCTGTGTGGAAAAATGTTCTGGCGCTGGCCTGGCCCAGACCAGACCGTCTGGTTTCCAGTATTGACGCTGGCCAGACGGTCTGGCCTGGGCCTGACCAAAAGTGTAACTTTGTTTCTGTCTAGCCCCAGGCCAGACCGTCTGGTCAGCCGCTAGGTATAGGCTGGCCAGCCGCTAGTTATGGGATAAGAAAAAAAGTCTTGTTTTTATAGTGTCAATTTCTTATTTTCTATAATTTTAAACACCCTGTAACTTTTTTGTAGTATGTCAAACAAAAATTTGCTGATTGAACTTAAGATTTCTTTTGTTCTTGGCTCGCTGATCAGCGCCAAACCTGGACCAGACCAGACTGTCAAGGTGATAAGAAAAAAAAAGTCTTGTTTTGATAGTGTGAATTTCTCATTTTCTATCATTTTCGACACACCGTAACTTTTTTGAAATATGTCAAAAAAAATTTGCTGATCGAACTTAAGCTTTCTTTTGTTCTTGGCTCGCTGATCAGCGCCAAACCTGGACCAGACCAGACTGTTAAGGTGATTAGCAAAAAAAGTCTTGTTTTGATCATGTGAATTTATCATTTTCTATCATTTTCGACACACCGTAACTTTTTTGAAATATGTC
>CAKNYM010051871.1:284894-304542 GCA_932195095.1 Andricus curvator | reverse complement strand
TCATTTTCTATCATTTTCGACACACCGTAACTTTTTTGAAATATGTCAAAAAAAATTTGCTGATCGAACTTAAGCTTTCTTTTGTTCTTAGCTCGCTGATCAGCGCCAAACCTGGACCAGACCAGACTGTTAAGGTGATTAGCAAAAAAAGTCTTGTTTTGATCATGTGAATTTATCATTTTCTATCATTTTCGACACACCGTAACTTTTTTGAAATATGTCAAAAAAAATTTGCTGATCGAACTTAAGCTTTCTTTTGTTCTTGGCTCGCTGATCAGCGCCAAACCTGGACCAGACCAGACTGTTAAGGTGATTAGCAAAAAAAGTCTTGTTTTGATAGAGTGAATTTCTTATTTTCTATCATTTTAGACACCCTGTAACTTTTTTGAAATATGTATGTCAAACAATTTGATTGATCGAACTAAGAACTTTTTTTGTTCTTGGCTCACTGATCAGCGCCAGTACTGGGACAGATACCTTCCAGACTAGACAGTCTAGATAAATCCAGATCAGGGCCAGACCTGTAACCAGACTGCCAGGACATTTTTCCAAACTTGATTTTCAAGGTAAAAATTTGATCTAACTAAAATATTTCATGTTTTTTACGTTTATTTCGGTAATTAATAAACATTTTGAAAAAAGCTTAAAACAAAAGTTGTAGATTTTTTTCTTAAAACCACTATTTTTCGAGAAAAGAAGGTTCAAACACTTGAATCGCTTTTCTCTTTTAATTCATTGCAACTCAATACATTTAGTGTCCTTCCTCTGTTTGAAAATTATTATCCTTCCGGGATTTTATCGCATGAAGCGATAAACATATGCTCTTACTGTTTCTGTTCATTTTCTATTTTATCTCTAAATTCCCTCTATCGATATTCCTGACCACATGTTACCGAACCAGAAAATAAAGTACCAGATTGCCATGAAACTACTGCAATGCTAATTATTTATTGATTTAGAACTGATGTTTCCATTCTGGGACAATTGGACAATTTCATCAACATAATTGTAGAGATTCTCCAGAGCGTTTGTTGGCTTCCAGAGTAATTATTACATTTACAAAATTTATAACAGATAGTATACGATTAGTTGGATTAGGTTTAAATATTTTATCAATATATCACGTTCTTCACCGCGGGAAGGTTAGAGTACTTTGAAGAGCATTTAAAAAAAATATTTGGTCATTTTTTGGTTTCATATTTTGTATTGCCTTCTTTTTTATTACTTTTAAAGTTTTGTTATACATTTTTTTATCTTCTGTATTTTTTTTCTTTAAACAAAATTTTCTAGTTGCTCTTGCCAGGATAGCAAATTTTAATGTTTTGAATCAACTGAGATAAAGGATCTGTATTAAATTTCTTGACACGACGAAGCTTAAAAAATGATTCACCGTTTTATTCACAAAACCACAATCCTTGGAATGCATGTATCAATCGATTTGGATTTTTTGCCGACAGCTACTGGTTTTTGCATTAGAGCGATAAGGGTCTTCTCATCGCTTTTTTATCGGTTCCTTTAGAGGTCCAACTGGAGTCTCCTTTGAAAATTTACCGTTTTGGGTTCTTTTTCAGCAAGAGAGGTTCCTTTTTCTTGCAGCATAGGAAAAAATGAATTTACAATACAGAGGGCCGAAGTTTCTATTCAAAAAGACAAATTTTCCAGAAACAAGTTCAATTTTTGAAAAAGATGATTCTTTTAACAAAACAGTTGAATTTTTAACAAAGTAGTTAAACTTTTAACCACATAATTGAATTTTCTACCTACAAAGATGAATTTAAACCAAATAGTTGAATTTTCAACAACAAAAAATTAATTATAAACCAAACAGTTTCATTTGCATTGAACCAGTTGAACTTTCAAGTAAGCGAAAGGGACGAATTTTCAACCAAATGGTCGAATTCTTAAACAAAAAAATTAAACTTCACCCAAAAACAGTGGTATTTTCAATCCAATAGTTGAATTTTTGAGCCCAAAAGACAAATTTTGTAGAAGACAGTTGAATTTTCAATAAAAAAAAAAACCGGCGAGTTTAATTAAAAAGATGAATTCTCAACGAAAAATGCAATAGTTTATATTTCAACCAATAAATACGAATATTCACCCAAATAGTTGAATACCCAATAAAAACAGATCAATTTTATATCGAACAACTGTACTTTTATCCAAGAAATATACAATTTCTACAAAAAGAAATTAATTTTCAACTAAGAAAGAATTTTCATTGAAGAGAGAAAAAAAATGTCAACCAAATTGTTAAATTTTGAAGCCAAAAATACCATTTTTATACAAAAAAAAGTTGCATTTTCAACCCAAACATATGAATTTTCAACACTATAGATTAATTTTCCTAAAATTTCCTTCAAATATTGAAATTAATTTTTAACAAAGTAGTTCAACTTTCAAGCAACTAGTTTAATTTTTGATCAAAAAACTTAATTTTCTCCAAAGAAGACAAATTTACAGCAAAATACATAAATTTATAACCAAATAGTTGAATTTCCAACTAAAAATGATCAATTTTCAACCAAAAGTAGAATAGTTAAATTTTCAGTTAAAAACTGATTTAAAAAAAAACACTAATTCTCGAGATATATTCTCTAGAATTAGTGTTTTTTTTTAGTTGAATTTCCAACTAAAAATGATAAATTTTCAACCAAAAGTAGAATAGTTAAATTTTTAGTTAAAAACTGATTTAAAAAAAACACTAATTCTCGAGAATATAGTTCAATCTTCAACCAATGAAATGAGTGTTTAACAAATTAGTTCTACTTTTAACTAAGTAGTTAAATTTTCAACCAAAAAAGGTAAATTGTCAATAAAAAATTAAATAGTTGAATTTTTAACTAAAAATATCAATTTTAAGCCAAAAATGGACTAGTTAAATTTTCAATGAAAAAAAGTAATTTTCAACCTACAAATAAACGAATTTTCAACAAAATAGTACAATTTTTAACCAAATGAGAGGTATATGGGAAAGAGTATGTAGTCTGCATTAGGTGCTTTACTTGTAAAATAAAATTACTAATTTTAATTTTTTCAAGCATTTCAAAAATTTTTATTTAAATTTTTATTTTCCATGTATGATAAATGTCTACAAGTATCGTCATTCTAAAACTTGTTTTATGTGTTGTAATTTATGCATGAAAGCATATAGCTTTTTTTATTGTCACTAATAAGACCAGTTTCTAAGATCCTTAAACAACTGGTCACAAAGACCAACAGACAGAAAAAAAAACGAACGAACAGTTTTTTTTCGGGAATCCCGTATCCGCAGTCCAGCATAAAATCACTTTCTGCAATAAGTAAAAGCTGATCCAGCATAGAAACCAATTTTTCATTTGCCCTAACCATTAATATGCAAAGACCAGTTTTTAATCTTGTAACATTTTTAACACAGAATCTTTTATGAGCAGAATAAAACAATTTCTTTATTTATTTCAATAAAAAATGACTTTTCTACGATAAAAGATGAATTTTCAATCCAAAAGGATGAATTTTTAACAAAACAATTGAATTTTCGACCAATCAAGATGATTTTAACGAAATACTTGAATTTTCTACAAAATAATGAAATTTTTAACAAAATAGTTTAATTTTTCACAAAATAATTCATTTTTTAACAAAATAGTTGAATTTTTAACCACTACAAAAATTATTTTTTAGCGAACAGTTATATTTATAACCAAACAGTTGAACTTTTAACCAAATAGTTCAATTTTCAACATACAAAGATGAATTTTCAACCAAATGGTGGATTTATTATTCAACAAAGGTTATACTTTAAACAAAAAGAGCTGCATTTTTAACAAAATTGTTAAATTTACAAGCCAAAATGCTGAATTTTTTTAGAAGATAGTTCAATTTTCAACAAAACGATTAATTATTAACCAAGAATAATAATTCTGTCCGAAAGTAGACTATTTTTAACAAAGTATACGCATTTTCAAACAAATATTTAAATTTACAAGTAAAAAAGATTAATTTTCAATCAAAAATGGAAAAGTAAAATTTTCAATCAAAAAATTATTTTCAAGAAAAAAATGAATTTTCAACATAATAGTCCAATTTTCAAGCAAAAAGATAAATTGCCAACACACATGATGAATTTTGCAACCAAAAAGACGAATTTTTAGCGCATATCAAGGTTTTTTAACCAAGAAAAAAAAATCATCAAAATTGTTGATCTTTCAACCCAAAAGAAGAATTTTATGTACAACAGTTAAATTTTCAATCCGAAAATATGAATGTTCAACAAAAATGTTAATTTTCAACAAAAGAGTTGCATTTTTAACCAAAAAAGAGGAAATATCAAACCAAGAAGATTATTTTTCTGCCAAGAAAGACGAATTTTCAACTAAAGAAGATCAATTTTCAACCAAAAATGGAAAAGTTACATTTTCAGTTAAAAAACTTAATTTCACACACACAAAAAAACGAATTTTCAACAAAATAGTTTCAATTTTCAACCAAAGAGATGAACCTTCAACAACAACAAATTAAACAAAGTAGTTCAACTTTTACCCAAGTTGTTAAATTTTCAATTTAAAAAGATCAATTTTCAACAAAATAGTTAGACTTTTAACCAGAGATGGAATTTTAATTAAAATGATCAATCTTCATTTGGAATAGTTTAATTCTCAGTTAACAGAATTTATTTTCATAAAAGAAAAGAATTTTTAACCAGAGATGAATTTTCAACTAAAATGATGAATCTTCAACAAAAAAAATGATTTTTTAACAAAGCGGTTCAACCTTCAACCAAGTACTTAAATTATCAACGAAAAAATTATGAATTTTTAAACGAATAATGCAATATTTCAACCAAAAAAGATGATTTTAATTTTTAATAGAAAATATGTTAAATTCAATAACAAAAAAAAAAACGAATTAAAAAAATTGAATTTTCAAACAAGTAATAAAATTTTTTAATAAAAATATAATCGCCAGGAGGAAGCAACTTCGAAAAAAGAAATAGAAATACAAGACAAATAAATTACTGACAAGAATATTATACCAGGGTGTCCACAAAACTTCATTTTCAAAATTCCCTAATTTTTTCCTGACCATTGATATTCAAAGACCATAATCTTAATCTTGCAACATTTTTACCACAGAATCTTTTATAAACGGAACAAAACAATTTCAAATTAAAAATAAAAAATTTGAAATGTATTATCCTTGACAGTTATTTAAAGTGACTCTTATAGAAATTTCCTAACTTGTGCCAGACGTTTTTCAAAATCCCTGTTTTTAAAAATCCCTGTCTTTCCCTGACGAATACAATTCCATGATTTTTCCCTGATTTCCAGGTTTTCCTTGACCTTCGGCCATCCTGATCAGAGTAACTGATGTTCCACCTTGAATTGGAGAATCTCTTCAACCATAGGCAACCGGGCAACCCCCTTGGCCTATCTGACGCTAAGAAAAAAGTCATAGTTATATGTCGCTTCAGCAACTATTTATATATTTTTTTAATTTAAATACTTCAACATCTACCCTAACTATAAAGAAGCGCAGAAGGAAATTAGAGATCTGTGGTGGGGATGACTGACGTCTGTTGCGGGCACTGTCTTCAACTGAGAGTAACTTTGCGTTCGTCATTTCAGTTCACAGTGAGTTCAGTCGAGGTGAAGTTTCTATCAAAACCTGTTAATAATAAACACGGAAATTCTGTAGACAGCCACTGGTGCGTTAATAAAATTGAAAATATTCAATTAAATCAAATAAACTGCGACAATTATGAAATTTAAAATAAAATTCTGCTCGTGTTAAGTGTGGATGTCAAACTTGAAAGAATATCGGCTTTTATTGGTATTTTGAGAGGTAAGTAAAACGAATTTTTTACGATATTTTTGCCAAGAATGGCGCAATAGAAAAATCACTTTGGCATCACTAATATCTATCAATGCTGTTTCACTGACCGATTACTAGTTGTATCCATAGATTTTAAATGCACCAACATGTGGCCCATGTTGGTTAATTTTTTTTTAACTTTTTGGTAATGACCCTTAGAGTCACCCAGTTTAGAATTTTCATATTTGATCAAACTATTTCTGAGTGGCTATTAGACAGTAGAAAGAGTGTTTGATGTATCTGGTATAGGATATACTTTAATACTCAAAAAAGCTATATACCTGGTTTACCAGTACTAAATTACTGCATGTCTATTAAACATTTTCAGGATCATCAACATGCAAGACGGAAGATGGTCCATATTTGATTATGTCTCGAAAATCACATTGTAATTCTCATCGTGATAGTTGCAAGAGATTAGGCGTTTGGTGAAGGGGGAATTATACGGATGTACATTTGCTCATCGCACTTGTTTTATTGACCCTTGATCTCGGTGTCGTTCGCATATAGGTAATAGCATAGAACGTAACGTCACTCGTCATAGTCAAAAACCATCATCATCGTCTTGGTCTCCGCAATAATGTTGACATCAATCTAATACTTTTCGGACATATGTTGAGAACGATTAGATATTGATATACCCTCATCGCTTCGTAGCTATCACCATAAGGGTGCAATACTAGGATATCTTTTAAAAGATCGTTTCGAATAATGGGTAAGACTATTTTAATTATTTTCTTATAAGAAGAGAAACACTGTCAATCCTGAGGTATCAAAAGTGCTGCAGCTCATTTCAATCTTCCATTTAATATCAAAATGATCCAATTTCGAGAATCCTACCGTGCAAATTAAAGAAAGCGTATGTGCAGTTCGGATAATTCATCTGCCACTTTTACGAATCTTTAAAATAGGATTCAAATAGCTCTAATTCTCGTGGTTTTTATGAACATCCATTATGCATATCGTATTACAAAATGGGTATTTAATAAACACCAGCAGAATCTAGGACATCTGAGTCCAATTTTAATGACTTATCCGAACTGCAGATACGCTTTATTTCATTTGCATGGCGTGGCAGAATAAACAAAATGTAAGAGCCCTTCATCATCCTAGAAATCGACATTCATTTTTTTTAAAGATCTCACTAAATACCTTAGGCCAAAGGTTTTCCAAAAGAATAAAATACGAAATTAATTCACAAAAGTGGAAGTGTGAATTTCTCAATGTGTTAAATTCAATGTTCTAGGCCTCAGACTCGTTGAAGAAATTCACAATAGTGTCAATGGTAGCATAAATTTGACAAAATAGTAGCAACAGTATGTCATGCAATTTTTTAAATATTAAATAGAAGGATTTTACGGGATTTAAAATATTTCATCATTTTTTAAGGACTTTTGAAAGAAATTACAGATTCCAAGATGTTTTACGTGCTTGTACTCGAATTTTGTGGGATTAATATGAATTTCACAAGATTTCATCAATTCCAAGGATTTTCAAAGGATTTTAAAGAATTTATTGTATTTTAATAGATTCTAAGGAATCTAATGAGAGTTTAAAATTTGTAAAAGTTTTGAAAGAATTTCTTAGGATTTCAGAAAATTTAAAGAATTTAAAAAAGTTCTTCAGGATATCAATGATATTAACAAAATTTCAAGGGATTCTAATGGATTTCTAGAAAAATTTATGGAACAAATTAAGTGAAATGAAATTTCAAGGTATTTCTAAGGATTTCAGGGTTTTCAGAGATTTCGCCATATTTAAGGGAATAATAGGATTTCAAAAGAAATGATAAGATTCGTTGGACATAATAAAGATCGCTACTAATATTATTTCAAGAGATTTCTACGGATTTCAGGGATTATAAATGATTTCAATGGATTTCAAAGCCTTTTGGGTTATTTGAAGAGATTCGAAAAGATATAATAGGGCCTTAAAATCCGATGAAATCCTTTATAATCCCTAAAATCCGTAGAAATCTTTAGAAATCCCTATAGGTGTCTTGAAATTTCATTTAATTTATTATATGAAGTTCTCTTTAAAATCCTTTAAAATCCTTTAAAATCCCTTAAAATGGATAAAATTCCTTCAATATTGTGAATTCCCTAGTAGAAAAAATTCAGTAAAATCCCATAAAAAATTTTGAGATTTGTAATTATCTTTCAAATTTCCTTTCAAAAATGATGAAATATTTGAAATTCACTAAAATTCCGTAATATTTCATTAAATCTGATAACGACCCTTGAAATCCAATGAAATCTTTATTTAAAATACCCTATGAACTTTGAAATTCCTTGAAATTTCTGGAAAAACTTTCCAATTTTGTTAACCTCTTGAAATTTATAGAAATTCCTTACAATCTTATGGAACCTTTTAATTTCTTTTGAAATCCTATGAATCCCTCAAATATTCTAAAATGCCTCGGAATCTTTTCAAATACACTTTTTTCTTTAAAATCCTTCAAATATTGTAAATTTCCTAGAAATTTTTTGAAATCTCGTACTTCTTCCCTTAATCCCATAATTCTTGAAACCTTCAATATCTTTTTAAATTCCATTAAAAACGTTTTAAATAGACTGAGACACCATAAAATCACATGAAAACCCTAGAAGTCCCTTAAAATTTAATTCCATTTCATTTACTATAAAGTCCTTCAAAAATTCATTGAAATCCCTTGCAATTTTGAAAAATCTTGGATATTGCAAAATACATTCAAATCCTTTGAAATAATTGCAATTTTTTAAATCTTTAAAGTCCTTGGAGATCCTATAGATTTGCGCAGGTCTGGTAAAAGCCCTACAAACTTTAAAAAGACTTTGAAATCCCGTAAATTATTTTAAAATTCGTAATATATATTGAAATTTCTTCAAAAATTGTTAAAACTTTGAAATCCTCTGAAATCAGATAAAACTTCTTTAAATCTTTAAAATTCTCTAAAATTCCTTGAAATCTTTTGTAAATCTTGAAATTTTTCATAAATAAAATTAATGTAGGTTTCATATCCCAAAGTTTTAAGTCGAAATATATTGCATTTTCAACAAACTAGTTCAATTATCAACCGAAAAAGATTAATTTTCTATAAAAAAGAGAGGAATTTTTTAAACTGGAAGACAAATTTTCAATAAATAAGTCGAATTTACAACAAAAGAATTAAATTTAAAACAAGAAACATTTTTCAGTCAAGATAGGAAAAAAATTGAACCAAATTGTTTAATTTTCAAGCCAAAAGGAATTATTTTCTACAAAACAGTTAAACTTTCAACCCCAAAATATGAATTTTTAACAAAAAAGTATATTTTCAACCAAAGAGTTGAATTTTCTACAAAACAGTTAAATTTTTAACCAGGGAATCCGAATTTTCGACAAAAAGTTAATTTTCTACCAAATAGTTGAATCCTCAACCAAAACAGATTAATTTTCAACCAAACAATTACATTGTCAACCGAAAAAGATTGAATTTCTACCAAAAAAGATTAATTTTCAACCCAAAAATACGAATTTTCAACAAAACAGTTGAATCCTCAACCAAAACAGGTTCATTTTCAACCAAACAATTGCATTTTTAACCAAAGGACCAAAAATATAATAGTATAATTTTCAATTAAAATAGCTTAACTTTCAACCGGAAAGGAGGACTTTTCTACCAAGAGATGAATTTTTAATCCATAAGGATAAATTTTCTATCCAAAAAAGACGAATGTTCAACAAATCAAAACATGACAAAATAATAAAATTTTCAACCAAAAAGATGAATTCTAAATCAAAAATATAATAGCAGACTTTTCAACCAAAAATAGTTGGATTTTCTTATTGGATTCTAGTAATTTAGTTCGCATTTAAGCGAAAAAACGAGATAAAGGGAAAAGCTCTTAAAAGCAGGGGTGATGAGAGGAATTCTTTTTAAAAACAGAGAAGAGAAGAATTCTTTAAAAAAGGGGAAAAGAGGGGGGGAATAGCGAAAAGAGTGTGAAGTCTGTCAACTTTGCAATCTTTAATATAATATTTACTTTGCTGAGGACAGTGTAAATTAATCACTGAGTATCAATTTCATTAACGCTCTTATAATATATTTCAAACACTGCATCATTTTTTTAAAGTTGAAAAGGTTATAATTTAATGAATAGGAAAATTTATTAGCAGATTGATATGTCAGTATTATCTGTATCGGAAGTCGCACATAAACGCATACATTGGCACTTATTTTGATAACGATACAACTCATTAATTAGGAAATAAAGGATTACTTCATTCAATTAATTTCAGCATAGAGATAATTATATCTTGTTTTCTATATTACTCTCGGTGCTTGCTCGATGTCCTATAAACAGATAAACAGGGTGGCCAAAAAACTATCTTCAAAATTCCCTGACTTTTCCTTGATTTTTCAACAAAAGAGTTGAATTTTCAAAGAAAGAAGATTAAACAAAATAATTAAATTTCCAT
Organism: Andricus curvator; assembly: GCA_932195095.1. Lineage (NCBI taxonomy): Eukaryota > Metazoa > Arthropoda > Insecta > Hymenoptera > Cynipidae > Andricus > Andricus curvator. The sequence goes on along the minus strand of CAKNYM010051871.1, from coordinate 294,249 downwards.
CAAAATAGTGGAATTTTTAACCAAATTGTTAAATTTTCAACCTACAAAAATGAACTTTCAACCAAATGGTCGAATCTTCAAACAAAGAAGATTAAACTTCAATCAAAAACAGTTGAATTTTCAACAAAGAAAGATGAACTTTCAATCCAGAGGGAAGAATTTTCTGTTCAAATAGACGAATGTAAAACAAAACAGTTGAATTTTCAACCAAAAAAGATTACTTTTTAACCAAATACTTGATTTTTCAATAAAGCAATTGAATTTTTACATAAAAAATATAATTTGCAACAAAATAGTTAAATTTTCAACCAAAGAATTGAAGTTTCAACAAAATAATTAAATATTCAACAAAATAGTTGAATTTTTAACTAAAGACTATAATTATCTACCTACAAAGATGAATTATCAAACAAAGAAGATTAAACTTCAACGAAAAACAGTTGAATTTTCAACAAAAAAAAAGTTGAATTTTCAATTCAAAAGGACGAATTTTATATACGAACAGATGAGTTGAATTTTATGTACGAAGAGATCAGTTGAATTTTTGAAAAAAATATGAGTAACAAAATAAATAAATTTTCAACAAAATAGTTGAATTCTTAAGCTAAAAAGTCGAATATTTTAGAAAACATTTGATTTTTCTACCCAAAAAGTTGAATTTTCAACAAAAAAGTTAATTTTCAATAAAAAAAAGATGAATTTCCAACAAAATATTTTAACTTTCAAACAGATAGTTATTTTCAACAAAATAGTGAAATTTTTAATCAAAGAGATGAATTTGTAAATAAAATTATGAATATTGAAACCAAAAAAATTAATTTTTTACCAATTAGTTGATTTGTCAGTCAAGAAAGAAAAAAAAAGTTCTTCCAAATTGTTGAACTTTCAACCCAAAAGACGATTTTTCTGTAAAACAGTTAAATTTCAACACCAAAATATGAATTTACAATTAAAAAATATCAATTTTCAATCAAGTACTTAAACTTTCGATCAAAGAGGTGAATTTTCAACTAAAATTATTAATCTTCATCTGAAACAGTTCAATTTTTAGTCAAAAAAATTATTTTTCAACCAAAAAAATAACGAATATTTAACTAGAGATCAATTTTCAACAAAAATAAATCTTCAACAAGAAATGTTTTTTTTAGCAGAGTGGATCAAACATCAGTCAAGCAGTTCACTTTTTAACCAAAAAATATGAATTTTCAAGGAATAATGTAATAGTATCTAAATAAGGACCATTCACAATATAGGACAAACCCCATCCCCCTGAACGTCTCACGTATCTTGTGAATGATCCCATATTTCTACCAAAAAAGATTTTAATTTTCAATAAAAAACAGTTGGATTCAACCAAAAAATAAGAATTTTCAAAAAAAATTGAATTCTCAACCAAAAAAGATTAAACTTCAATCAAAAACAGTTGAATTTCCAACAAAGAAAGATGAATTTTCAATCCAGAGGGACGAATTTTCTGTTCAAATAGACGAATGTAAAACAAAACAGTTGAATTTCCAACCAAAAAAGATTACTTTTTAACAAAATGCTTGAATTTTCAATAAAGCAATTGAATTTTTCCCTAAACAAAATAATTTTCAACAAAATAGTTAAATTTTCAACCAAAGAATTGAAGTTTCAACAACATAATTAAATATGCAACAAAATAGTTGAATTTTTAACTAAAGACTATAATTATCTACCTAAAAAGATGAATTATCAAACAATGAAGATTAGACTTCAACGAAAAACAGTTTAATTTTTAACCAAACAGTTACACTTTTATCCAAAAAGATGAAATTTCTTTAAAAACAGATGCAAAAAGACGAATTTAAAAAAAATATTTGAATTTCCAACCCAAAAAGATAAATTTTCAATTAAAAATGATGAATTTTCGACCAAATAATAAAATTTTGTAATAAAAATGTAATCGTCAGAAGGGAGCAACTGAAGAAAAAAACGAAGCAGAAATAGAAATATAAGACAAATAAATTACTGACAAGAATATTATATCATCCATGAAAGTTATTTAAGGTGCCTCTTATAAAGAAATTAGCTGACTTTTGAAAGCTTTTCTTCAAAATCCCTTACTATTCACTGACTTCCCCTGACCAATACAATTCACTGACTTTTCTCCGATCTCCCATGACCTACGGCCACCCTGGATAAATTAAATTTTAATTTCAATTTAATTTTGAATTTTGTTCAATTTGCAGCTTCTAAAGCATGTACTTGGTGGATGTGGCTGACTTTAATGGTTTCATCAAGTTTAGCAGAAAGCGATTGCTGTCCGAAGGATGTTATTTGGGAATCAGGCCAAAATTGTTCAGATGGAAGTCAAGTTTTGCTCGATTGTCCTAATAACATGTACTTGATGGATCAGAATGATCCGTCAGATCAATTCAGTGTTATCAACAAAAATGGCACGTGGCTTGTGTTAACTTCTGAATCGGATGAGACACGCATTCCTCAGAATGAGTGAGAATTCTCGAAATAAATCAGATTTTAGGAGTAATGATAAATAATTTAATCGATTGCATGCAAAAAAAGTTGAGTAAAAGTAATTGTTGTATCTGCACCTTTTTTACAATATGATGCATGCTTTGTACGCATTATTATAAAAAGAACAATATTCTGAACATGATTAAAAGTGGCTTAATAGAGTGCTTGCAAAAAATCTAGATAATTATTTGAGAATTATAAAGATTTTTTTTCTGGCATACAGGTTTTGCATTTCAAAGAAAAATCTGAGCAACGAATTGATAGCACTTGTTTGCTTTGGAGAAACTCAAAATTCAGGATGGAAGTACACCCTTTTTGGCTCTTTAAGTGTAACGTCTTCTTTTTTTCTATTTATCACCTTCGTAGTATATCTAATACTTCCTGAGCTCAGAGAAATCCAGGACAAAGCGATGATGTCAGCAGTAGCTTCTCTGTCAGCCAGTTATATGATTTTGGCAATTCAACACCTGAGGAAAGTTGAACTACCAATAAATGATGAGAAAATCATAGATGATGTAATGTGCGTTCCTCTCGGTGAGTATACTAATTGTCAGTCAAAGCTGAAAAGGGGATTTCGCTCCACCCCTGATCTGCATAAGAGTTTCATCTTTGCAAACTGGTAACATATGGTTCATTTTCATATAACTTAAGTTTTTCACATAGGTATAAGTTGGATTTTTTCGAAACATTTAGGACTGATTTGATACAAAAGTTGTTAAGTTGACCATTTTAAATGTAAGATAACAGATTTTCCTTACTAGGCGAGACACGACTGATGATCTTACTCAATCGTAGGAGTAATAATATAAAAGGAACAATTATTCCATTGCAATCTTTTTCTCGAAGTGTAATATAGTTCTTTTCCCTACAAAACATTCAAGCTACTAGCATTGAACATTAATTAAGGTTTACAATTGATAAGACAAACACATAAAAATTCCTTATTATGCTTTTTCATGAGTTTAGCGGGAATTTTCTTAGGACTCTTTTTGTTTCCTATCTGTACTTCTGTTTCTCCTTTTCGTTTTCTTTTTTGATTTTTAAGCCCACTCTGCGAATAAATATTAGGGAAAAAATGAAAGGTCTATGGAAATGTAATACATTTGGAATGGAAAATTCGTATGGGTAAACAATCCACTTTCGCTGATTGGTGGAATGGTGTATTTATCAAGAAGAAGGCTGTAATGGCCACACAGGATGTCTGCATTGCAATGAATGCAAGATAGTAATCTAGTCCGATAATACCAGTATTCCTACTTAACCACACAATTTAGCAGAGCATCATACTGTTAGGAATCAGCTTGATAGTTTTCGGGGAAATGTCATCAAATAGCTCAATGTCTTTCTTTTTTACCTCAAACTTTTTAAACGAAGACTTGAAGCTTATCTGATAAAAGTGGACGGATCAATGAACTAATTTCCACGTAAGACCTCGCGCAAGGCAAATTGATTTGCAGTTCTCATTATCACGCCGCCGGCACCATCAAAGGCCCTAAACATGGCCTGGCTCTGAGAAATTCCAACTCACTTTCGACAAACTTTTTGTTTGACAAGTTTGCTTTGTTTCTGTATTGCTTAATAGGACCATCGCAAAAAATTGAATTGTACTGATTTCTGGGAATTGTGATTTTATCCTTTTTCAGAAGGGCATCAAGTGGGCCCATATGACTACTGCATCATGTCGTATGCAGAGTAAATTGACTTTTGTAAGCACCAAAGTGCGTATTTTGAAATTCATTTGCCCATTTAGCAAGGTAATTTTCACTATAATCGATGTTAATTGCTGCTTCGTTTTCTTTTAAATTCTCTTTTGTCGTTTGGAAAGCTGTCTGCTGATGGTAAACATTGTAGCAATGAATGCTGAATTGCGGAATAGCTTGATTGATTTTACCAATTAATTGACTGGCAAGACAGTATGTTTTCATTTTCTCACCTGAAGAGGTTTTCCTTTATTATCTGTAGGATCTTCCACTCTTGAGATCTACTGATAATAAAACGTTTGAAAATCCTCTTCTGGTTTTAGATTTTCGGGCCCCTCTCGCTTACACTTTTCACATTCCCTATATGTACAAGGTTTTTCACCAGTGGAACAAAACACTGATTCTAAGTGATAACAAATTTTGTATGCAGATCCTTCATACTAGCGAGTAAATATCCCTTCTGATTCTCAATCTTTTTTTGTTTGTTATGCAATCCTTTTTGTTCAGGGCAACATAAGAGTTAGATTCATCTAAGAAACATTCTCTTATAGCATCTATCTGTTTCTACTTTTCTTTCCTCATTTATCGTTTGAGATATGTACTGGTTATCCCTAGTTTCTCTAATTTCTCTACACATCTGTTTCTCCTGATAATATCTCCAGACACTGCCTTTACAAGAGACCTCTTTTAGAATTCATCTATACATGCTTCTGCATTCTTTTTTAATTGCTTTGTAATAGTTACGGCTAGCAAACGATTTGTTCTTACTGCTTCATGACCTGATTTTTAAAATTGTATTTACTTCTCGTTCTGGTGAGGGTGCTTCGTTTCTTGACGATGGCGTTGACATATTTTTCTCCATTATCTAGTTTTTCGTTCGCTCTTACTTAATTGCACTTGCAAATTTAGTAAAATTGTCTTTTCCCGATTTCTAGTCTTTCGCAGCTTCTTTTTGCCTGCCCTTTCTTTGAATCTAAAATCACTGATGAATGAGTACTATGAATAGAAGTTCTCTCTGCAATTTTTAGAAGCTTGTCTTCATTTCTCTCGAGTACTTTTTTGCTCTCTTTTACCTTGTTCACTTATTGGAAGCCTTTTTCCTTCTACTTTTCTTCTCATAAGTAATACTTCTACAGTGTCAGAAGCGATTTTTAAAGTTAGGGGAATTTTTCGACAGTATTATATGAGGAAACAACATCCTGAAATTTGGAACTGCGGAATTCCATATTTACAGATAGGGAAGGGGGTTGAAAATTTGTGAAAATATTATCTTATACCAAAGAAATGCGATGTATGCGCAGCTTCGTCGTTACTATAAATACTTGGTTTCATTATTGCACAATTGAATTTACTTACAGGAACTTAATACACTGTTCCAACCCCTTTCGTGACGATAGAGGGTATCCCAAAAACTTGATGGGACACAACTGTTAAAAGTTTTAGAGACACACATATTTGATGCTTTAACTTGGGATTTAAGAAAGTTACATGAGTATAATCAATTTTTCGTTAATTTTTGACATTTTCTGAAATATGCACACTAAAGTTTGAATTAGAAGCTAGTAGTTTACTTTCGGATAAGTGTTAACAAAAATATGCCATATATATTCAAAAACTAGAGTGTGTATTAAACATTAAAAAGGTAAAAACTTAAATTATGTGAAAATAACCCAAACACATATTAGGGCGGTCCTTATTACGTGGGATAAACTATTTTGTACACAATTTTGGGCTTTCATCACCTACTAAAAAAAAACTTTAGTAGTTTCGCGAGGTTACATAAGAAGAAGATAGCCTGTATTTTTTAGCACAATCGAATAATATTTAAAGGTCTTGCAGGAGCCTTGGATTTTTCTCATGTATTTTATATGGGGAAAATTGAGCAAAAGCTTAGAGTATAAAAGCGTTAGATTTAATTAAGATTTGAGAAAATTATCTCAATTAGAAGTTTAGGCTAAAAATTGTTGGGCATCTTTTTCTCACGTAACCTCACGAAACTAGGAGGATGGAGCCCAATAATTCAAATATTTGAAAATAAGGACCATCCTAATACATATACATAATAGGTATATGTACCTATGTATACATGTTTCACATTTTTGTTTGCAGTTAATTGATTAATTCGTTTTTAGCTTTCTTCATGTATTACGCGTTTCTGTCGGCATTTTTTTGGTTGAATCTTGTTGCCTTTAATATTTGGAGACTAGTCTGGTAAGTGTAGGCTAATAAAATATTTATGCGATGATAGCAAAACAGCGCAATTCTTTGGCCTTGTTAAGGCGTTTCTATATATGTATATGTCGATGATGACAGCAAAAACTAAATACTTGTTTAAATGTGTTTTTAAATGCACTTTTGTCTTGTTTAGGTTTAAGAGTTTCCCAATCAAAGAGACCATATTGTTTGCAGCATTTTGTGTTATTGGATGGGGTGCGCCCTTGTGTTTCTTAATCGCGGTATTAGTTACCCAGTTTTTGCAAGATGCAAATGTACAGCCACTTTTTGGCAAAGCACACTGTTGGTTTAAGGGTAAAGTATATATATTGTATGTCATGACCATTTATATGCGGTTCTAGAGCAATTGCACATACAGTGCCTCAGAGATGATGCAAGTGTTGAATAATTTTGTCAATATTAAATTGTAGGTGACTTTGAAACCCTGGCATATTTTTATGGGCCAATTTCTATTCTACTCGCGATAAATGTAGTTTACTTAAGTTTGACTTGCTGGAGGTTATGGCATGAATATCAAGAGTCTAGTGGAAATAAAATTAAATCACTGAGACAAAAATGCCTCCTCTACGTTAAGCTTATCCTGGTTATGGGTGTCACTTGGATCTTTGAAATCATAGCTTTCTTCACCGGACCGCACCATGAAGCCTGGTAATAAATTTGCATGAAAAGATTATTAAAAAGTTATTAACACGTTATAAAGTTTTGCCAGTGTTCTAGTTTTTATAATTGAAATTCAATTTTAGGGTTCTGACAGATGTATTGAACAGTCTACAAGGAGTTATAATATTTGTTATATTCGTAGTGACGCGTAAGAGAGTCAGGAAACTATTGGCCCAAAAGAAACCATTTGGAATCAATTTTCCAAAGTCGTGGACAGCTTATGAAGATGAAGAATGCGAAGAAATAGAAGTTGTATTTTCCGAACAAGTAGAACTATCTCATCCATCATAAGAAATTGATGGAAATGTAATAAAATTCACCATTAAAAACCTTCACGTCCATTTATCATCATTCCGCTCGTATACAAACTTTTCAAGTACACACATCATTTTTTCTATTTATGTACGATAACTCGATAAATAATTTATTACAATCAGTACAATATCCAGTATTTTAGTAAGTATAATCCTTATTATTTGACATCTTTTTTATAAAACAAATGTTTTTACTTGAATGAGAAGAATATATTTTGATGTACATTGTAAAATAGAAGTAATCACTGGATGACTGTTAAAAGAATCTTCATCATAGAGCCTGTTCCATCTTAGATTACATAATGTATAATATTTATTTTTCAGTGTATACTGTATCGGCACAAAAAAAAATAAGAATGTGAAATACTATGCAGCTTTATTATTTCCACGTCATAAATTAAATAAAATACCATTTTTTTAATATTGTAAGTTGACACTTTCAATGTTTCATAATTTCATTAAAAAAATATGCAGACATATCATTCTTTCTGACTTTCTTGTCCAAAGAGGTCTTCAAATTTCTCCAAAGAAGACCAAACTTTTACTTTTTTCAAAATTTATACTTTGGAGTAGTGATCCACTTTCCCTCATCTTAAATATGTAATATTCATATTTATCACTCAGAAATGCGAATTTATGTATACTATGATGGTTCAAATCTATGCCAGACTTATTTATTTTTTAATACGCAATCTTTTCCATTGCCGAAAAAAAATTCTCCCCAAGTGTCATCCAAATCCGAAATTCCCATAAGATTAACCTATGGGAACATTTTTGATTTTTCGGACAAATACGATTTACGGTATCAGGGACAAAAAAAAACATGCCGATCCACTCAGAAAAATGTCCTCTTGTGTCAGAAGGATGCTTTTTTTATACAAATGGAATTTCCTCTGAAATTTAAGGTTAAAATGAATTTCATCTGTCTCATTAGAAATTCAACTTTTTGTTTAAAAATTCAACTATTTGTTAGAAAATTCATATATTTTGTTAAAAAGTCGTCTTTTCGCGTAGAATATTATTCTTGTTTGTTCAAAGGTCAACTTTACAGTAGAGAATGCAACTATAACGTTGAAAATTCATATTTCTTGATTAAAAATTTATCTTTTCCGATTTAAAAGTCTACTATTTCCTCAAACATTAGACTTTTAAGCTTAAAAACTTTACTCTTTTGTTAAAAATTCATCATTGATGGTAGAAAACTCATCTTCCTTGGTTGAAAATGAACTTTCTTGATGAAAATTCAACTGTCTTCTAAAAAACTGGTCTTCTTGTGTGTTGAAAATTCAAATATTTAATTGAATTTTAATCTTTTTTGTTTAAAAATTTAACCATTTGATTTAAAATGCATCTTTGTATGCTGAAAATTCAACTATTTGGTTAGAAATTCAACTATTTTGTTATAAATCTAATTATTTTTGGAAAATTTAACGATTTTGTTAGATTTAATTTAAGAATTTTTAATTAGATTAAAATCAAATTCAAAATCATATTTAACGTCCAATACTCAAGTTAATGTATAGAATTCCTGAAGATAAAAACAAGAATCCAAGGACCAAATTTGGACAACCACCATAAAATGCTCCTATTGTAATTTGAAGAAAAAAAAAAATTTCCTAAAAAAAAAGAATTTCCTTTTTCCCTGGATAAAAAATAAAAAACAGGAAAGAAAAATGAGAATTTGATAAATAAATAAATAAAATAAACGAGACACTTGTTAGAGTCATAATTTTTTATCAAAAATGCAACTTTTTGATCTATTTGGTTGTTAATGCAACTGTTTGGTTGAAAATAAATTTTTTGTTGTGGAAATTTTTTTTTGTTCTGAAAATTCATCTCTTTGGGTAGAAAAACTTTTTTGATTGAAAAGTCAACTATTTTGTTGAAAATGCAATATATTTGTTTATGTTATATGAAATGTTGAGTAAACGGTGAAACGTGTATTGG
>CAKNYM010051871.1:238011-284884 GCA_932195095.1 Andricus curvator | reverse complement strand
CCTTAAGGATTTAATATTTAGAATTTCTGAAATTTTACTACGTAACAATATTTCGACATGAATTCTTAGGAATTTAAAGTGTTTCGTATTGAATTCAATAGTTTATCTACATTAATTTAATTTAAAAGAATTTATACGGCCATACCACGCTGAAAACCCCAGTTCTCGTCAGATCACTGAAGTTAAGCAGCGTTGGACGCGGTTAGTACTTGGATGGGTGACCATTCAAGAATACTGACATGAGTGCTGTTGGCACATCGTGGGTGTGGTGAGCCCACACTTGTAGTTATTTATAACTATAAGAAAACCCTAGAAACACTACCCGAATCGGGTAGTGTCACGCCTACCCTGCAAGGGAAATGGTTTAATGGTATATATATAAACGTAAAAATCCGTGTTTAGTCAACGGCTACGTTACTTTCGGGGCAGGGGGAAGGTCAAAAAAGCCCAAAACTGGTGACATACATTATGGATGTCCCACAGCTGGAAAAATTTTCCGTGTGACAAAAAAAGAAACTGGTTCGAACTGCAAAGAAAAATTGAAAGCTAATTACCAAATATTTCAACAGGGTTGAAATTTAAATTTAAAAGTTTTTTAATTAAAAAATGTTGTATTCAAATGCTCAATAATTTACACTTATAAAATGGAAGCTACTAACACTTTTCAACTGAACAATTTTAAAATTAATGCAGTTAAACTGCCAAATTAAACATTTTAAACTTTTATAAATTGTAGAGTTCAAAGATGCAGATTCAGTTCCAAAAATATAAATCCACGTTATCATTTTCAATGCTCTAAATTAAAGAATCAATCATTGCATTGAATTTTTTTTAATTATATCATTCTAAGCAATTTTAAGCTAGAAATATTAAAAATTGAACAGTTGAATTTTTTTATAAGCTGAACACTTCTTAAATTAAAAGTCGAATTATTTTTATTTTAAATAGTTTAAAAATCTTTAAAATGCTTCAAAATTTTATTTCAAAATCTTGAAAAATCTACATGTTGTTAGTCAGAGTTAGGGAATTTTCGATAAACTAAAGTTGAAGTTAATTTTATTATTATGGTTAAAAATCGCAACTGCGTTTGGTTGAAAATTAATCTATTTTGGTTGAGGATTCAAACTATTTTATTGAAAATTCATCTTTTTTGGTTGAATTCAACTATTTTTGGTATAAAATTAAAATCCTTTTTGGTTGAAATATCAAATATCACATTTTTTGTTGAGAATTCATATTTTTTTGTTGAACATACAACTACTTAGTTGGAAGTGAAACTACTTTGTAAAAAACTCATTTATTTGGTTGATGATTCATCATTTTATTTTTTTTGTTCAAGATTCAATTAATTTGTTGAAAATTATGTTTTCTAGTTGAAAATTAATTGTTTTAACTGAAAATTTGACTCGTACATGTTTGGTTCAAAATTTATCTTCTTAAGTTGAAAATTCAAATATTTGGTTTAAAATTCCTGTATTTTATTGATAATTTGAATTTTGTGGGAGAATATTTAATCTTTTTAGTGGAAAATTCCTTTAAAAATTAAAATAAATATAATATAATATAATATAATAAAAAAATTGGTTGAAAATTCATCTTATTGGTTGAAAATTGATCTTTTTGGTTAAAAATGCGTTTTTTTTCTTATTTAGAATTAATTTTCTTAACTGAAAATGTAACTGTCCCAATTTTTTATCGAAAATTGAACTTTTTTAATAGAAATTGAATCTTTTTGTGTGAAAATTACACTATTTTGTTGAAAATTTACTTTAATTTTATTGAAAATTAAGTTTTGTACTGTTTTAACTATTCTATTTTTAGTTGAAAATTTATCTGTTTCAGGTGCAAATTCAACTACTTGTTGAAAATCCGTCTTTTTTGGTACAAGAGTACTCTCATTAGTTGAAACTTCATCTTTTTGGTGAAAAATGAATTTCTGTGGGTGAAAATTTAACTATTTTGTTGAAAAATCGTTTCTTTTTTGGCTGAAAATTTATTTTACTAACTAAAAATTTAGTTTTTTTATTTTTGGAAGAAAATTTATCTTTCTAGTTGAAAATTCATGTATTTGGTCAAAAATTCAATTTTTTTTTTTAATTGAAGATTCATAATTTTAGTTAAAAATTCACTTGAAATATTCCAGTTTTTGTGGAAAATTTACCTTTTTGGATAGAAATGTAATCTTTTTCGTTAAAAAATTATGTGTTTTGTGGAAAATCTAACTATTCCATTTTTTTGTTAAGAATTCTTTTCTTTGGTTGAAAAAGAACTATTCAGTTGAAAATTTGTTTGTTTTTTGTTGATAGAAAATTCATCTTTCGGGTTGAAAATTCCACTATTTGGTCAAAAATTCATATTTTTGGTTGAAAATTAGTTTTTTTAATTGAAGATGTAACTATTCCGTTTTTGCTTGAAAATTTATATTTTTAGTTAAAAATTAATTACTTTTGTTGAAAATTCGTTTTTTGTTTTGTTTCAAATTTACTTTTCTAACTGCAAATTGAACTATTCAAATTTATCTTTTGTAGTTGAAAATTTATATATTTTATTGAAACTGTATCTTTTTTGGTAGAAAATTCAATTAAAATTGAATTATTTCGTTGAGAATTTAAAAAAATTGAAAATTGATTGTTTTAACTGAAAATTTAATTCTTCTCTTTTTGGTTGAAAACTTTGGTTGAAAAAAAATACTTTGTTGAAAATTCGTTTTTTTTTTGGGCTGAGCATTTACTTTTTCCAACATTTTAACTATTCTATTTTTGGTTGAAAATTGATCTTTTTTAGATGGAAATTCATGTACTTTGTTGAAAATGAGCCTTTTTTGGTAGAAAATTAATCTTTCAAGTTGAAATTTGAACTATTTGGTTAAGAATTTATATTTGTGGTTGAAGATTCATCATTTTAGTTAAAAAATCCTTTTTTTTTTATGCAAAATTTATCTTTTCGACTTGAAAACACTCTTAAAAAGTGTTTGAAATATATTTAGAAAGAAAATTTTTTGTATTAACATTATTAATCTTCTAGGCGTATGGTTAGTTTTATACCTAGAAGAATTTAGAAATTGAGATATTGTAGCAACCCTGAGTAAGGCACTGTTTAATGCGAATAATATGTTTTTCATTACTTTGACTTCTTTTATGATTTAAATTTAGCGCCCTTTCCAATTTGAAGCGATTTATTTTCCCGCGAAATTTCAATAACGTAATTATTATTAATAAAGATAGAAAATACGATTCTTTAAATCCTAATTCAAAATGCTCATAAATCCTCATTAAATTCTCAAAGCCAGACCTCACCTCAGACCCGAATTTTGCATAGGAGATCTGGCTAAAGTTTGATGTCAGCCGTGAACTAATCCGCTGGCGGCGCTGCTGCGGTTCTTGCTGACAAATGTATTAGTTATAAGCGCAAATTAATACAAGAATATTGTCTAAACAAGAAAGGGCCTGAAAATTTTTTTAATTAATTCGCAGATATATAAACATTATTTTAAATATGCAAAGTCTGTTCAAACTTTCCAAGTTATGGAAAAATAATGCATAAACAAGTATACGTGTCCTAAAAGAAGTTTAAAAAAAATGTATCTGTAATATAAAATCAATTCAAAAAAAATGTAAGGATAAAAAAAGAAAATTAAATAATAAAACATATTTTAAGAAGCTTATATATTGTAGTTTATTCAATTCCAGAAACAAATATAAAAATGTAAAATAAACTTAAAGTGTGGTAGTAATAAGAAATAAAAAATAGGATCCATAAATAAATAATAGTTGAAAATAAATGTGTGATACGGAATTGAAAAGTTAGACTTTGATCCAATTTTTTTCAATACTGGCAAAATTACGGATTTTCAAGGAACTCATAAATTATTTTAAACAAACAAACGATGGGTGCTTATTATGTCGTAATAAAAATGAAATGTAAAAACCGAATTACAATATTATGAATTTGAGTTTTCTGAAGGCATCTCAGTTGATTTTGAGATAATTGATGAAAGCAATACCTGATAAGTTTTCTTTTTTTTTACTAATAATGAGAAATAATAGTCTTAATGTTAACCTTCATGAAAAAGTATTAACGAAAAATGATTGAAAAATAATTATGGGAATTAATAATATTAAAATATTGAAATACTTAGTGCAAAAAGTAGAGGAAAGTATAAGTTAATAATTTATTTTGAACTACTCACTCAAAAGTGCATACAGATTTACATATTTGAAACAAGCTTGGTTTATAATGCATTTTAAATTTCTGAAAAAAACGTAAAGAATAACATTTTATTTTTTTTAAAGAACTAACAAGATGGAAGATGCAACATTTTTAGACCCGTACATCTTTCAAAAATGAAAAATCTATTTTTATTGCTAAAAATCTATTTTTATCTCTATATACCACCTACTTTTTAATTGTTATCAATCCTTTCTCACGATTAGCAATTTAGTATTTGAAGTAACTTGACTGGTAATTTTTAGAAAATAAAAATATATCTTTATAAATTTATAAATTATATTTATATATTTGTCAATAACACAAAAAATGGCTAATATTCAAACAAAAAGAGGCCTGTGATGTGAATAGAAACACAAAAATTTAATAAATTAGCGAAATTTTATTTAAAAATTTAGTTTACAAAATGCAAAGGTACAGAAAAATGTTACGTTTATGTATATTATAGAATAGAGAAAAATTTAAGTTCTACAGTGTAAAATTTATTGTATTGAATCAAATCAGACGTATTCGACAGTCTGTATACTGCAAAAGTAGCTTTATTGGAATATAGTGAACAAAACTTGTGTTTTAACAACAACTAAAAAAAGAATGATTTTTTAGCACTTCCATAGCCTTATTAAAAACGTTGTGTTTAGTTTTTTTTATTTTATTTTTTTATTAAAACTTCCCCTCGTAAGCTTTACTCACGTTGATACTTTTCATAATTGTAGCCCTTTTTTAAACCTTTTATACTGAAGTATGAAAATTTTCGTTTTTAAATTCGAGATTGGAAGTTTTGTTCATTTTTGCGATTGAATGACACAGGGAGAAAGTTTAAAAATGCTGGATTTACATTTAATGCAAAGCAGGTCCTCATTTTATCCCCCTGAAAATTGGATTTTAAAATATTTAGACAACTTGAACTTAGTCATTACCTCGGTTCACCAAGCCTCAAAATAACAATCTTTTCGGCTATTTTGAAAATTTATATTTCATTAGAAACAGGCTGGAGGCGAACGCAACATTTTCAGGGGGATAAAATGAAGACCTGATTTACATATGCTATAAATACTGAATTTTTTCATTTTTCGCGCTACGAGTTATTCATCCGCGAAAATGAACAAAATGTCCAAAGTCTCAAATTTTGAAATAAAAATTTGGATGTTTTTACTTTAAAAGTTAAAAGGTGCTACAAATATAACAAATTTGACTAAAAATGAACCTTCTGGGGTAAGTTCTAATTTAAAAAAAAACTAAACACAACGATTTTAATAAGCCTATGAAAGGACTGAAAAATACTTATGTTTAACTTGCTGTTAAATACAATTCTCATTCATTATTTCACAATAAAATTACGTTTGCACATGTTAAATAAAAGTTTCAAGACTGATTTGTTGATGCAATTTTACATTGTAGAATTTAAGTTTTTCTTTAGTCTATAATACACATAATTAATGTGATATTATGTCATTTTGCATTTTAAAAATAAAACATATAAATAAAAATAAATTAACTTAATACATTTATGTGATAAATAAGTTACAAAAACAATGAGTATTATGATGCAAGAATATAAAAGATTCCTTGGTTCGAGACTAATCGATTGACCTATACTATTAATATATTTTATTAAAGCGTAGGGAAGTTATGGTAATTTATATATTATGCATATCGGTTTTTTATAGTAAAATTTTGTTCATTAACATAATTCAAAGTTGACGCAAGAACAGAAAAGATGTGTTGATTCGAGTCGAATCGATTGACCTATAATATTAATACATTTTATTGAAGAGTAAGGAAGCTATGATAATGCATAATATTTGAAAATACGGTTTTTTATAGTAAAACTTTTTTCATTAGCATAATTCAAAGTTGATGCAAGAATATAAAAGATTCCTTGGTTCGAGACGAATCGATTGACCTATAATATTAATACATTTTATCAAAGGGTAGGGAAGTTATGGTAATTTATATATTTTGCATATCGGTTTTTTATAGTAAAACTTTTTTCATTAACATAATTCAAAGTTGACACAAGAACAGAAAAGATGTGTTGATTCGAGTCGAATCGACTGACCTATAATATTAATACATTTTATTGAAGAGTAAGGAAGCTATGATAATGCATAGGTAATATTTGAAAGTACGGTTTTTTATAGTAAAACTTTTTTCTTCAACATATAATTCAAAGTTGATGCAAGAATATAAAAGATTCCTTGGTTCGAGACGAATCGATTGACCTACAATATTAATACATTTTATTGAAGAGTAAGGAAGCTATGGTAATGCATAATATTTGAAAATACGGTTTTTTATAGTAAAACTTTTTTCTTCAATATATAATTCAAAGTTGATGCAAGAATATAAAAGATTCCTTGGTTCAAGACGAATCGATTGACCAAGAATATTAAAACATTTTATTAAAGAGTAGGGAAGTTATGGTATTTTATATATTTTTAAAATCGATTCTTATAGTAAAAATTTTCTCACTCTCATAATTTAAAGTTGACGCGAGAATAGAAAAGTTGTGTTGATTCAAGACGAATCGATTGACCTATATAACATTGATACATTTTATTGAAGAGTAAGGAAGCTATGGTAATGCATAATATTTGAAAACACGGTTTTTTATAGTAAAAATTTTTTCACTAACATAATTTACAATTGATGCAAGAACGGAAAAGATTCATTGATTCGAGGAAAATCGATTGATCTATAATATTAATACACTTTATTGAAGATTAAGGAAGTTATATACTCATTTATATAATATTTGAATCATCTGTTTCAAACCGAAAAACTTTTTTCATTGACACAATTCAAAGTTGACGCATGAATAGAAAAGACTTTTTGCTCATGAATTTAAAAAAAAAATAATAATTCTGACAATTTTTGTAAAGAAATCATAAAGCTGGGAAAGGGATAGGGTGCGACAGAACTTTTCCCTTCCCTTTTCCAGCTCGAAAAATTATCATTTCGAATACAAAATTTGATTTGTCTTTGTGTTAAAAAAATTGTATTATTTTGTAATTTTGTATTTTTGGTAAATTTCTATTTTTAAATTGATCAAAATGAAGACTTTGGTTTGTCTATTATTGAAAAAAATAACTAATGCTTCCTCTATGAGAAAGCCAATACATTTGCTAACGGGAAGCAAAGTCCTCGTGAAATGAGCACCATATAATTATAAATACAAACAAATTGGAAACACTCGAGATTGAATTCACAGCTAGTTTTATTTGCATTTTTCATATCGCCTAATGTATCTGTCAGCAAGAAGCGCAGCAGCGCCGCCAGCGGAGTAGTTCACGGCTGACATCAAACTTTAGCCAGCGCTTTTGCACGCGGTTGGATAGGGCTGTTCCAGATAATACCTGCGATCCCATTGGGTGCCATTAGGTAAAAACAGGTAAGAGGACTTCCAAAGTATACACATATATAGATATAGTAATAGCGTAGAGGACAAAGGACACCTCACAGAGCCAGTCTCACTCACACCTGCAGACCATGGATATCATTGCCATTTTCTTTTGCAGGACAGAAGCAAAAGTCCGAGATTGCCAGTCGCCATTGGCATTGGTTGTTACTGGTTGTCACGCAGGTTATGTCCATAGATAGATTCTTTTTTTTATAAAGAACTGAGTCAACACCATTAGTCGCTTGGAAGGTGAATCACAGAAATAGGTGAAATAGGCTTGACGAAATGAATTTCGTGATTGGGGACCAATAAATAGATTCTTCAATGAAATTATTCGAGAAGAGTTACAGTGGGTGCACGAGGACATGCATTTGTTGACCGTAGTTCTCCTGATTTTTTGTGAAATCAATGTCCATTCAAATTCGGGCTTTACTGTTGAAGCAAATACCGTGGATTACAGTTACAAGAAAGAACCTAGTACTGTAGTGAAGATTGGAAAATGCTGCGAATTGGACGAGTTGTTGAGGGACGACAAATGTATTCCTCTCAACGAAACAGAAGAGACTCAGGTTTGGCGACCAGAGTCGATTTACGATGACAATGACAGTTTTGGAAGAAACAAACAGAAAAAAGGTAATACGTGATGCATTCTTACGGCACTCTTCAACAGTTTTCATTGATTCAGGGTGGGCGCAAAACTTCATTTTCAAAATTCCCTCACTTTTTCCCGATTCTTCATGTTTTCTGGCGAGATAGAATCATTTATAAATGGAATAAAACAATTTTAAATTTAAGTTTATACATTTTTAATTTATTCTCAGGGCTACCACAAACTAATTTACTTGAAAAGTCACGTAGGGGAGTGGGGAGACCACCCTACAATAGATAATGGACATACAGTAGATAATCATTAATTTAAAATACTGATTTATGTAAAATAATTATTTAATTCTAATGAATGTTTAGGACACTACGTGTTAATAAATTAAAATTAGAAACAATTATTTCAGGTATATTTATTCTTTTAATTAATGGGTATCGACTGTAGGGTGGGATCCCTGTTTAAATCAATTTATAAGATTTCCAGGTGAATTTAACCGAATTCAGGACACATTTATAAGACTTGAAAATAATTGCAGTTAAATTTATAAAAATTCCAGGTGAATTTAAAAAGAATCAAGTGAATTGAAAACAATGTAAAAAATTCAATTCAGTAAGTTTGAAAGGATTTTAGAAAAATTCAAAGGAATTAAAAAGAATTAAATAAAATCCTTTTGAATTTAACGTGAATTTAAAAGACTTCACGATGCATTAAACAAATACTAAAAAAATTCAAGAAAAACTATTGAATTGAGTAGAATTGAGTGAATTCAGAAGAATTCGAGGTCAAGAAATTCACGAGAATTTCCAAAATTTGTAAAGAATCCTATTAAAAATTCCTTGGAATCTTTTAAAATACCCTAAAACATTTCAAATTATTAAAAATGCTTTGACTTTTTTAAAGCTCTCGAAAATTCTTTGGAATCTTTGAAAATACCCCGAAATATTTTTAATCCTTAAAAATCTGCTGAAATCCCCTTAAGTTTTCGTGAGGATCTTATAAATTACTCAGAATTTTTTTAAATACTCTAAAATCTTGGAATATATCTGAAATCCCTTCAAAGGATTGGAAACTATTGAAAATTCCTTGCAAATTTTTAAAATACCTTAAATATTTAAAGTCTTTTGAAATCCCTTGAAACTTTATAAAGCTCTTGAAAACGTCTTGGAATCTTTTAAAACACCCTAAAATATTTCAAATCTTGAAATCCCTTAAAATTATTGAAATCAGTTAAAAATTCTTAGGAATCTTTTATGATTACCTGAAATATTTCAAATTCTTTGAAATCATTTGAAATTCCTTGAAACTTATTAATTTCTTGAAAATGCTTTGGAGTCTTTGAAAATACCCCAGAATATTTTAAATCCTTCAAAATCTGTTGAAATCCTCTGAGATTTTGTAAAGATCTTGAAAACTACTTGGAATTTTGTTTAAATACTCTACAATCTTCAAATATATTTGAAAATTTCATTCAAATTGTTGAAATACATTCAAAATTCGTTGCAATCTATCAAAATACCCTAAACTATTTCAAATCATTTGAAATACCTTGAAATTTTTCAAAGGTCTTGAAAATTCCTCGGCATTTTAAAAACTACTCTAAAATCTTTAAATATCTTTAAAACCCCTTCAAATGATTTCAATTTATTGAAAATTCCTTGGAATCTTTTAAAATACCCGAAAATATTTCAAATTCTTTAAAATCTGTAGAAATCCCCCCCCCCCCCCAGATATTGTAAAGCTCTTGAAAATTCCTCGGAATTTGAAAAAAATACTCTAAAATCTTGCAATGTCATTGAAATCTATTAAAAATTCCATTTGGAATCTTTTATAAAATATTTCGAATCCTTTGAAATAGTTTGAAATGCCCCAAAATATTTCAAATCCTTTAAAATTTCATTAATTTACTGAAATCAATTAAAGTCCCTTTGGAATTCTTTAAAATACCCTAAAATTCTTTGAAATCCCTTGAAATTAATGCAATCTTTTAAAATAACTCAAACTGTTTCAAATCTGTTGAAATCTCCTAAGATTTTGTAAAGCTCTTGAAAATTCCTCGACGTTAAAGAAAATACTCTAAAATTTTAAAAATTCTTTGAAATTGCCTGAAATTATTGAAATAAAATATCCTTAGAATATTTTAAAACATACTAAAATCTTTCAAATCTTTGGAAATCCCTTGAAATACTTGAAAATCTTTGAAATCCTCGGAAATCCCTCAATTCTTGTGAATAAAATTATTGAAATCCATCGACATATTATTAAATCCCGTGAAATTACATGAAATCTGATATATCCTGGCGTCCTGGAAAATTGATTAAAAAACCATGAGAGCTTTCAAATCCCTTAAAATCCTCGGTATTATTAAAAGTATCCTAAAATCCTTTTGCATCCCTTCAAAGTGCTGAAATCTATTTAAAATTCCTTGGAATCTTTTAAAATACCCTAAAATATTTCAAAAGACTTCAAGGAAATTCAGAAATCGGTATAGACCTGAATTCACTGACGTACTTAGAAAAAAAAATTTAGTAAAACATAAAGTATACAATTCGTGGCTTAATTCATTGAAATAAAAGTAAAGTTAGTTTCCTTACTAAAAGTCCTTTTTAAAGAAATTCCCTGACTTTTGCAAATTTTTGTTACAAAATCCTTGACTTTGCCTGACCAACAAAATTCCCTGATTTCCAGACTTTCCCTGACCTGCAGCCACCCTGTTGTTTGCCTCTTGCGCGATTGATCTATATTTTTTATAATAGATATCTTGGAATCAAGAAATTGATACAATATTTTTATAAGAAATGTTGTATTTTTAAACCAAATTTGTTTAAAAATACAAAATTTTTCATAAAAATATATAATCTAATGTTAACTTTGTTTGACAAAGTTAAATGACTGTTTAATGACTTCTGAATTGGATATACAATTGGATATAGTTACAAGGAGATGATCAGAGTTGGAATTTTTTTTAATCTCATAAGTTCCCTACTGAAAAGAAAACATTATTTGCCAGTAGTGACCCAGTTTCAAATAAATCAACTTTTTTCAAAATTTTTGTTTTATGCATTGAAATATTTATTTATTTAAATTTACATGTTGAATTCAAAAGTTAGAAATTCAAAATTCAACTGTTGAAAACTCAGTTCAATTTTCTTTTTTTTTAATTTATTAACTTTTTATTATTTTGTTATTATTATTAATTTTGATTTATTTTTCTCAATTTTCAACAGTTGAATTTCCACTGTTGATAATTAAATGATCAGTTTTCTTCAATGTTCAACATTTCAAAATGCAATTGCTTTAAATTAAAGAAAATCGAAAGTTCAATTGTTGAAAATTAAAGAAAAATTATAATTGAATTTTCAACAGATTAAAATTAAATTCTTTTAAGTTGAAGAACAATGAAAATTCAGTTGCTGAAAATTTATTTGTCAACTTTTGAAAATACAATTTTCAACAGTAGAAAATTAAATTTTCTCCTATTTTCAACAGTTGCATATTCAATTTTGTTCAATTTTCAACAATATTGAATTTTCATCTGTTGAAAATTCCATCGCGAATTCAACTGAATTTTCGACTGTTTGAAATTCAACTGTTAGAAATTGAAGAAAATTGATAATTCAATTTTCAACAGCTGAACATTCAATTGTTGCAAGTTAAAGAACATTGGATTTAATAAATAAACATTTCAATCCATAAATAAAATTAATATGCAAATAATATTTGGCAAATTAACATTCATCCAATGGATTGTCGGTAGGAAATTTATAAGATTAAAAAAAAATTCCAACTCTCATCTCCTTGTTAGCTTGTTGGAAATCCATTCACGGCGATACAAAAAAAGTCCACAAAAAATAAAATTTGTTAAGTAAACAGTTTTTATGTATAGCTAAAATCATTCTCATAATCAAGAATCTGTTCTCTTTTAAAAAATACCATAATTAATAATTAAATCGTGACATTTTTTCTGTCGAAAAATTCTTCTAGCTTCAAACTCTTAATTTAAATTCTAAATAGTTAAACAGTTTAGTTTACAATCGGTCAAGTAAACATTTGTGAATTTTGTATTGGTAACATAAAAAATCAAATTTGAAAACGCAAGATTTCCGAGTTTGAAAAGTGAAATTTTGATTTGCATTTACTTGAAATTTACATAGACTTAGCTATAAGTGAGATTTACGTTTGCTAAGTAAATATGTAATTTATAGCTAAGTAAATTTCAAGCAAATGTAAGTTAAAATTTTACAATTCAAACTCGAGAATACTTTCCGGCCCGAAATTTCTCGCGTAATTCAAATATTTCATTCTCAAATGAATGAGAAAAAGGGAAAAGGGGGAATTTTTCAAAATAGAGCGGAATAGGGGAAAGACTGTGATCCCGGCTATATGCATATACATAATTGAAAAATGTCGAGCGGGATGTTTGACGCCGAGAATGATTGTGGTTGTGATTAAATTCATACAGTGATTCTAAGTCCTACATTTTTATTTATAAAAATATTGGTGAAGTCAACTAATTATTTTGAAATTTAATAATTTTATTACCATAAATAAATTTACTAAAATATGAATCGAAGTTTGATTCAACCTAGTTAAACGACCTTAAAAGTTGTCATTTTCCTTCAAAAATTTTGGTTTTAAAACCAAATTTTTCTTATTTTTTAGTAAAAGACAAATTTCCACAGGCCCATACCCATCTGTACAGAATATAGATCTCTGCTTCACCGGTGTTTTAAAATAAAAGGCATAGTACAATAGGTTTTAGAAAATAATAATAATTTAAAGTTAAAATTCATGAATTTGCAGATAAACTGCCAAGTTATGAGTTAAAAATTGGTTTGCCCCGTTGCCAAAGTGGAGAACAAGAGTGGCACGTTTATCACAGCCAGACTGGCTCTGATCGATTATCTATTTTGCCATCTGGAAAGTTGAGACATTATGTCATTAAGTCTGATGAAGATGAAGTTAACAAAGGAAGAGATTTTTATCTGGATGAGGATGCTGAATCGGAAATTATTCATTATGATTATCAATTCGGACAATATTGTGCAGACAAAGCGATTCTCAGCAGAGATGGGATCGTTAATACATACGCAATGGTATGCGTACCACAGTTAAGGACAAAGTGGACGGAATCGGATCACTTAATTAAAAATATTTTGGATCCTACATTTCACGCTATTGCTATAGCTAGCTACATTTTCGTGGCTATCGTTTATTTTGTTTTACCACAGTTAAGAGATCTAGTTGGAAACTCAATTACTAGCATGAGTTTGTGCCTTACTGCTAGTCAATGTGCCTCAACTGTCCAAATATTTAAACAGTTTGGAAATCACATCAACTTCTTAGCAGCTGGTGAGTTTTACGTTTTTTACAACTCTCCTTAGGGGCCGGTCGTCCATAAACTACGTTACAAATTTTGGAAAATAGGGTGATTTTTCACGAAAATAGGGGAATGAATTCTGTTCAATAAATTTAATCTTGATACCATATTGAATTCAATATGAAACGCTTTAAATTCCTAAAAATTCAAGTAAATTCGCAACAAAATAGTTTAATTTCCGACCAAAAGAGAAGAATTTTCAACTCAAAAAGACGAATTTTCAACCACAAAATTAATTTTTAATCAAACAGCTGCATTAACAACCGAATCGTTGAACTTTTCACCGAATAGTTAAATTTTCAAATAAAAAAAAAGACGAAGTTTTTCGAAAACAAATTAATTTTCAACAAAAAAGTTCATTTTTAACCAAGAAAAATGTTTTTTTTCTACCATAAAAGCTGAATTCTCAATTAAAAAAGACGAATTTTTAACAAAACGGTTGACTTTTCAATAAAAAAAAAAGATTAAATTCAACCAAATAGTTGAATTTTCTACCCAAAAAGACGAATTTTCAATAATAGAGTTATGTTTTTAAGCTAAAAAGTCAAATGTTTTGGAAAACAGTTGACTTTTAAACTGGAAAATATGAATTTCTAACAAAATAAATCAATTTTCGAGCAAGTAGTCTAATTTTCAACTTAAAAAGGATAATAATTCAACCAAAATGGAATTGTTAAATTTTCAGATAAAAAATTAATTGTTTAACCCAAAAAAAACTAATTTTCAACAGAACAGTTGATTTTTTAACCAAAGAGGTGAATCAACTTTCAAAAAATACTTGAATTTTCAACAAAAAATATTAACGTTCAACCAAAAACGACGGATTTTCTACAAAATACGTGAATTTTCAACACAACTGCTGAATTTTGAAGCAAAACAAAAAATTATCTGAAAAACAGTATACTTTTCAACCCGAAAATATGATTTGTCAACAAAAAAGTTAATATTCTGCCAAATAGTGAAATTTACAAATAAATAGTTTCATTTTCAACCAATTAGTTGAATTTTCAACAAAAAAGTTAATTTTCAACCAAATATTTTCTACAAAATTATTGAATTATCCATCAGCCGATTGAATTTTTAACTAAAATAGTTGAATCTTCTACACAAAAAGATTTTAGTTTTAAATAAAAAAACAGAATTCAACTAAAAAGACGACTTTTCAACAAAAATGTTAATTTTCAACCAAATATTATCTACAAAACTACTGAATTATCCACCAGCCAAAAAGGCGAATTTTCTAAAAAAAAAGTCAATTCACAATAAAATAATTGAATTTTTAACTAAAACAGTTAAATCTTCTACACAAAAAGATTTTAGTTTGAAATAAAAAAAACAGTTGAATTCCAATAAAAAGACGAATTTTCAACGAAAAAGATTAATTTTCGATCAAGAAGACCAATGTTTAAACAAAAAAGACGTATTTAAAAAAAACTAACATCTGCAAAACATTTGAATTTTCAACCCGGAAATATGATTTTTCAACCCAAAATTAAATATTCTACCAAATAGTGAAATTTTGAAATAAACAGTTTTATTTTTAATTGAATAGTTGAATTTCCAACGAAAAATATTAATCTTCAACAAAAAAGTTAATTTTTAACCATATATTTTCTACCAAATTATTGAATTTTCCAGCGAAAAAAGCGAGTTTTCTACAAAAAAGTTGAATTTTTAACTAAAACTGTTGAATCTTCGACACATGAAGATTTTAATTTGAAATTTAAAAAACAGTTAAATTCAACCGAAAAAAGACGAATTTTCAGCAAAATAGTTGAATCCTCAACAAAAAAAGAATAATTTTCAAAAAAACAAATTAAACAACGAATTTTCAAGAAAATAATGAAACTTTCAATCAAAGAAATTATTTTTTTAACTAAAGTGATAAATCTTTAAAAAATGAATTTTCAACAAAAGAGTTCAACAGGCAACCAAAAAAAAGACAAATTTTGAACAAACTTCATTGAATTTTTAAGCAAAAAAAAACGAATTATATCAAAAAAAGTTCATTGCTACCAAATAGTTAAATTTTCAAATAAATAATTCATTTTTAACCAAGTAGTTGAATTTACAACCAAAAATATTAATTTTCAACCACAAAGTTAATTTTCAATCAAATAGTTTAATTTTCTACCAAATTGTTGAATTTTACAGCTAAAAAGACGAATATTCTTTAAAAAATGTTGAATTTTCAACCCGCAAATACAAAGTTTTCAACACTCAATTTCATTTACAATCAAATATGAATATGATGAATCTAAAACCAAAAAATATTCTAATTTGAAATAAACAGTTAAATTCGACCAAAAAAGACGAATCTTCATAAAATATACGAATTTTTAACCAAATAGTTGAATTTTCAATTTAAAAAAATATATTTTCAACCAAAAATGAAACCAGAAATGAAAATGAAATTTTCAACCAAAAAGATGAATCTTCAATAAAAAAATTCCGAACTAAAAATATTTGGATCGTCTTATTGGGATCTATTAATTCAGTTAGAATTAGGCGAAAAGTCGAGAAAACGGGATCAAAGTGAGTTTCTTGAAAACATGAAAACCCCCTCCTCAAATTGGTAACGTAGTTTATGGACGGCCCCTTAATATTGGTCTGTTTTTTAACAATGCGTGACCTAATAATAATGTTTAAATTTTAAACATGCTCTGCTACACTATCGGTCCCTACACGAACTAACCAATAGGGCCGTCATGAGCATCCTAAGTACATGCAAAAATATCGCAAAAACATAGCGTTTAACTTTAGTTATATCCGTTGTAATAAATAAGTGCTGGGATAAGTTGATCTTATCAGTATAATACCTCTGAGTTTATAATTATTTGCTTCGAGCACAGAATTTTCACTTCAACAATGATAATTAACAAGTTCCGGTGTTTTTTGCGTAAGAGGTTGTAACTCAAAAGTAAATAAAAACTTCAATTTAAGTTTTCATAAAGTGCCAATGCTTGGAAGTGTAAAAATCAACTAAAATTTAATAAATGTTAAAGAGGATAACCGCAAGAATTTACTTGTCTGCTCCTCACAAATTCATGAAAATGATTACAGTTTTATTGCAGTCACCATCACAGTGAATATATTCCAACCTTTTCCTGACTTTTGATGGTATCCGCACATTGCAATCATTTCAGAATTAAGAATAATTTGGCCTTCAATCATATTTCTGAATGCAGATGTAGCTCTTGCACAACTTAACAAACAATCCAAGTCAAAAGTTACTATTTTCTAACTTTAAAAATACTTTTCTTATTAAATTATTATTGCTACCACCGCATATGAATCATATGTAAATGGACTGCTCATAACGGCCATGTTTGTTACGGTGCCGCAGCGCCCCTTTTAGCGCGGTGAATGTTTTCTTCTACAGTTGGATACATATAGTAGATAAAAAAAATAATTTCATGTTTCAGATATTGTTTTGTACGTATCCCTCTTAGGCGCTTTCTTTTGGCTTAATGCTCTTGGATACTATGTCTGGAATACCTTCAGATCAAGAAATGTTTTTCTTCGTGTGACAGATGGTCGAAAGTATTGTTACTATTCTACATACGTCTGGTGCTCAACTGCGTGCATAGCGGCAACTGCTATTTTTGCGCACTTCACTTTAGAGACAGATAATCCCATAATGGCTGGTATTAACATTGTGCCTCAAGAACGCTTTGGATGGCTTGGACTCTCAGTTATTTTTACATCTATCGCTTTTACCATAATAGTTGACCTGTGTTTTGCTCTATCGACAGCAAAAACCATTAAAAGAATGAATACGTACGGTAGAATACACCATAAAATGAAATACAGCTTTCGAATGTTTGTTTTACTATTTGCAATAATGAGTTCATCTTGGATATCATTATTGCTTTCTCATCTCAAGTATGATGCCTTAATATATTGTCAAATAGCCATTAATTTAATTCAAGCTATTTTAATTCTGTATGTTTGCGTTTTCGGACAAAGAAGGGTAACATTTCTTCTTGGGAAAACATGCAACTGCTGCAGTACGACTGAAAATGTAGAAGGCCTCGATTGGGGTGAAGAAATGACAGCAATTAATGCTGGCTACTAGCATTGTGTAATTAATCTGAGAAATGTACTTAAAGCGCCTTGAAGACTTTCGCCTTAACCCCTACGAAAATACTTTATGTATAACTTTGAGATGTACAATGTACAATTGTACATAATATCTTTTTAATTCAAGAGACTCGAGAGCTGCGATGACAATTTTGACAGAAGCATTTGGCATTAAAATACAATATGTTTAAATGAGGAGTAAGCGAACAAAACATGATAAATCCATACGAGATGATTCCTCAATAATTAGACAAATGCTGTATCTCAAAGATATCACAGATAGAAGAAAAGCTCAAGTATTATGTAGAGGAAACCATCCAACTGGTTATCCAATATTATCGAATTATTGGACCTATAAGCTTGGATTTATGCAGTTTTTATAGTGTATTCAATTGTTTTGTGAATCAAGAGTCAATGACCATGATCCTCGATTCCGGAAAATGCTATAACCGTGCGTAACTCATTTTTTCCAAAAAATGGATTTATCGTGTTTTGTTCGCTTACCCCTCAAATGTATAACAGAGTGGCCGTGGGTGAAAAAAGTGGAAAAAACTCCCGATTTTTTCCCAGTTTGCAAACATTTTTCGCGAACTCTTAAAGCTAAAATTTTTTTCATTTGAAGTAATCAAAACCGAACTTCCAATTCAAACATTCAAAGTGGAATTCTTTTGAATTTTAAACTATTAAAATTGGGGCTTGACAAAATTTGAATTCAGAAATCGCTCTATTTCGGTGCTATAAATTGAAAAATGAATCAATAAATTCGTAAATGTTAATTTACAAAATAAAAATGGAACAATTAAAATTGTAACGTTTAAACTTTAAATTAAGACTATGAAATTTTAACTATATTCAAGACTATTTCAAACAATCCAGTTTGAAATTGTACAGTTTTTATTATTTTATTTTATCTGCTCATTTTAAATTAACAGTAAAATATTTCTAAATATTAAAAAATTGTTATTTTTTTAATTCACAAATTTCAAATGACTGAAACAATATTTGAATAGGATTTTAAATTTAATTAAAGCTTTTAGTTATGAATCTACTAATTTTAAAATAGAAAATAGTTAATAAAGTGTCAATCTCACGCTCAAATTTGTTTAACTACTATGGTTTCTGAAATGAAAAAGTTCAATTTTCAACGTAAAAATTTATAAATTGTTTAATTTTAAAAGAATTCATTTGCAAAACCAATTTTTAATAATCGAACTGCAGATCAATTTTAAAAATCATTAATTAATGTATATTTACATTTGATCAACTTAAAACGTTTTTTGTCAATAATTTTAGATTTCAAACGCTTTTAGTTTCAAATTGTTTAACAAGATGATCAGAGTTGGGATTTTTTTAAATCTCATAAATTCCCTATCTGAGAGTCAATTGGATGATATTAACTTGCCAAAACATGAATACAAAATTCGCACTTTTCTTGAATTTTCGACAGTTAAAAATGGAAGAAAATTAAAAATTGAGTTTTCAATAGTTGAATTTTCTACTATTGACAATTCAATTATCAATTTTATTTCATTTCCAACAGTTGAAAATTCAATTTTCAGCAACTGAATTGTCAGTTTCCTTCAATTAAAAACAATTGAATTTTCTTTTATTAAAAATTCCACTTCCATTCAATTTCAAGAAAAAAGCGATTTTTTATTAGAAACAAGTGTTAAAAATGTTATATTTACATAATTTTACATAAGAGTTTAATAAATAAACATTTCAATCCATAAGATTCTTTTTTTGTTCGAAAAAGTCGATTTTTTCGTGGATGGGTCGCCATGGGTAAAAAATGTTTCGGCAAATTAATAGTCATCCAATGAACTCTCAGTAGGGAATTTCTGATATTAAAAAAATTCTAACTCTGACCACCTCCTTATAAGACTTCAAAACTGAATTTGCAAATTCTTTATATCATGCGATTGGATAGATTTTCTTCTAAAAAATTTGTCAAATTCACGGTAAAAAAAAATAAATTCACTGTCATTTTCCGGTTTCCCCCTGTCTCAAAACTTCCCGGTTTCCGGTCCAGCGGCCACCCTGTATAAGTCACGGCAGAAACTTATTTTGCATAGACTATAAAAAAAGGGTCTTTGAACTACAGTCAATCGGTTTATAAATTGATTTGTAAATACACAATAAAGTGCCTTGACTGTACGATATTTATGAAACGTCATACATGAGAAACTCCATGATGAATTCACAAAAGACAAACATTCATCTCACCGATTTTTTTAAAACTTTCGCAACTTGTTGCACATAAAAAAAATAGATCTCAGGTATTTTGCTCGAAACCTTTTTTTCTATGAATTATTTGTTTTGTATTCTAGGTTGTAAAATAAACAGTACAGCTTATTATGAAAACTTTTCATTTTTCTGTACAGAGAATATTAAAAATCGAACACAAAATTCAAAATGCAATAACTCTTGTAAAAAAAAATTTCGAGCAAAATATCTGAGATGTATTTTTCTTTTCATATGTGTAGCCAGTGGAGTTGTACACATACAACATAGAGAAAAAAGGCAAATTTCCACTGAAACGAAAATGTTGCCTAACTTAATATAAAAATAATAAACTTGTTGAAATCATTATTATTTTTAGTTTTAAGATATGTACTCTCTTGAGTAATAAGCGCAAAGAAATATTTATTTTTATGCCAGTTCTATATTTCTACTTTGTCTATACTCAAGAGCAGGAACATTTTAAATTATTAAATTTTCTTAGGTATAAGTTTTGTATCTGATTTTTATAAAATGTAAAAATTGCGTTCGAACAACGAATATTTTTAATAAAAATAGATATTTAAAAATCAATTAAAATTTTTCGACGATAATTACCACCTTAATTTTCCAGCATAGATGTATATAAAATCCATAGTCAAATAGTACTCACCTGGCCAAACAATCCTCCTTCTGGACGTTTTAGTAAATTGGACAACTGGCATCGAACTACCAAATGACAATCATCCATAACTGTGTTGAAAAATCGTCTCGTCAATAACAGAGCTTCCAAGTCGATCATCAACTCCAGAAATCTCTCGCAATATCTAACTCGATCTGGTAAAACATTACCTGAAAAAGATGTATTTTTTATTACACTACCTAGGTTTTAGATCCAGATAAAAAATTAAAACGAAAAAAATTCATATGCAGGGTGTCTACTCAAATTCTGAAAAAAAGATTCCAGGATTTTTCCAGTTTCACGAAAATAGGGGAATAAATTCTTTTAAAATTAAATGAATGCCGTTTCCACTAAAAACATTGCTATTTCAACAAAATAAATTATTTTTTAACAAAATATTTGATTTTTCAACCAAAAGAGATTTTACTTTTAAACCAAAAACCAAAAATAAAAAGGCTAATCTTAAAAAAATAGTTATATTTTTAATCAAGAAAGCTTTTTCAGTCAAGAAAAAAAAATGTATAACCAAACTGTTGAATTTTCAAACCAAAAAGATGAACTTTCTACAGTAGTGAAATTTTCAACTCGAAAATATCAACTTTTAACGAAAAAAGTTAATTTTCCACTAAACAGTTGAATTTTTTACCAAACTGTTGAACTTTGAAGCGAAAAATTGAATGTTTTGGGTTGAATTTTCAACCCAAAAAGACAAATTTTTAACAAATGAGTTGAATTTTTAACAAAATAGTTCAATCCTCAACCAAAAAAAGATTAATTTTTGAAAAATGAAAATATGAATTTTCAGCAAGAAGTTCATTTTCAATCGAACAGTTGAATTTTTAATCAAATATTTGAATTTTCTACCAAACTATTGACATTTTAAGCCGCAAAGACGAATTTTTTTATAAAGGAGTTAAATTTTTAACCAAATAGTAGAATTTTCAATCAAATAGGTAAATCCTTAACCAAAACAGATTAATATTCTACGACAAAGTCGCAATTGAAAAAAAAGAAATGTTTAACACAAGAGACGAATTTTTAATTAAAAAAAGACGAATTTTCAACAAAAAAGTTCATTTTCAACCAAATAGTTGAATTTTGTATCCAACTATAAAATTTTCATGCCAAAAAGACGAATTTTCCACAAAACAGTTGAATTTTCAACCCAAGAAGACGAATTTTTAACAAAGGAGTTGAATTTTTAACCAAATAGTAGAATTTTCATACAAATAGTTGAATTTTCAAGAAAACAGTAGAATCCTCAACCATAAGAGATTAATTTTCGAAAACCAAAAATATGAATTTTTAACAAAAAATATAGTTTTCAACCAAACAGTTGAATTTTTATCCCGAAAATATGAGTCTTCAACAAAAAAGTGAATTTTTAACTAAACAGATGAATTGTCTACCAAATTTATGAACTTCGAAGCAAAAAAGAAGAATTTTCTACAAAAGAGTTGAAGTTTCGACAAAAAAAGTTAATTTTCAACCAAATAGTTAAATTTTCGACCTAACTGTTTAAATTTCAAGCCAAAAAGACGAATTTTTAACAAAGGAGTTGAATTTTAACCAAATAGTAGAATTTTCAACAAAATAGTTGAATCCTAAACCAAAACATATTAATTTTCAACGAAAAAGTTGCATTTTTATTAACAAAAAATTTAATTTCTATTAAAAGAGACGAATTTTCAACAACAACAAAAGTTACTTTTCCACTAAGAAAGATTTTTCAGTCAAGAAAGAAGAAAGATTCAGCCGAGCCTTTTTGTTGAAATTAATATTTTTTAAACATTAGTAAGAGTAAAAATACTTCATTCTGAAAAAATGGAATATTACTTAAAAAATTATTATTTTAGAAATATAAAAAGTAATTTTTGGTTCGTATTCCATAGCCAAATGTGAACAGAAATGTTGAGGGTCAACTCGATACACCGTATATTAACGATTTTGTATCAAATTGACAAAAACTTCTGATTTTCTCATAGAAAATACGTGTTGAACTTCATAGGGCTTTCGGGACATCTAAATATAATTTTGCTCAACAAAGAAAAATGCATTTATTTTTTGTTGAATACCAACAAATTTGAGGGGGAGGGAATATGCATAAAAATTCAAGAAAAAAAATTTCTAATTCATTTTTGGACCACTCTAGTAAACATCCTGATATGTTTTGAAATGTTTTGTATTTCATACCTTCTAAAGGAATTTCTTCTAAAATCTTCATAAACTTGACCATTAACCTGTGTAAAAATTTGCGTTCCCACTCCAATTTGTCCTTCATTTCTGGATTATCTTTCTTTAAAATTTTGTCCCAATATTTTTTCCATTTTGGGAGCTTTTTAAACTCAAGGGCTCTTCGGCCTTTTTGTAACGATAGCCACATGGTGAGAGAGATTAGTCTTTTAATTTCTTCTCTCACTAATGATACTTCCATAGAGTTGAAACAGTGATTCAAAAATACGACAAGTGCAGTTTGTTCTTTCAAGTCATAGTCAAGTGTGCTCTCTTCAAGGCAAGCTTCAAGAACATTTTGAAAAAATCCAGCAAATTGTGTTGGGTATTTATTGAAGGCTTCCCATACTTGTACACGTTCGCGAAATTTTTCATTAACCATTACGACTATGGATATTGTGTGAGATCTTGGTGCTTTATCTGCCACATAATTTGGCCATAAATAATTTTCCAAATATTGGCTGAACTCCAGCATCATGATTCTTCGAATGGAAAATTTTGACACACATATTTCATCGATATATATGTTGTCGATGATTTGAGGATCAAATGGAAGATGGGCTTCAGCGGTATGTGGTGCCCAGTATTTATTTGCATACTGTTGGAGAAAAAAAGACATGGATTAGGCGCCATTCATTAACAGGGATCACAGCGCAAAAAGAGCTAAAAAAGGGGAAATAGGGTGATTTTAAGGGTTTCGTTGCCCCGGACAAAAAACCTTAGTTTCGGTCGGGTGTCCGTCCGTCGTACTTTTTTCTCGGTATGAGAAATGGGAAGTGGAGAGGAAATAGCAGAAGTAAGGAAAGTGAGGAAAGTGGAAGTAGAGAACATGAGGGAAGAGGGAGTATAGGAAGTGAAGAATGGTGTGAGGCAGAGATGGGATGGAAAGTAAAGGAAGTGGAGGAATGTAAGTGAGAGGAGGGAAAGTAGAGGAAGTGAGGGTTGCGGAAGTCGGGTAGTAGGAAAGTTAGGATGGGTAGGGGAAGTAAAAGGTGGGTCAGTAGAGGAAGTGAGGAGTGGGGAACTAGACGAGGGCGAAGTAGGGTAATCGAGAGGAAATAAACGTGAAAGAAAGGGGAGTGATGGTAGGGAAGGGAGGGGAAGGAGAAGGGAGAGGAAGCAAAGAGTAAATGATGGGTGACGAGGTATGGAGAAGAGAACGAGGTAGTAGGGGGATGGAAGTGAGGGACGGGAGTGAAGGGAGAGAAGTAGGGGAAGTGAGATGTGGGTAAATGAGTGTGAGAAGAGTAGAAGTGACGGATGGCGAAGTGAGGAGAGAGGATGAGAGGGGAGACGTAGGTGAAGTAAGGGAAGCGGGGGAGGTGAGAGGAGATGAATTATTGGAGGGTATGGGGAAGTAGACGAAAGGAGGGGGAATACGGGAGTGGGAGATTGGAACGACTTAATTAACGTCTTTATAGGCTACGAAACCATTTTTTGTAGGCGCGCGGCGAAAAAGGGGGTAAATAGGGGAAAGATTAAACATTTATTTTTACATTTAGAAAAGAAGAAACACTCTTTTTATAAGAAACTTTATAGTTCTACAATTTTTTTAAACAAAATCTCTTGAAATTCTTTGGAATCTTTTTAAATACCTGAAAATCTTTAAAATCCTTGGAAATTTTTCCCTGTCTTTCATATTTCCTGAATTTATTAAAAAATCTGTAGAAAACTCTTGAAATAAAATTTAATTTATTTCCTAAAGTTCTCTAGAAATTCACTAAAATCCCTTGAAACCTTTGGGAATCGTAAAAATCCATTAAAATATGTAGAAATCATTTGAAATCCCATGAATATAAATTTTAATTGAAATTTTTCATTAAATTTCTGTTTAAAAACAGTTTAAATCCCTTGATTAAAGGTTTCTTTTCTGGATTTGAGTCTCTGGATTTTTATTTCCTAATATTAAAAACATAAACAATTAAAAAATTTATAATAACACATTTAAAAATATTTAGAGTTCTAAGCATTTTTGAAACGAGTTAAATAACTCAGGAAATGATTAATTCAATACTAAGATATGTCTGAAAAAACTGGTACTTTCATAATTTTAATATTTTTGTGGATGCCATTATTTTTTACTAAAAGACTGAACTATGAACATTTTCAAATTAAACCCTGAGGGATTAAACAATTTTAAATGAAAAATGGTTTTAATTTTTAAATTTCTAAATAAAAAAGACCATTGTTTTGCTTTTATTTTGGTCTTAAGCAAAAGATAATCTTTCTTCATTTAAGAAAAAGTAAGAGAAAGAAGTTTGTTTAAATTTAGATAAATATTGTTGTAGAAAATCGAATTGTAAACCTTTAAAATGCAAGAGTTTTTATTTAAAAAAATTTACACACAATTTTAAATTATGCAAGTTTTAAGTTTTACAATTAAAAATTCTGCAAATTTTGATGATTTACATTTGAAATTTCTTCAATTTACACCTTTAAAATTGAATTCGTTTCAATTTTAAGACTTCACAATTAAATATTTTTCGATCTTAGATCTTTGAAATGGAACTATTAAAAAAATTATTGAAAATTGCATTATTTTCTATTATATACATTAAATATTTAAGTCTTCAATTACAAATATTCAAAATTGAAGAATTTTCCTTTGTAAGTCTTCAAAATTGAACTACATATTATAAAAAAGAAAAAAGTTCAAAATTACATCTTTTTAAACTATAAACATTCCGAATGGATGAACCTTTAATTGTAAATCTTAAAAATTAAAGAATTTTAAATTGCCAATCGTTGAAAATTTTAAATAATTGAAGAATTTTAAATTGAAAATCTTCAAAATTAAGCTATTCCAAAAAATGTTCAAAATTACATACCTTTAAAATATAACGCTTGAAAATTGAATAATTTTCAATTGTGTATTTTCAAAATTCAAGAATTTTCAATTGCAACTCTTCAAAATTGCAGAAATTTGAATTGTAACTGTTTTAAAATTGAAGAGTTTAATTTACAAAATATGAAATATAAAATTTTGTAATTTTTGATGATTTACGTTTGAAATGTCTTCAATTTGGAAGATTTAAAATTGAAACCTTGACTTCTGATCTTCAAAATCATCCAAATTTAAACATTTTTATTTATACATCATTAAAATTGAACTTTTTAATGGTAAATTTTCAAAATTATATATCTTTAAATTGTAAATCTTTAGAATTTAAGAGTTATTTATTTCGAAAATTGACAATTGAAAATTATGCAAGTTTTAAGTTTAAAATATAAAATTCTGTAATTTTGATGATTTACATTTGAAATTTCTTTAATTTGAAAGATTTAGAATTTTAAAATCTTGACTTTTGGTCTTCAGAATCATCACAATTAAAGAATTTTTATTTATAAATCTTTAAAATTCTTGGAAATTAAATCTTTTTAATTAGAAGCAAATCTTTAAAATTGAAGAATTTAAAATTGCATATCGTTAAAATTGAAAAATTTTCAATTATAAATCTTCAAAATTGAACTATTCCAAAAAAATATTCCAAATTACATACTTTAAAAATATAATTATTGAAAATTGGATTTAAAAATACATTTTCAAAACAATTGTTCCGATCAAAAGTGACCTTAATTTATGTAGAGAATTGCCCATCTATGTAAAGTTATGTTCTACTGAAATTTTGTAACCTATTGATTCATTCTACATAAAAATGAAAAATGGGCAAATTCGTACAGGAAAATCATAGAATTTTACAACATATACAAAAAAAATATTTTAGGGATGCTTCGGAGGTAAACATTACCTCAAAATATAATTTTAAAATGGTTTATAAACTCAAGAAAAATAGCCACATTGTTGAATATTACAAAATTTGAAAGAGAATCTAAGGTTTCTATTAAACAAAAATTATTAAAAAAAAAGAGAATGTGCCCGCGAAGCGGGCAGATTCTCATCGCGCGCTTTGCGCGCGGCTCGCTTCGCTCGCAAGTTTGAGCGCGCCTAGGGCGCGCGACTGTTGGATCTCGCGCTTCGCGCTCGATTATGTACTCACCTCGCGCTACGCGCTCGGGCGTATTTACATCGCGCTTTACGCTCGGCTCCTCTAGATTTTTGAACTTCGTGTTCGACTTCGATGAAAAGAAAAAGTTTGTTTGCAAATATTATAAAATTATCAAAACCTCTACATATTAAGTGATTGTTAAATTTGTTTTTATTTTAGACTGAAAAGGAACTTTATTTACTCAAGGTTCTATCGACCTTAAGGAACACATTCTCATCCAGACACTCGCGCTTCGCGCTCGATATTTTATTTGAAAATCATTTGAACCGTATGATAGAAACAAAAAAGTTTGAGCGCACTTACGGCGTGCGATTTGGTAAATACACTGAGCGCGCACTTTGTGCTTCGTATTATATGTTCTTCATATACAAATTACTAAATTTGTATTTGATTTCAAATGAAAAGTAATGATATAATTCAGGCGACAAATTTTATTAGTTAACATTTTATTTTAGCCTGTGCCGTTTATCAAAAAAGTTAATTTTTTCATTTTGAATATATTGTTACCACAAAAATTGATTACGGGTTTGTAAGTCTTTTTTGAATGCACAATTTTTGTTCATTTATATGTTTTCGTACCTTGCATTGTTTTTTCAAAAATTTGATTTTTTTTACTGTCAATGTTATTTTCACGAATAAAACAAAAACCACGCATCCTATCGAAACATGAGTCACAATAAATTTGTACCCCTTCCTTGGATGAACAAATTTTGTTTCGGTCATTTTTTCGTAGCTGGTAATATTCGTCTGAAAATTTGATTT
Source organism: Andricus curvator (assembly GCA_932195095.1). NCBI lineage: Eukaryota > Metazoa > Arthropoda > Insecta > Hymenoptera > Cynipidae > Andricus > Andricus curvator. Next base: position 257,290 of record CAKNYM010051871.1, on the reverse strand, counting down.
TTCTATTTTCAATGCTGTTTTTTACGAATAAAACAAAAACTACGCGTCATATCAAAAAGTGAATGATAAGAAATTTGTAGATCTTTTTTAGGTGCACAATTTTGGTGAGATGATCTTTTCTGGTATCTTGCATAGTTTGACAGCAAAATGGCTTTTTTGATTTTTCATTAATTTTTTGTGCGATCAAAATTTGAATTTTTTATTTTTCAAAAAATTCAAAAAGTTGTTATGAAAATATTATAGGGTGTTCAGGAATCAACGTTTTTCTCCTCCTGACTTTTTTTCATATCGTGCGTTTTTCGGCTTAAAATGTTCATTTTAGTTTGTTTTTTGGAATTTTGAAAATGCTATAACTCCAGTAATTTTTTTTTTTATCACAAAAAGTCATAAGAATATTTTGTTCGTCATTTTGCGTACTACTAATAACCGTACATAGAATTTTCAAATCTTCAAAAAAAGTGGTCTCAAAAATTTTCAAAATGTGCTCACTTTTTGGATTTTCATCCAAAATAGCTGGTTAACGAACTCGTTCTCTATTTTTCGGCCATAAAAAAGTGTGCCAAAGCTCAATCAAATCTGATCATTTTTTCGAAAGTTATCGTGGCTACAGACAGACAGACAGACAGACAGACAGACACCTTCGTAAAAATCGTTTTTTCTGACTCAGGAGGTCTCAAAACGTGGAGATTTGATGAAAACCGACTATGTCAAATTTTACATAAAACCAATACCTTCTCATTAGAATGAGAATGTAAAAAGGTCGAATACGCTAGGCACCAAAAGTCACTCTGTAGAAAACAAGATTTTGTACATATTAGTGTAGAAGTGAAATTTAATAATAAGTCTTTTTTTTAAGTGAATTTTTTAATACGAATTCAAAATGAATTTTTAAGTGAAATTTTTAAAGTGAATTTTTCAATTTTCAGAATAAAATTTTGCAATGGAAAATATTGAATAAAAATAAAATAAAAGCGATTATCGCATTCCACAGTGTTATGTTTATATTGTACTAAAATATAAAATTATTCTTTCTTATATATTATGTTATTGTGAAAGCCCTTCCGCCCCTTTCCATCTTCAGATATGATTTTTAGAGAGGTAACACTGTCGAATAAGCTGATTGGTTTTATTTTATTCCTATTTAATATTTTCAATTGCAAAATTGTATTCTGAAATTTAAAGAATCATCAATTTTATTATCCATTCACTACTATACTAATTATGTAAAAAATCTTGTTTTCTACACTAAAGTGACTTTTTGACGCCTAGCGTATTCAACCTTATTTTTTAATAACTCTATTTCATACTTTTCAGTGAATAATATACATAAGTGCATAATAAATATCAGTGTTTTTGAATGATAATCATTTGTGTGTATTTTACAATTACTATTATAATTTATTATTATGTGCATGAATTTGAAAATTCCATAATTATTTTAAGGCCCCTTCAACAAAAACGCTGCCCCCTAGAATTTCCCTTTTTTCTACCCTTCGGAATGGAAGGTGACTACTGGAAATAGGATATGATTGTATTGTCTTTTTTCACACAATGAAAGAAAGGTTGCTGGAAATGGGATATGGTTGTATTTTCACTTTTCACACAATGAAAAGACAGGTTACTGAAAAAGGGTAAGGGTATGTTAGGGTACTAGAAAAGGGGTAGCGCTATGATTCCACTTACGGCTACCCTTTTTTCCATTACTATAAATATCATATGGTTATATTTTCACTTTTCACATAATGAAAAGAAAGGTTACTGGAAATGGGATATGATTGTAATTTCACTTTTCGTATTATGAAAAGAAAGGCTGCTGGAAAAGGAGTAAAGGTGTATTAGGTTACTGGAAAAGGGGCAAGGGTGTATTGAGCTACTGTAAAAAGGGCAGAGCTGCGTTTCCACTCACTCCTACCCTTTTACCATTACTAAAAATGTGATATGGTTATATTTTCATTTTTCACATAATGAAAAGAAAGGTGACTGAAAATGGGATATGGTTGCATTTTCACTTTTCATACAATGAACGGCTATTGAAAAGGGTGATTTAGGCTTCTGGAAAAGGCGTAAGTGTGTGATTTTACTCAACCTTATTTTTTTCAGACTATAGCCTCTTTAACCCTTTCAGTCACGCAATTCAAATGCATTTTTTTATGTTTGTTTATTCATATATTCAATATTATAAAGAATTTTATTAATTAACCTATATTTTTATGTTCTTTCGATACTAAAGTAACTAAAAATGCAAAAAATTTCAGGAATGTTAATGAAATATAAAACAATGTCGAGAAGAATAAAAAAAAATCAGGTAGCCTATATATATAGGCTTCTGTGACTGAAAGGGTTAACAAACACGCTACCTCCTGGCCCCTAGAACACATCTTTCTGCATTTTTAAATTAAGCAAGTACGTTTTTTTTTGTTGGTTTTAACCTTGAAAATGACTTTTTCTGGTATTTTTATGGCTTTTTTGGTAGTTAGAACATGAAATCACATCGATTTACGAGGATTCAAAAATATCACTTTTCGTAACTTTACTACGGCACTTTTAGGAAACAATATATAATAATAATACATTGATTATCAAAAATAGTTCGTGTAAATTGGTCTATTAATTATTCGACTGAAAATAAAATAGATGAATATATAATTTTTTATTTAAAATGAGTTATTTGTGATTTTGATGCAATCTTTATCATTGGCGGCTTATTTTGTTCCTAAAAAAATTCTCTAAAATTCTATTTGTTGGTTGTTTTATCGGAAAGAAGCAGCTAGTTACTATTTAAGAAGTTTATTAACAATGTGTTTTGTATCAATTTTAATTGTGTAACACTTAAGTTTGAATGTAACGTCCACAAATAGAATTGTAAAGAACCTCTTTAGGAATAAAATGGGCCTTAAATTATAAAGATTGAATGAAAATTACAATTATCTAAAGCAAAACAAAAAAAAAAGTTCCAAATAACTCATTAAAATAAAAAAATTACACATAAAACTATTTGTTTTTTAAAGTACACTTAGATTCTTTTTAAAATCATGTTATATTCTCCAATGTGGCTATTTTTGTCCATTTTATAAACGATTTTAAAGATTATTAAATTTTGAGGTTATGTGTACATCCTTAAATTTCACTGTTTTATTGTTAATAAGTAAACAATTTAAAGCAACGGAATTGAACTTCAACGTTTATTGAACTTGACTAGATTTTTTAGCAACAGTCATTATTTAAATGGAATTTGTATTGAATATTTGTGTTCCTTTTCTCTTATGCCGGTGTTCTCAGACTTTGAAATACCTTTATGATTACTTTATCTCCAAAACAGATACGTAACAAGTGAAAAATGCGATATAATAATTATGGATGACATTTTTTAAGATATTCATTGAGAAATCTAAATGTTTTGTACTATATTATTCAAGATAACCGCAACGAAACGTATGAAAATTGTTAGGTTATTATTTTGACTGTTTACCTGTGTTATTATGTCAGCATTAATTTGCTCAACAGTTGGAGCAGGATTGTTAACTTTCACAGGAGGTTGAAGTGGATTTTCCATTTTGCAATAATATATTTTTTCAACTTTTTATAATGTCAATTTCAAGCATTTCAATAAGACACGCTACTTAAGTTTCACCAGTTTCACCAAGTCTCAAACGCAAACTGCTCAAACCTAACCAAACTCAATTTCTGTCAACGTCTGTCAACGACACGTCCAGACACGAAGTACAGGAAGGTGTACTCGGTGCTGTACTGCGCATGCGTCTAGAGAAACTGCTCATTGGTAGAAACCGAGGATGATGTTAGTCAGCTGTCAAGATGTCTGCATTCCGAGGGTCATACGATCAAACCTATTTTTTTAACTTGAATTAATTATTCTTCATCAAGGCTCTTTTACACCTTCCGTCAATCGGTCGTCGACCGACCGAAATATCGAAATATCCCTTCATACCTCCGCCAAATTCAGTGAAATCTAGTAATATTTGAGTAATCTTTCAGTAAGTTTCAGAAGATAACTAAAATATTACTAAATTCAACGAACCATGGCAGATGAAAGATGAAAACAGTGGATGGAAGCAGAAACTCATGAGAGTGAAAGAGACGGAGATATTATAACATAGATGCGGCACCTCACTAGCGTACCTATAATAAGTTCCAAGAACTAAAAAAATGCCATTAGTTAAAAAGAGATGAAGATATCTCTGTCTCTTTTTAACCAATGATATTTTTTAGTTCCTGGAACTTATTATAGGTTCGCTAGTGAGGTGCCGCATCTAGGTTTATAATATCTTTGGTTGAGGTCTAGTGACTACGTCTACCGGTCTACAAACTGTGAACTGCCTTTAGTGTTTATCAGAACAGCAGCCGTAGAAGATTAATCAAATTACACCATATTTACCCGGACACGTACCCAAAGAGTCACGCACATATGCCGAGTATTGTAAAAACATGAACATATGACAGAAAGTAATAAAGTTTTAACGCGATTTAAACTCTCAGAGCTCTATTCGATAAAATGGTTCACGTAACAAGTAGTGCCTCGCGTCGTAAAAGTGTGTGGTTATCAAAGATTTTATTTACATTACTGCTAACATGCTTAGTGTTCTCGGTACCAAGCAATGGACATGGACATTCTCACGATCATGATCACGACCATGAGCACGATCATGATCACGACCATGAGCACGATCATGATCATATTCATGAACCGGCAAGTTTCAAGTATTCAAAACAAGCCAATGAACCGCTTCTCCATGAGCATTCGCACTCAGAACATCATGAGCATGTGGACAGCAAAGGACAAGCTGCTCCAGATCTTAGCGATGTCTTCGTTCGTGCTATGGGATCAACTTTACTTATTTCTATAGCACCGTTTCTTCTGCTCTTTATTCTGCCAATAGATAATAGTCAAGAGCGACAACCATTCCTGAAAATACTTTTAAGTTTTGCCTCTGGTGGTTTGCTTGGTGATGCTTTTCTTCACTTGATTCCACATGCTTTAGTCCCTCACTCACATCACTCGAAAGAAGAAGATTCACACGGACATGGTCACAGTCATGGACATGGTCACAGCCACGGACATGGTCACGGACATGGCCACGATCACGAAGAACATGATCACGGACACGGCATGGCCGTAGGTTTGTGCGTCTTGCTAGGTATCGTCACGTTCCTGGTTGTGGAGAAATTAGTGCGAATAATCAAAGGAGACGGCGGACATACTCATGCACATTCTCACGAACACACGGAAATAAGTATTGCTGCTTACTTAAACTTGGCAGCAGATTTTTTACATAATTTCACAGATGGTTTAGCTATTGGTGCCAGTTATCTGGCAGGAGAAACGGTCGGCTATGTGACGACGTTCACAATACTGTTGCACGAAGTGCCTCACGAAATAGGCGATTTTGCAATTTTGATACAAAGTGGCTGCAGTAAGAAAAAGGTACCTTCGCAATGCTAAATAATTTTACAGGCCTCGGACTCACCACACTATTGACACTCTTTTACACTTTCCTTATTCTTAAACAGGGTGTTCTTTTGAACCTTGGAAACCTGGAAATCTTGCATTTTTCACGAGAACCTTCAATTAATTTTTTTTTCTTCTAAAACTTATTTTATTGAAATGCGAAAAGTAATTTAAATCTTTTAGTCTATTATGAAAGAAAAATCTCGTTTAGAAGAAATCTTGCTACTGAAAAGTGTTTTATTTATTGAGATATAATTTATCTTTTACTCATTGCAGAATAAATAAAGTGATTTGTAGGTATTTTTTGTAGACTTTAGCAATTATTTTATAGATTACAATGAACAGACTTTAGTAGTGTGAATAATTCTGTAAGTTTTTTATTTCGTCTCCGCTAACATAGAATGTTAAAATATAAATTTTTTTGTGATATTCAACTTACCAATTGCAAAACATTATTAAAGATTTTAAAAGGTTTCAAAATATTTCAAACATTTTAAAATATTTAAAAGGATTTTGAACATTTTACAAAGATTTCACGAATTTCAAAGATTAAAAAAAGCGTGTACACCAGATTTCAGATACTTCACAAAAATTTCACAAAGCTATTAAAACTTTCAAAAGGTTTAACGGATTTCAAAGATTTGAAAAAGGGTACAGTACACCAGATTTCAAAGATTTTAAAACATTCCGAAGATTTGAAAAGGTTTCATTAAGATTTCAAATAATTCAATGATTTCAACAAATAAATAAAATTTCACAAACAAAGATTTAGGAAAAATTTCACAAATATTTCAAAAGATTTGAAAAAAGCGTGTACACCAGATTTCAAAGATTTCACAAAGATTTCGAACATTTCCAAAGATTTTAAAACTTCCAAAAGATTTTAAAAAGATTATAGTAAACCAGATTTCTAAGATTTCAAAAGATTGTGCACAGATTGAGAATATGTTAATGATTTCAAATGAATACAAAAGATTTCACAAATATTTCAAAGATTTCATAAAATTTTCGTAAAGATTTCAAAGAATACAAGAATTCTAAAGATTTCACAAAGGGTACAAGTACACCAGATTTTAAAACATTTCAATGATTTTAAACGATTTCAATTATTTCAAACGAATGCGAAAGATTTCAAAAAATTTCACAAAAGATCTCAATGATTTTAAAGATTTTAAATACTTCACCAAAATTTAAAAAGATTCCAAGAGATTTCACAGAAATTTCAAGATTTCACAAAGATTTTAAGTATTTCAAGAGATTTCAACGAATTCACAAAGATTTCAAGGATTTCAAAGACGATTTATGTTCGCAAAAAATTAAGAATCTGTTTATTTATGGTTGTGCTTCCTTTAAAAATTGTTAGCCAATAAAAAATAAAATGGTTCATTTTTACATCTATAACAAACGGTTATTTCATTATTTGATGTAAAAAAAGAGACCTGGAAAAACTTGACTTCTTGACCTGGAAAACCTGGAAAAGACCTCGAATTTCGTTCCTAAGAATTGGTGGACACCCTGTTTTTGAACTTCTTCGCTAATTGGCTACAAATTGTCTCAATGACTGATTAAGGGGCGTCCAAAATGATGAATTTTCAAACCAAAAAGAGGAGCCTTCCTCAAAACAGCTTTTGCAACCAGATAGTAAAATTTTCAACCAAAAAGATGAATTCTCAACAAATTAAATAAATTTTTCACAAAACAGTTGAATTTTCTACCAAATTGTTGAATTTTCAAGCCAAACAGACAAATTCTCTACAAAACAGTTGAATCTTCACCGAAAATGTAATAGTTGATATTTAAACCAAAAAAGATTTTAAATTTAAATGAAAAACAGTTGAATACAACCAAAAAAGACGAAATTTAAACAAACTTTTTGAATCCTCAACTAAAACAGATTAATTTTTAACCATACACACTTACATTTTTAACAAAAAAAAATAATTTTATGCCAAAAGATACTAATTGTTAACAAAATATGTACATATATTTTATTCCAAATTGTGCATTTTTAAACAAAAAAATAATAAATTTTCGACAAAATATGTGAATTTTCACCCAAATAGTTGAATTTTCTACTAAAAAAGAAATATTTTCAATAAAAAATGGAAGTTAAATTTTTAGTTAACACAATTAATTTTAAAACAAAAAAAGGAGAATTTTCAACAAAGTAGTAAAGTTTTTAAACAAATAAATGAATTTTGAATTCAAATGATCAATCTTCAACCAAAAACAATTAGTTTTTAACAAAATAGTTCAACTTTCAACCAAGTAGTTGAATTTTCAAGCCAAAGAGACGAATTCTCAACAAAACAGTTGCATTTTCAACCTGAAAATATTAATTTTCAACAAAAAATTTAATAGTTGGTATTTAAGTCTCAAAAGATTTTGATTTTTAATCAAAAACAGTTGAATATAACCAAAAAATACGAATTTTCAACAAAATACTTGAATCGTCATCTAAAACAGTTTCATTTTTAACCAAAAGAATTGATTTTCTACCAAAAAATACGAATTGTAAACTAAATACATATATTTTTACCAAATAGTACAATTTTCAACTAAGAAGATTAATCTTCTGCCGGAAAAAATGAATTTTTAACAAAATACATACATTTTTAACGAATTAGTTGAATTTTCTAACAAAAAGACGAATTTTTAACGAATTACATACATTTTGAGCTAAACATTTTGAACAATGGATAAGTAGTTCGATTTTTAAGCTAAAAAAAAAAATTTTAACCAACAATGATGTAATATAATTTTTATTGAGCAGAATTAATTTTCAAACAAAAATAAGAATTTTCTATAAAACAGTTGCAACTCGAGAATATGAATTTCCAACAAAAAAGTTATTTTACAACCAATCCGTTGAATTTTCAGCAAAATAGTTAAATTTTCAGTTAAAAAAAAATAATTCTAAGAAAAAAATGAACGTAGGTAAAAAATTAAAGTATTTGGTTGAAAAGTACACTATTTTGTTGAAAATTTAATTATTTTGTTGTAAATTCAATTATTTTATCAAAAAGTCATCTCTTTTTGTCTAAAATTCAACTGTTTTGTTGAAAATTCGTCTATTTGGACGGAAAATTCCTCCTTTTGGATTGAAAATTCATTTTTTGTGGTATAAAGTCGTCTTTTTTGGTTGAAATAAATAAATTCTAAATTTTTAAATTTTAATCTGAAATAAAGATGAAAAAAAGATGAATTCTTAACAAAAAATGTTATAGTTGCTGTTTTAATCCAAAAATATTTCAATTTTAAATAAAAAAACAGCTTAATTCATAAAAAAACGAATTTTCAAGAAAATAGTTGAATTCTCAACCAAAAAGATGAGTTTTCAATCAAAAATATGAATTTTTAACAAAATAGTTACATTTTCAACCAAAGAGGTGAAGTTTGAACTAAAATTTTGAATTTTTAACAAAACAAGTGAATTTTAAATAAAGTAGTTTAAATTTTAACCTAAAAGTTGACGTTTCAACAAAAAAAAGATGAATTCTCAACGAAAAATATAATAGTTGAGAATCAAACTAAAAAATATTTTAATTTTAAATAAAAAAGGGGTGAATTCATCAAAGGAAATGCAATTGGAATAAAATAGTCGAATCCTCTACCAAAAAAGATTTTAATTTTAAACCAAACAGTTGCAATTTTAATAAAAAAGATTAAAATCATGTTGAAAATTCTTTGTTGAAAATTCATGTATTTAGTTGAAAAATTGACTTTCTTTGTTGGAAAATTAATCTTCTTGGTTGAAAATTGAACTATTTGACTAAAAATTCATCTATTTTGTTGAAGGTGCAATATTTTTACTCGAAACGTTAGGGATTTAAAGCGTTTCAAATTAAATTTAATATAGTACCCACATTAATTGTATTTGAAAGGATTTATTATTCGCCTATTTTCATGAAGACCTCCTAATTTCTTCTGTTTTAAGAGCATTTTGATCTGTAAAGCAAAAAAAAAAAGAATTTGAAAATGATAAAAAGTTTAACCGAATGAACTTTTCTACTGGTTAAATATCTAATCGGTTAAACGTAGAAATTATTTGAATTGCTTAACCGGTCAAACGCGGAGCACTATTTTAAACAGAATATTTATTTCACAATGAATGTAATAAATGATTTCAATATTTGTTCATTTATTTTCAGGCCATATTGTTGCAATTGCCGACAGCAGTTGGTGCTTTATTGGGAACATACATTTCTCTGTTGGCTGAAGGAATGGGTGAGAATCTTAATAATTTCTTTCAAGTCTTATTGGATCGTAATCACAGGAACGGTTTTAACTTTCAAAACGTATTTCAGGAGATTTTGCAACATCGTGGATCCTACCTTTCACTGCTGGTGGTTTCATTTATATAGCGACGGTTTCTGTGATTCCTGAACTTCTTTTAGACACCAAGTTTTGGCAGTCTGTTAAAGAAATCATTGCCTTGCTGCTAGGAGTTTATATGATGGTACTTATTGCACAATACGAATGATCATTGCGTAGCACAATTAATATTTTTGTATTATACTGTGTTTCGTATGAATCAAGGACAACACGCAGCAATTTTTTAAAGATATTTGAGAAAACTTGATTCTGGCTAAGTGTGCATTTTCATAATTTTATATTTTCGAGACCAACAGTGAACTGAAACCGCATAAATAGATAGTTCAAGACTACAAAAATCGTGGTATTGAAACGTATTCAAATGTATTGCACTTTGAATGCGAGGTTCTCAAATGGCAGATACCCAGAGGAATCTCTCACTTCGCATTCAAATGTATTGAAGAATTAGACGTTACATACGAATTTTCGAATTAAAAAGTCTTGTGCTTGCGTCCCAATGCGAGGTTGTTGCAAATCACCTAGCAAAAAAGGTATTGATACGGATTGGGGCGAATAGATATTTTTTGAATGCGTGTGAATCCTTTTTTCTGATGCGTTGAAACAAATTGAGAAGGAGAGGTCGCGAGATGTGCGTCGCCGATTCGACTGCGGCTTCACAGGGTGAATGTAAATTAAAATCCATTAGGTGCGTTTTCTTTCTTTCGATGCAATGGGCCTTAGATGCCGAGATATCGATGATTGGGTATTTGCGCTCATGTGTATCGCCACTGTAGAACCCCAGTCAAATCGGCGACGCACATCTCTTGACCTCTCCTTGTGTGACGCATCAGGACGAATTGAGCTAGCGTTAATAAAATTCATTGATGACTTCACATCGAACAGAATTGATATTAATTCAGCTCTAATAGATCCGCGATTATTATTTATTACATTAGTAACATTATATTAAGTATATTTAATATATTTATTTACTAAGAAGCAAAATTTACTTTAATTCGCCCTGACACATTGCAACAAATTGAAGTGCGACTTTCATTCTCACGAATTAAAACGCATAGACCAATGTTCAAGCATTTGCGCGCTCACGAATTCGAACAAATTAGAGGGAGACTTTTACTCTCACGAATTAAGATGCATTAACCAATGAATTAAAAACAGTCATCTCGAATTTACACACTGGTGCAATGCGTCATTGTCGCAAAGCGCGTTTCGCGGGGTGTCTTAAAAGGAGATGTGCGTCGCTGATTCAACTGGGGATTTACAAGGTGAAAGCACATCAAAATCCATTAGGTGCGTATTTTTTCTTTTGATCCAATGGGGCTTAGTTTTCGAGATATCGAGGTTTGAGTATTTACGCTCGAGCGCTCGACTTACAGGCGTAAATAGGTAGGGTATCGATTCGCAGAACTCGAAATTTGCAGAATAAAATTTTGTCAGAGGAACGATAATTTCAGAGCGTATGAATTTAAACATGCAATGAAGAATAGCAAGATTGGTTCGCGGTTTTAATAATGAACGAAGGGATTTTTTTTAGAATGATGAATAGATGGCGCAGCGAAAATTGTCCTTGTGCGATGGCAAAAGCAAAACCTACTCAATAAAAAATTATTGAAACCATTATTGAAATTTATATTGAAGAAAATAACAAGGATTTTTCAGCAGAAATGGATATTTTTGAACAAAAAGCATCAAGAATTGATGTTCTTATATATGTTGGCCACATTTCAGGTAATGTTTGGGTTTCCTCAATTAACGGAACTGGATATTTCTATACAAAAATCATCAGATCGTGATAAATTCTAACTAGTTTGTCGTATTTCAGGTTATGTTTAGGTTTTCTCAACGAAAATGCATGTTTCTAAACAAAAATCGGTAAATATTAATTAAGGATAACTAATTTCAACTATTTCAGGTTATGTTTGGGTTTCCTGAACAGAAATGAATATTTCTATACAAAAATCATCAGATAATGATAAATGCTAACTAGTTTGTCGTATTTGAGGTTATGTTTGGGTTTTCACAACGAAAATTGATATATCTACGAAAAAATCGTTAAATATTGATGCAGGTCAACTAATTTCATATATTTTTCAGGTTATGTTTGGATTTTCTCAACGGAAATGGATATTTCTGTACAAAAATCATTAGATAATGATAAATGCTAACTAGTTGGTCGTATTTGAGGTTACGTTTACGTTTTCTCAACGGAAATGGATATTTCTGTACAAAAATCATCAAGAATGGATGAAGGTCAACTAATTTCAAATATTTCAGGTTACGTTTGGGTTTTCTCAATGGAAATGGAAATTTCTGTACAAAAATCATCAGATAATAATAAATGCTAACTAGTTTGTCATATTTGAGGATATGTTTAGGTTTTCTCAACGAAACTGGATATTTCCATACAAAAATTAACAAATACAGATGAAGGTCAACTAATTTCAAATATATGAGGTTATGTTTGGGGTTTCTCAACGGAAATGGCTATTTTTGCACAAAAATCATCAAAAATGGATAAAGGTCAACTAATTTCAAATACTTATTCTTTGTATTCTTTGTTCAAGTATTCTTTGCCCTTAATTAATGTTTGATGATTTTTGTGAGGAATAATCCATTTCTGTTGCGAAAACATAAACATATCCTCAAATATTTGAAATTAGTAGATATTCATCAATATTTGATGATTTTAGTATAGATATATCCATTTCCGTTGAGAAAACCCAAACATAACCTCAAACATTATAAATTAGTTGACCGTCATCAATATTTGATGATTTTTGTATTAAAATATCAATTTCCGCTGAGAAAAACTGAACATAACCTCAAAAACGACAAACTAGTCAGTATTTATCGTTGTCTGATGATTTTTGTATAGAAGCATCCATTTCCGTTGAGAAACCCCAAACATAACGTGAAATAGTTGAAAGTAGTTGGCCTTAATTAATGCTTGATGGTTTTTATGAGGAATAATCCATTTCCGTTGAGAGACCCTTATGATAACCTCAAATACGACAAACTAGTTAGCATTTGTCATTATCTGATAATTTTTGTACACAAATATCCATTTCCGTTGATAAAACGTAAACATAACCTCAAATACGACAAACTAGTCAGCATTTATCATTATGTGCTGATTTTTGTACAGAAGTGTCCATTTCCGTTGAGAGAACCTAAACATAACCTCAAATTTTGCAAACTAGTTGACCTTCGTCATTATCTGACAACTTGTTTATAGAAATATCCATTTCCACTGAGAAACCCTAAACATAACCTCTAATACGACAAATTAGTTAGCATTTATCATTATATGACGATTTTTGTATTGAAATATCCATTTCCATTGAGAAAATCCAAGCATAAATTCAAGTATTGGAAATTAGTTGACCTTCATCCATTTTTGATGATTTTTGTGCAAAAATAGCCATTCCTGTTGAGAAAATCAAAACATAACCTCAAATATTTGAAATTAGTTGACCTTCATCATTACCTGATAATTTTTTTATAGAAATATCCATTTCCGCTGAGAAAGCCTTAACGTAACCTCAAATACGACAAAGTAGTTAGCACTTATCATTATCTGGTGATTTTTGTATTTTTCATTTGTCTTGCTAAAACCCAAATACAACCTGCAATAGTTGAAACTAGTTGGCTTTTATTAATATTTTATGATTTTTGTTTAAAAATATGCATTTCCGTTGAGAAAACCTAAATATATCCTCAAATATGACAAACTAGTTAGCATTTATTATTATCTGATGATTCTTGTACAGAAATTTCCATTTCCATTGAGAAAACCCAAACGTAAGTATACCATTAAGCCATTTCCCTTTCAGGGTAGGCGTGACACTACCCGATTCGGGTAGTCTTTCTAGGTGGATAGTTTCTTGTAGTAAATAACTACAAGTGTGGGCTCGCCACACCCACGACGGGCCAACTGCACGCAGTATTCCCGAACGGTCACCCATCCAAGTACTAACCGCGGCCAACACTGCTTAACTTCAGTGATCTAACGAGAACTGGTTTTTTCAGCGTGGTATCGCCGTTAATATTTGACAACGTAAGTTATAACGTAAGTTTGACAAACGTAACCTCAAATATTTGAAATTAGTTGAGCTTCATCCATTCTTGATGATTTTTGTACAGAAATATCCATTTCCGTTGAGAAAACGTAAACATAACCTCAAATACGACCAACTAGTTAGCATTTATCATTATCTAATGATTTTTGTACAGAAATATCCATTTCCGTTGAGAAAATCCAAACATAACCTGAAAAAATATATGAAATTAGTTGACCTGCATCAATATTTAACGATTTTTTCGTAGATATATCAATTTTCGTTGTGAAAACCCAAACATAACCTCAAATACGACAAACTAGTTAGCATTTATCATTATCTGATGATTTTTGTATAGAAATATTCATTTCTGTTCAGGAAACCCAAACATAACCTGAAATAGTTGAAATTAGTTGTCCTTAATTAATATTTACCGATTTTTGTTTAGAAACATGCATTTTCGTTGAGAAAACCTAAACATAACCTGAAATACGACAAGCTAGTTAGCATTTATCACGATCTGATGATTTTTGTATAGAAATATCCAGTTCCGTTAATTGAGGAAACCCAAACATTACCTGAAATGTGGCCAACATATATAAGAACATCAATGCTTCATGCTTTTTGTTCAAAAATATCCATTTCTGCTGAAAAATCCTTGTTATTTTCTTCAATATAAATTTCAATAATGGTTTCAATAATTTTTTATTGAGTAGGTTTTGCTTTTGCCACCGCACAAGGACAATTTTCGCTGCGCCATCTATTCATCATTCTAAAAAAAAATCCCTTCGTTCATTATTAAAACCGCGAACCAATCTTGCTATTCTTCATTGCATGTTTAAATTCATACGCTCTGAAATTATCGTTCCTCTGACAAAATTTTATTCTGCAAATTTCGAGTTCTGCGAATCGATACCCTACCGCGTAAATACTCAAACCTCGATATCTCGGAAATTAAGATCCATTGGATCAAAAGAAAAAATACGCACCTCGTGGATTTTGATGTACTTTCGCCCTGTAAAGCCCCAGTTGAATCGGCGACGCACATCTCGCGACCTCTGCTTGTTAATCTTTTCAATTCAATTTGTATCAATACTTTCTTTTTTGCTTGGCAGGTATGACTATTGTAATTATGCTAAATTCATACATACAATTCGCAAAAACCTGGCATGGAATTTATTGTAATAATTGAGATAGGTATAGATTTTTAAAAACATATTGTACATTTATTTTCATAACAGAATTATATGCAGTAAATGAATACTGTACAAAAGCATACTTCCATCTCTTTTTTGACACAGTAACAAGCCGTACAAGTTTTTCAAAGTTGAATCAAACCTTTTTGAATATTCTTATTTTCATATTTTTGATTTGTTTTTGAATTAAATCATGTACCAATCTGACTTGTATATATACAAAATAAATAAAAACTTATACGTCACATTCGTACTTCTTACACTGTTGTTTCTTCTATGAGTTTTACATTTTGGTTTTCTTTTCCAATTGATCGCTCAATAGCCTGTAGCAGTGCTTCTGGTTCAGGTTTTTCGGAAATTGCGTCAACTTCTATGCCTGCATTGGTTAAAGCCCGACTTGTCACTGATCCTATAGCTACGATCTTCACTTCTTTTAAAATTACTGCTTCCTCACCCAAGGTTGTTACAATATTTTCTACGACTGAAGGGCTAAAGAAAACAACCACTTGAGGTATTGACTTAAATATTCGCTCTACGTCTTGCTTGAGGTTTTCACAAGGCACAGTTTTATAAGAAATTATTTTCTTAACTTTAAATCCGTTTTCTGTCAAATGTTTCTCAATAGTATCCCGTGCAATTTCGCTGCAGGGGTAGAGTATTGGTTTATCTTCATATCGTCTACCACTTACAATAAATTCAGCAAGATTTTCTGCATTACCACATTGAGAGCCTGAACAGTTTGTCAAGCACAGATCTTTTTTCGCTAAAGATTCAGTTGATGGTCCAACGCAATATGCTGGCAATTTTGTCCATGGTTCTAAAATAGCAGTTTCCTGTTTTGACGCTACTTTTATAGCCTCTGCAGAACGAGGACTTGTCAGTATTAAACCTGCAATATTTTCCAAGTTACAGAAGAATTTGTTATCAATTATTTGCGGCTATTTTAAAAGCGGTTTCCGTAAAGGTATACCGTTAGTTTTTAATTTAAAAGTATACGTATATGGGTGAAAATCAAAAATTGAAATTATTCCATTTTAAATTGAATAGAAAAAAAGTATTTCAGATCAACATAAAACATTTTTTTTATTTATATTAGTTACAACAACTGTAAACATTATTAGTTGCGTGATGGAGATATAGACTCTTATTTTGTAATTATTATTATTTATATTTAATGACAATTTTTTCATATAAATTATAAACCATTTACGATATTTTGTAAGTCAAAATAGCAATTTTAGATCTGCTTCAAGTTTAAAATATGAAAATTATAATGTCACTATTATTTTTTATAATATAATTAATTAAAGAAATAATTATATACCAAAATAAATTCTTATTTTATGGACTTTATGGAATATGAGTCATTTACGTCATATTTTTGCACTGAAAGTTAATTGTATAAATTAATTTAAATAAAACATCAAATTTTGATGTATCGGCAATCAGATTTTTGGGAATTTTTTTAATGATTTAGGTTTCATTTTAAAAGATGTTAAGTTTTAAGGAATTTCAAAATATCTCGAAAAAGATTGTGGAAGATTATCAGGCAATTTTTTTAATTTTGCAGGATTTTAAAATTTTTAAGAAAAATGAATTATTTAAAAAGCTATTGAGAAGCTTTAGAAGTTTTGAAAAGATTCGAAAATAATTTAAATATTGAGAAGATTTAAAAAGAGGTTTTTAAAAATGTAGACTGTTGAAGATTTTGAAAAAAGCTTTTTAAGAATTTTTAAATGTTTGAAGAGGATAACAATTTCTTTTTAAGATTCCTCGGAAAATTTTGAACGATTTTTTATTGCTAAAAAATTTATTTTAAGAAAAAATTGAAAAAGATTTTCAGTGATTTCCTAAATATTCGAAAAAGAATGCAAAAGATTTTAAAGCCAAATTTTAGGGTAAAAATTGAGTAAGTTTAAGAGATATTTAAAAGCTTTAAAAAGATTTTGAAATTTTTTTAACAAAATGTAGATTTTTGAAGATTTCGAATAAAAAACCCTAAGGTTTTTAAGAATTTTGAAAGGTTTTCAAAAAAAAAAAAACTTTTCTTAAAATTCCTGGGACAATTGTTAATGCTTTTCTATTTTGAAAAATCAATTTTTAAAGAAAAATTAAAAATATTTCAAAAAATGTCGAAGAAAATCTGGAAGATTTCAAAGCTTTTTTAATGTTGAAGGATTTTGCATAATTTTAGGTAAAAATGTAACTGTTTGGTTGAAAATTAATCTGTTTTGGTTAAGGATTCAACTACTTTGTTCAAAATTAATCTTTTCTAGATGAATTCAACTTTTTTTGATTTCATATAAAATATTTTTTTATTTGAAATATCAACAATTATATTTTTTGTTGAGAATTCATCTTTCTTGGTTGAAAATATAACTATTTTGTTGAAAATGGTAATAACGGAGGAATAAATTCTTTCAAATAAAATTAATGTAAATACGATCTTGAATTCAATATGAAACACTTGAAATTCCTAAGAATTCAATTCGAAATATATATTGAATTTTTAACAAACAAGATTAATTTTCTAACCAATAAGACGACTTTTCAACAAAATGCATGAATTTTCAACTTATAAGGGATAAATTTCTAACCAAAAATGAAATAGTGAAATTTTCAGTTAAAAAAATTAATTTTTATTTAAAAAAAACTAATTTTCAACAAAAAAGTTAAATTTTCAACCAAAGAGATGAATTTAAAAAAAATTAATTTTTAACAAATCAGTTCAACTTTCAACCAAGTAGGTTGAATTTTCAACTAAAAAAGATTAATTTTGAACCAAAAAGATGAATTTTCCAGCAAGAAGATTAATGTTCTACCAAACAGTTATCAACAAAATTTTTGAATTTTAGAGCTAGAAGGTCGAATTATCTACAAAACGGTTGTATTTTCAACCCGAAAAAAAGATTTTTTGACAAAAAAAAATAATTTTCTACCAAAAAGTTAAATTTTCATAACAATAGTTTAATTTTTAACCAAATAATTAAATTTAAACGAAAAATCTGAATTTTTGACAAAAAAGTTAATTTTAAACCGCTTAGTTTAATACAACAAGAATTTTCAATTAGAAAAGATCAAATTTCAATATAAAATATCAAGTTTCAACCAAAAATGGAATAGTTACATTGTTATTAAAAAAAAAAAATTCTCAACAAAAAAAAACGAATTTTCAACAAAACAGTTACATTTACAGTAAAAGAGATGAATTCTCAAGTAAAATGATGAATTTTCAACAAAAGAGTTCACCCCAAAAGTTGATTTTTTAACTCGCAAGATTTATTTTTTAAAGATGGAATAGTTAGATTTTCAAGCAAGGAGGTGAATTCTAAAAAAAAATGAAAACACAAAAAAGATAATTTTCAACCAAGTGGTTGATTTTTCTACCAAATTCTTGAATCCTAAACCAAACCAGATTAATTTAAATCCAAATAGTCTCATTTTAATCAAAAAGGATGAATTTTCAAACAAGAAGATTAATTTTCGACTAAAAAAGACGAATTTTTAACAAAATACATGAATTTTCAACAAGAAAAGATCAATTTTCAATATAAAACATCAGTTTTCAACCAAAAATTGAATAGTTACATTGTTAGTTAAAAAAATGAATTTTCAACAAAATAGACACATTTTCAACAAAAGAGATGAATTTTCAACTAAAGTGATGAATCTTAAAAAAAAAATTTGCAACAAAAGAGTTCAACCCAAAAGATGATTTTTAAACCAAAACCTTGATTTTATAAAAATGGAATAGTTAAATTTTCCACCAAGGAGATGAATATACAAGCAAAAAATGAATTTCAACTTTCAACAAAGTAGCTGAATTGCTGACCAAAAAAGATGACTTTAATAAAATAGTTGAATTTTCAACAAAATAATCAAATTTTCAACCAAACACTAGGATTTTAAACCAAACGAGATGAATTCCGAACCAAAAAAAATACTAGTAGACTTTTCAACCAAAAGTAGTAGAGTTTTCTTGCTGATTTCTATTAATTTAGTTCGCATTTCAGCCAACAAACAGAGAAAAAAAGAATTCACTAAAATTTATCATCAGGAAATTGGTAACGTAGTAGTTTTTTAGCAGTAGTTTCTGAAAAAGGGGAGATTACGATATCCGTGGCGACAAAGTTTTAATGTGGATTCCTATAGGATTTTTGGCGAGAAACACGAATCTGAAATTTTTAAATCGATATCTCGAATAGTTTTCGAGATATCGATTTTTT
>CAKNYM010051871.1:207711-237317 GCA_932195095.1 Andricus curvator | reverse complement strand
TCGTGGGGGCGGGAATGCACCCCTGTGACTGGTCACAGAAATAATGAAAGGTCACACCCCTACCCCTTTTCCAACGCCTCGTGGGGGCGGGAAGGCACCCTGTGACTGGTCACAGAAATAATGAAAGGTAACAGCCCTACCCCTTTTCCAACGTCTCGTGGGGGCGGGAAGGCACCCCTGTGACTGGTTACAGAAATAATGAAAGGTCACACCTCTACCCCTTTTCGAACGCCTCGTGGGGGCGGGAAGGCACTCCTGTGACTGGTCACAGGAATAATGAAAGGTAACAGCCCTACCCCTTTTCCAACGTCTCGTGGGGGCATCCGTGAGGAAAGCGAGGTTATGTCCATCTAAAAGAACCGACAGGACAGAAAAATACATTTCTATAATTCATATTTTTAAACAAGTAAGTTATTTATTAATTATAAATAGATGAATATCTCGAGACCTAATTGCGAGATATCGACTTAAAAGTGTTTGAGCCGTTTTTCTCGTAAAAAATCCCATATCGGAATGAACTTTAAGAAATTATATACATTTGAAAAAAGTTTTAAAAATCGATATATCTCGTAAACTATTCGAGATATCGATTTAAAACTTTCAGATTCGTGTTTCTCACCAAAAATCCTATAGGAATCCGCTTTAAAACTTTGTCGCCACGGATATCGTAATCTTGCCCTGAAAAATAAATACTTATCTTTAAAGACATATAACGCAACAAATATGAAAAAAGATTATGAGTGACACGTTACCGGATGACATTTACTTAGTTTCTACCAAAAAATTAAATTTTCATAAAAATAATTTAATTTTTAACCAAATAGTTAAATTTAAACCAAAAATATGAGTTTTTTACAAGAAAGTTAATTTTAAACCGCTTAGTTTAATTGTATACCAAATTGTTGAATACTCAACCAAAGCAGATTAATTTAAACCCAGTTTAATTTTTACTCAAAAAGGGTGAATTTTCAACCAAGATTAATTTTCGACCAAAAAAAAAAAAAGAATTTTTAACAAAATACATGAATTTTCAACTAGAAAAGATCAAGTTTCAATGTGAAATATAAATTTTCAACCAAAAGTGGAAGTTACATTGTTAGTGAAAAAAATGAATTCTCAACAAAAAAAAAACGAATTTTCAACAAAATAGTTACATTTTCAACATAAGAGAGGGATTTTCAACTAAAATGACGAATATTAAAAAAAATTAATTCTCAACCAGAGTTCAAACGAAAAAATGATGTTTTAACCCAAAAGCTTCATTATCTAAAAAATGAATTAGTTACATTTTTAGCCAAAGAGATGAATCTCCAAGCAAATAATGAATTTTTACAAAGTAGTTCAACTGTCGGCCAAGTATCTGAATTTCTGACCAAAAAAAGATGACTTTAATAGAATAGTTGCATTTACAACAAAATAATAAAATTTTCAATTAAATACTAGAATTTTTAACCAAACTAGATGAATTCCGAACCAAAAATATACTAGTAGACTTTTCAAACAAAAGTAGTAGATTTTTCTTGTTCGATTCTACTAATTTAGTTTGTATTTCAGCGAAAGAACGAAAAAAATGAGAAGAAAGGGTATGTTTCTTAAAAACAGAGAAAAAAAAGAATTCATTAAAATTTATCATCAGGAAATTGGCAACGTGGTAGTTTTTTAGCACTAGTTTCTAAAAAATACTTATTTTTGAAAACATAACGTAATAAATTTGAAAAAAGATTGTGGACACGTTACCGGATGACATTTTACTCTCATATTTAATCGAATTTAATTTGATTCCGAGTAAAGTAAAAATAGTTGAAACATAGGGTATTATTAGAGAAAATATGCTTGATAAAACCCTGTAATTAAGAAAATTATTCCTCTAAACACAAGCGTATAATATTAATATTCCAGGGGCATGATATTGTCAACTTTTTGATTTTCACCCATATATACTATGGAAGATAATTACCAGAGAAGGAATCGTGTGAAAGGAGGCTCTCTCGTAATATTTTTTGATTGATGAATTCAAAGCTTATTGTCGGTAAATATTCAGCATTATAACCAGCCTTCTCCAAAAGATTTTTGTAAACATCTGCAGTTTCATTCTCATTTGACCAACTTTTGCAGAAGACTATTTGTGCTCGATTTTGTGACATGGTATTTCAAAAGTAGAATCAGTAGCTTCATTAGCTCATTGAGACGTTAAAGTTAACAGATTTTGAAGAAAACTTAGGAAATATTGAGACAAGTCGCTTTCGATCGTGAGCATACTATCGCACTGATTGTCGACGACTGACGACACATGACATTAAAAAAGTGTTGAGTAATTGCTAATTGGCAGCAAATTTAATCTTTCACTTCATGTGAAAATATGATGCGACTAGATTGGTATTTTACCGGGCCAGATGTAATTGCGCTGAAAACGTAAAAAAAAAATATTTATCATGAATGGATTGTGTAATCGCAACTTCCTCCTCCGACCTCCACTCTCCAGCCATTCCAGCCATTCTTAGGGACCTTAGGATACTTTCACACGATTACAAATGGAAGCGCCTAAGCGCCACCTCCAGGCATGTACGCATGAATGCGTTGACTTGTGTAAATGAAGGTAACGAAGGCATAACATTAGGTTATTTCACAATCACTACCTGTTCCAAAAATATTAACTAATCGTCTGCTATCGCCTAATACTGGAGGTATTCCAAATGCCTTGATGTCCTTATAAAAATCATTATAAAAGAATTTTAAAAATAAATCATGAAAGAATATTAGTTTATTAGATTTATTCTCTAAAAAGAGGAAAGATCCTTCTTTTAGTTACGCGCTATTTCGAATTAATGGGAAAATAAATTATTTTAAAAAATCCAGGAAAAGCTATTTGAAATAAAGAAATGTGGTGCTGTTTTGTGATCAAAGAATAATTAAAAATGTTAAGTAAATACTAATATTCAAGTTTAAAGTGTGATTTGAATCTACGGTACGGGGAAAAATAAGATTGTCTACACTGTGATATTATTGTTATAAAAACGGAAATTTCGGTCTTTAATCTGCAAATTAAACGCGATTTTAATTGTTTTGATGTTTACAATTATTTTTTATAACGAGAAAGAAAAAAAAATACTGGACTTACGTTTTTTGGCTTTTTGGTATTTGTTTACTTTTTGAAGATTTAGATAACCTCTATACCGAAAAGCTTTTGAGACGATTTTTCAGAATAATTTAATTCGCCATTATACTTCAAAACAGCACGTAACTAAATAAAGGATCTTTCCTGTTTCTGATAATAAATTCAATAACCAATATTCTATGATACTATGTTTTAAAATTTCATTAATGATAATTTTTATAATGACAGTAATGCATTTTACATGCACAGTATTTGCGATAGCAGACGATAAGTGAATCTTTTCTGAACAGATAGTGATTGTAAAATAACCTAATACGGGCAAAGATAAAATATATTTGATACGAGTTACGTTGCCTTCCTCAAAAATATAAGTTATTACCGACAAGTGGGCAAATACCAATATTATTGTTACGGCGAAATAGTGAACAGTGTTTCGGAGATAAAGCGACTTTTAATTTGAAGATATTCAGAGTTGATACATCTTCGAGGTTTAAATTTACTAATATTGAAGTCTTTTTCACATTTCAAATATTTCAAGGTATTTCTAGAAAAAAATCCAAAGATTTCAAAGATTTTATGATATTTTTAATAATCTCAAGAAATTTTCAAAAGCTTTTAAACAAAATTCAAGGGACTTGAAAAGACTTTATGCAGAATTTGAAAAATTTTAGAGCATTTTAAAAGATTCCAAGGCATTTTTAAGAGCTTTAAAAAGTTTCAAGGGATTTCCAAAAATTTCGAAGGATTTGAAATATTGTAGGGAATTTTAAAAGATTCCAAGAAATTTTAAATTATTTTTAATATTTTCAATGGATTTCAACGGGTTTGAAATATTTGAGTGTATTTTGAAAGATTCAAATGCTTTTTCGAGAGATTAAAAAAATTCAAGGAATTTCTAAATATTCTAACGATTTTAAGGGATTAAAAAAAATGATTCCAAGGGATTTTATCAGATTTCCGAGGAAAAGGCGTGAAGCTCAATTCACATCGTACCAGGGATGGGCACCGTGTATTTCCTGACATAAGTGAGCAATAGACCATTTTACCTAATTTGCGCATAATTTATTTGCGCATGTGCGGCTGCCATGTGCACCCCGCGTAGTATGAAAGTTGCGCTCATATTTTGTAAAAATGTATACAATTGAACCTTTTGTCCGAGTGAAATTAAATGAAGATGATGTTCCGGGTGCGAAATTGGGCAAGTGTGAAATAGAAAATCATACTTTTGCTCAATTGAGACGGTGGGTAAGTTTCCAGAAGCATCCTAACAGTGGTAAAAAAGTTGAACTTGTAAACATGTTTGTAGTAGGTTAAGTTTATCATATTATTAAATTTTAATTATATTACTGTGATTGCGATAAATATTGAAGATAAAAGACAGGATTTGAGTATTGTAATTGTTTCAAAATAAAATTGATGGTGTTTTGGGAAGACAATGGTAAAAAATAGTTATTGTATAGTGCGTTGTTCAACCCTGCCGATGAAACGGCACTGGCGAACGGCACTGAATCGCCAGTACCGTTTCAGTGGTACTTTTTTTTTATTTAAGAATTTTCTCATCATATATATTTTATACTTATAAATTATATACTAATATACTATTCTGAATTTGAATTCGAAAATGTTGTTTGTTTTGGCGTATCTCATTCCATTTACGAGATACATTATATTCATTTCAATTTTAAACTTTTCAAACAAAAAGTTAGATATCTGAAATTACCGAAACCCGTAGATTCTGAATTTCTAACTTTCGCAGAGGTAATTTCAAAATTTTGCAATTCTTAATTTTCAATCCCTTCCAGCTGGCCTACTTGGTAGCCTATTCGCAGGTATAAAAGGAACTTCTGCAGGCATTTAAAACTGGAATCTGAGTAGCTTTCAACGAGCAGCACTGAAACGGCACTGGGCAGTGCCGTTCAATTGGCAGGGAAGGCCGAAATTTTTGGAAAATGCCAAATCTGTTACAAAAGAATATATAATTTGAAAGCATATTCTTACATTTTCAAATTTCAATTTTCAAAAATATGAATTAAATTAAATTAGAAAATTGACAATATGCAAAAATCTTGCAATTAAATAAAGTTCATAATACATTGAAAACGTAATAAAAACAAAAATGCACACTTCGTGCTTGCATGCAACATTATTACTGTCACTGTCATTTATTATTATTATAAGTTGTCATAATAGAATTTAATATATATTTAACAATATAATTTCAGAGTGAAGGAATGCATAGAAAAAGGAAGGGACATCGATCCACAAATTGATGAAGGATCATGGTTAAGTTTAAAGGAGGCAAAATTGAGAGGTTTTACATTTCAAGCAATTATTATGACATTCTTCAAAATGTTTCTTGAAGTCTTCTTTCCTAATACGACCACTTCTGTATTGTAAACAAGGTTTCGGGAAACGTATAAAGCAGAAGAGGTTATGTTCCTTGTATGCTTTGGTACGACTATCACTTTTACATGAGCCGTACATACAACGTATATACACTCCCTTACTTTCTTTTTCATTGAAATTCATTTTCACCTTGAAATTTGTTTTCGATAACTTGTCACAATTGTTTAAAAACTAAAGAAAATTGTTTTCACTGTGTTCAACGGGCAAAAATGATCGCAACAACTGGGCACAACATAAAGTACGTTGCCCTGCAAGAAACGTAAAATTCTAAAGTATCGTTTCGCATTCACGATTTGTTTCCGTGAAGTCTGTTATGTGTCAGTTTCGCATTGGAGGTTAGCCGAAAACGTTTAAATGCGATACTTCTTATATAACATTAAATTCCTGAATGCGTTTGAATACGAAAGATTGATACTTCACATTCGTTTTAATGCTTTCTAATGCGACCAAATGAGAGAAAATTTCAGCGCGAAATGAAAAAATTTTAAATCGAGAGTTCGCATTACTTTGAATCCTTTTGAAAGCGAAAGAATGAGACACATTTTTTGAGCGAGGTAAAAACTTTTCAATGCGAAAGTTCGCATATGTTTAAATACTTTTGATGCGATAGAATGAGACGAAATTTTTTATCGAGTGAAAACTTTTTAATGCGAGAGTTCGTACTGGTTTGAATACTTTTCAATACGAATTAATGATGGAAATGTTTCGGTCGAGTGAAAACTTTTTAATACGAAAGTTCGCATTAGTTTTAATGATTTTAAATGCGATCGAATCAGAAGAATGTTGTGCGTGAATTGAAAACTTTTTAATGCGAAATGTCGCATTGGTTTAAATTTTGCAAATTCCATAAGTTATTGGAATACTTTTGAATGCGTACCGCGGATTAAAATTTTATTCAATATTTTATAAAGTGTTTATTTATTTATTAATATTTATATATTTATTTTACATTATTTAAAAAAAGTTTTACAATAAACAGGAACCGCTTGATTACTTTTATACTTTTAAATGCGGAAGATCCACAACTGCCATCTCGCATTCGGCGTCTTGAAGTTTAATGCGAACCAATACTTTGTAATACGAATCATCGACACTGCCGTTTCGCATTCAGCGTGATGAAGTGTAATGCGAACCAGTACGAACTAATACTTTTAAAATCTTTTTTTCGGAAGACAAAACAGAATTGAATCGCATTCAAAATGTCAATACATTTTAATACTTTTCAATACGACGTTTTATGCAGGATGCACATGCGCAGTAAACTTTCAAATAGGTAAAATGGTCTATTCAAGATAACATCCATATAACTAGTGATGGGCGCTGCTCGGTATTTCACAGTCATGACCAATCCTGACCGGTCATGACGGTAAATGTTGGTAAAACGCGGTCAGACCCAAATATTTCCACCAGAAAAGGTTTTTTTTTATAGAGAAAAGTGATTTAGTTGTTAGGACATACCCTATACTAAACTTGTACAAAAAGTTTTTCGGTTCTAAATGTTCCAGTTATTCTCAAAGTAATAAAAATTCCAAAAAGCTGAACATAGCAGACGACATTTTTGACAGTTTCGCGCGAGTTTCGAGGAGAATTTGAAAATGACACTTTACAAATTTACAAATTACATTGAAAATCTGTTGCATTTACTAAGCAATATTTTAAAAATAATATTTAGTAGTATGCTAAGTTATTTTGAATATCATTTCAATAAATATGACACTTAAATATTAAGTTAAGTACTTTGTATCGTATAGGTTATATTCCCTAAATGAAAATATTGTTTTTTTGTCTCTAAATAAAATAACATTGATATCTAATTATTATGAACTTAGATTTATGAGTAATTTGTGTAAATAATTTATTATTTGTTATTATTTATATGTGACGAAATTCAATAAGGCAATTATAATTAAATATGGTAACAATGACAATACAAATAATAACGAATAATACATTATTTACACAAATTACTCATAACTCTAAATTCATAATAATTATTTATCAATTTTATGTTATTTAAAGACAAAAAAAGAGTATTTTCATTCAGGGAATATAACCTATACGATACACAGTACTTAACCTAATGTATAAGTCTCATATTTATTGAAATGATATTCGAAATAACTTAGCACACTACTAAATATTATTTTGAAAATATTACATAATAAATGCAACAGATTTTCAATGTAATTTGTCAATTTGTAAAGTGTCATTTTCAAATTCCCCTCGAAACTCGCGCGAAACTGTCAAAAGTGTCGTCTGCTATGCTCAGCTTTTTCGCATTTTTATAACTTTGAGAATAACTGGAACATTTAGAACCGAAAAACTTTTTGTACAAGTTTAGCATAGGGGATGTCCTAACAACTAAACCACTTTTTTCTAAAAAAAAAACTATCCTGTTTGAGATATTTGGGTCTGACCGCGTTTTACCAACTTTTACCGTCATGACCGGACATTACCGGTCAGGTCAGGTATTACCACAGTCAGGCCGAGCAGTGCCCATCACTACATATAACGTCTTTGTCAGAAAAGTCACTTCCCATCCTTGGCCAAGCAGGGTAGGTAGAAATGGTACTGAATATTAGATATTTTCACTGCAACTGCCAGCTAACTTCACTTCGTTGAGTGCTGAGGGGATAACATTGGACCAATGCATGGGATTCGGTCCATTTTTGCCCTATTTCGCTAATATCTTCGTAAAAACTAATTTTTGCTGCATAAGTGTATTGTAAAAATACTTTCCATTTTTCAAGAACTATTCAATGAAATGATAAAAAGATAATAATTATTATTCATTACGAAGATATTACAAAAATAAAGTTTTGTCCCATGCATTTGGTTGTTTTCCCCCTCAGCATTTAACGAAGTGAAGTTAGCTGATGGTTGAAGGGAAAATATCCAATTAGGCATTTTCACTGCATAGTCAGCTGACTTCACTTCGTTAACTGCTGAGGGGAAAACTGAAAACAATGGATCAAATGCATGGGATTCGCTCCATTTTTGCCTTATTTCGTTAATATCTTCGTAAAAACTAATTTTTTCGATATAAATGTATTCAAAAAATAGTTTCTATTTTTTAACTACTATTCAATGAAATAATAAAATGAGAATATTCATTATTTATTACGAAGATATAACATAAATAAAGTTTTGTCCCATGCATTTGGTCCATTGTTTTCCCCTCAGCACTCAACGAAGTGAAGTTGGCTGTTGGTTGAAGTGAAAATACCTAATACGGCAAACCAGACTTCAAAGTTCAAAGTTGTGACCCCTCTATTGTTACTATATTTCATGATTCGTGTCACCAACAAACTGATATGTGATCCATGGTGAAAATACGTTTTTTTCGCCGTATTTTGTGCACGCATACATCTCTTATTTTGACAATCAAGAGAAACAGTTAAATGTGTGTGAGAAAATAAAATCTAATATGATAGAATAATCAAAAGCACAATATTTCTTCCCAAAACAAAAGGTACAGTGTAGTGGTATATTTACGTCTGCATTCATCTCTTCGAACACCTGTCAAAAGATGTAACACATACATGACCCCTGTAAACAACATAAAATTAGGCTGTTTATATTTTTGATAATTTTGATGAAAGTGCTCAGTGTTCAGTAGTGACCAATCAGTATATAACTTGAATGTCCTCGATCTCTGTTTTGACGTTGAGATATATTTTGTCTACTCTATAATAGTGAATGTGAACTTTCGCGTAAAGAGAATAATTTGCCTTGCAGATCGCTATTGCAAGGTCAAGCAAATTGTACATGTAGAGATCACGGATTTTGAAAAAATGTGCTTGTATGGTGAGTGTTAACGCGTACCATTTTGTGTTTTGACACTCTTGTACTTTTAATTTTTCCTAATTGTTTTTAATTGTTGTCAACTGCAGATGTCAGCAATGCCACGTGCTGTGAATTTTATAATTTGACAAACAATAGGCACGGACAATGAGATTTGAATCATTAATTATTGTCAGTACATCGTATGTACTGAGATGGATTTGGCAAAGATTGCAGCAGTATGGGTTATAACGTGGAGTTGCCTGATGCGGGGCTTTGATTTGGCTCCTCAGGCACCTCCGAGACAACTTCCTTGCGACAAAACCAGAAAGATATTTACAGAATCCTGGGGAATCATCAGCGATGGCCCTATGGGTTCCAATTACACTCAAGACTCGCACTGTGAATGGCTGATCAAAGGTAAAATACTGTTTCTTTGATTCATTTCAAAATTAAGTGTTGAATTGTTTTGATATATAAACCAGGATGTCTGCCCTACCTGAAAACCCAGGAAAACCTGAAATTGTCAGGGAATTTTTATATACGTGCAGGGTGTCCAGCGATTTTGAAAACATGGAATTCCTCTTGAATTTTTTTTAAATCTTGAAAAACTGGAAATCTCCTTGAAATTTTCATGAGAACCTTGAATTTGAATTTTGTTTTGCTTCTAAAACAGTTATTTTATTGAAATGCGAAGAGTAATTTAAATCGTTTAGTCTATTATACAGGAATCATTTCGTTTAGAAGAAAGCTTTCAACAGAAGTTTTTTATTTATCGAGATATAATTTATCTTTTGTTCATTAGAGAATAAATAAAGAGATTTCAAGGCACTTTTTGTAGACTGTACCAATTGTTTCATAGAATGCAATGAATATACTTAAATATTGCGAATAATTCTATATACTTTTAATTTCTTCTCCGCTAATATAGAATGTTAAATATACATTTTTGTGATATCTACCTTACAAATTATAAAAACTATCAGTTGAAAATGTCGATGTTAATTCAATTTCAGAATTAGAATGAGTAATGGCCATACAACGGATTTTTCGAGAGGTTGACTCTCGGTTTTTGAGTGTATACTAGATTTCAAAAGGTTACAAAATATTTTTAAAGATTTCAAAATATTTAAAGGATTGCAGTTATTTGGAAAAGGATACAGTATACCAGATTTCAAAACATTTCGAAAGGTTGCAAAACATTTTAGAAGGTTTCACAAAGATTTCAAATAATTTAGTGATTTCAACGAATAAAAAAGATTTCACAAATATTTCAAGAATTTTAAAGATTCAAAACAGGCGTGTACATTAGGTTTAAAAAATTGTACAAAAATTTCGAAAATTTCATGAAGGTTTCAAGGATTTTAAAGATTTGAAAAAGGCGTGTACACCAGATTTCAAAGATTTGAAACGATTTCAAAATTTTATAGAGGGTTTCAAAAGATTTCAAATATTTCAATGATTTCAAATGAATACAAAATATTTCACAAATATCTTCAAAGATTTTAAAAGAATACAAGAATTTCAAAGATATTCAAAAAGACACTAGATTTTAAAGATTTCAAAAAAATTTCAAAATTTTATGCCATTATAACCTTTTCTAGAAGATTTCACAGAGATTAAACATATTCCAGTGATTTTTAAAAAAATACAAAAGATTAGAGAAAGATTTCACAAATATTTCAAAGAACTTATAAGGATTTCAACAGATTTCAAGAATTTTAAAGATTTCAATAAGGTACACCAGATTTCAAAGATTTTAAACGATTTCAATTTTTTTTTAAAGATTTTACAAAGGTTTCAAATATTCCAGTGATTGTAAATAAATACAAAAGATTTCAGAAATATTTCAAAGAATGCATAAGGATTTCAAAAGATTTCAAGAATTTCAAAAGGTTTCAAGAATCTCAAAAATTAAAGAAATATTTCAAAAATATTTCATAGATTTCATGAAAATTTCAAAAATTTTCACAAAGATTTCAAGGATTTCAAAAATTTTACCATAATTTAAAATGATTTCAAAGACTTTGACAAAGGTCTTAAAATATTCCCCAAGATTTCACAGAGATGATTTACGTTCGTAAAAAATGAGGAAATTTGTTGATATATGGTTTTGCTTTCTTTAGAAATCGTTAGCCAATAAAAAATTAATTTTCTCATTCTTCACATGCATAACAATAGG
The DNA here is from genome assembly GCA_932195095.1 of Andricus curvator. Lineage (NCBI taxonomy): Eukaryota > Metazoa > Arthropoda > Insecta > Hymenoptera > Cynipidae > Andricus > Andricus curvator. The sequence goes on along the minus strand of CAKNYM010051871.1, from coordinate 225,831 downwards.
TTATTTCGTTATTTCATGTAAAGAAAGAAGACCTGCTTATTTTTTTTAATTGCAATATAAATTTGAATAACTGTATTTAACTATTTTATTGAAAGTTCGTTTTTTTTTTTTTGTTTAAAATTAATTTTTTTAATTGAAAATTTAACTGTGCTAGTTGAATATTCCATCATTTTAGTTAAAAATTTATATCTTTGGTAGAAAATTAATTTTTTTAACTGAAAATTTAACTTTTCAATTTTCGGTTGTTGAATGTTATATTTTTTAGTTGAAAATTTATCTTTTTTGGCAGAAATTAATCATTTTGGTTGAAACTTTATCTTGTTGGTTGAGAATTCAAATATTCCAGTTGAAGATTAATCATTTTAGTTGAAAATTCATCACTTTGCTTGAGCATTCATTTTTTAAACTGAAAATTCATGTATTTTATTGAAAATTCGTCTTTTTTGGTAGAAATTAATCTTCTTGGTAGCAAATTCATCTTTTTCCTTGAAAATTCAACATTTTGTTTGCAATTTTTTCTCTCCCTTGACTGAAAAATCTTTCTTAGTTGAGAATTAAACTATTTGACTATTCAACTATTCATTATTTTATTGAAAAATTGTATTTTTTGATAGAGAATTAATATTTTGGTTTTTTTAAAATAGTTTTTGTTGTTGAAAATAAGTGTCTTTTAAACTGAAAATCCAGCTATTCAATATCTGGTTGACAATTTTGTTGTTTTTGAAAATTCATCTATTCTTAATTGTAGTTGAAAAATCATCTTTTTTGTTTAAAATTCAACTATTCCAGTTGAAGAATTATCATTCCAGTTGAAAATGTATCTCTTTGGTTAAACATGAACTTTTTTAACTGAAAATGTAACTTTTCAATTTTTGGTTTTGAATATTACATTTTTTAGTTGAAAATTTATCTTTTTTGGCAGATATTGGTTGAAATTTCATCTTTTTGGTTAAGAATTCAACTATTCCAGTTAAAGATTCATTATTTTAGTTAAAAATTCATCACTTTGCTTGAACATTCATTTTTTTAACTGAAAATTTAACTATTTAAAGTTCATGTATTTTGTTGAAAATTGTCTATTTTGCTAGAAATTAATCTTCTTGGTAAAAAAATAATTTTTTTTCCTTGAAAATTCCACAGGTTTGCTATATTTTCTCTCTCATGACTGAAAAATTTTTCTGAGTTTAAATTCAACTCATGTTGAAAAGACGTCTTTTTCGGTTGAAATATAATCTATAACATTTTTTCTTCATAGATCATCTTCTTTGAATAAAAATTTAATTACTTGGTTGAAGGTTGAACTATTTTTTTTAAATTATTATTTTTTTGTTGTTAAAGATTCATTTCAATTGAAAATTCATCTCTTTGGATGAAAAATGAGATATTCTGTTGAAAGTTTGTTTTTTCTTTGGCTATAAATTAATTTTTTTACTGAAATTTCAACTATTCCAGTTGAAACTTGAATCATTTTGTTGAAAATTCGTTTTTTTTTTTTTGAAAATTTTTTTCATCTGAAAATGTAATGATTCCAGTTGAATATTTTATCATTTTAGTTAAAAATTCATCTCTTTTTTTGAACATTAATTTTTTAAACTAAAAATGTAACTATTCAAGTTTTGGTTAACAATTTTTGTTTTTGAAAAATTGTATTTTTTCAGTAGAAATTAATCTTCTTGGTTGAAAATTCAACTATTCCTGTTAAAGATTCATCATTTTAGTTGAAAATTTATCTCTTTGATTGAACGTTAATTTTTTTAACTAAAAAGTTAACTATTCAAGTTTTGGTTAAAATATTATCTTTATTGTTGAAAAATTGTTTTTTTTGTATGTAGAAATTAATCTTCTTGGCTGAAATTAATATTTTTGGTAGAAAATTCATCTTTTTCCTCGAAAATTTAACATTATGTTTGCAATTTTTCCTCTCTCTCGATGAAAAATCATTCTTAGTTGAAAATTCAACTCTTGTTTAAATGCCTCTTTTTTGGTTGAATTAAACTGTTTTTGATTAAAAATTGTTATCCTTTTTGGTTTAAATATCAACAAATACCTTTTTTTATTCAGAATTCATCTTTTTTGGAATAAAAATTAAATTACTTGGTTAAAAGTTCAACTCTTTTGTTAAAAATTATTTTTTTGGATTAAAGATTCATCATTTTAATTGAAAATTCATCTCTTTGGATGAAAAATGAGATATTCTGTTGGAAATTCGGTTTTTCTTTGGCTGAAAATTAATTTTTTTTTACTGAAGGTTTAACTGTTCCATTTGAAACTTTAACTATTTTGCTCATGTTTTTTTGTTAGAAAATTAATTTTTCAAACTTTAGTTGAACATTAATTTTTTTAACTATTCATATTTTGGTTAAAAAATTATTTTTTTATTGTTGAAAAATTGTCTTTTTTTGGTAGAAATTAATCTTCTTGGTTGAAAATTCATCCCTTTGGTTTAAAATTCAACTATTCCAGTTGAAGATGCATCATTTTAGTTCAAAATTCATCAGTTTGGTTGAAAATTAATTTTTTAAACTGAATATTTAATTATTACATTTCTCATTGAAAATTGATCTTTTTCAGTTCAGAATTTAACTACTTGTTTGAAAATTTGATTTTTTTAGTTGAAAATTCAACTATTTGGTTCAAAATAAAACTACTTGGTTTGAAAGTTAAACTCTTTTGTTAAAAATTCATCTTTTGGGTTTGAAATTTATTTATTCAAGTTGAAGATTCTTCATTTTAGTTGAAAATTTACCACTTTATTAAAGATTTGTTGTTTTTTTGGTGGAAAATTAATTTTTTAACTGAAAATTTAACTATTCCATTTTTGTTTAAAAACTGATAATTTGTAGTTGAAAATTCAACTATTTCGTTGAGAATTCATGTATTTTCTTGACAAATCGTCTTTTTTGGTAGGAAATTGATTTTGTTGTTGTTAAAAATTCATCTAATTTGTTGAAAATGCAATTCTTACACTTGAAAAATTAGGAATTTGAAGTGGTTCAAATTGAATTTAATATAGTACCTACATTAATTTGACCTAAGTATGCACTGTATTTTAAGTGTAAGAAGTTAAAATAAAAATTTGTTTGAATTATTATTCAATTTCATGGACTTCAGAGACAAATTGAAGAAATGATTAATTATGTATTCAGGGAATTTTTCCCAGGATTTGAGTAGACACCATGTAAACTCAAAATTTATCTGACAACGCACTATTCTTTGTTTGCAGCCAATACCAGTCGTCAGTTTATTACGTTAAGTTTTCGGACGATGGGAACTGAATGTAGTTACGACTACGTGTTTGTTTACGACGGAGATTCTTTTAGATCTCCACTATTAGGCAGCTTTAGTGGTAAAACAGAACCGCAGCAAGTTACATCATCATCAGGTTTTGTAAGTAATACCTAATTTCTCAAGATATCAGTGATCATCAACAAGTCTCAGAAATTTATAATTAGTTTCTTATAAATGATAACCATGTTTTTTAACATCCGCAGATGTTAATTTTACTCTACAGTGACACAAATTATGTTTTGGATGGTTTTCATGCTGAATTTTCAGTAACCGATTGTCCCAACAATTGTACTGATCATGGAAAATGTATCAATAATACGTGCTTCTGTGAAAATGACTGGGGCGGTAGAGACTGTTCCAAAACATTGTGTCCAAATAATTGTGGCCGAGGAGGAAGTTGTGATATTAAACGATGTCAGTGTCACGAGGGATATTCGGGACAGTCATGTTCTTTACATAAAACACATCCAGAAGGAAATAGGTAAAATTAAAATCGCCATCCCATTCTTAATACGATGAAAGATGAATAAGAACCCATAGTTCTGTGTCCAAGTGTCCCATAGTTCATTCACTAAGATATTTTGCGGTAATAGCTAGATATTCTGTTTTAATATCTATTTTTCTCCACGTAACTTTGGAATAAAACCATAAAATAACGTTTACTTCCTCTTTCTATAGGTGGCATTGGCTTTCGCATTCAGAGGGTGGTATGACACCGCGAGCAGCTCATACATCAGTTTACATAAATGAAACTGATTCATTATACGTTTTCGGTGGTTATGACCTTAATTTCATACTTAGCAGCATGGAAGTATATCGCTTTAATACGAGCAAGTGGGAGGATGAAGTTGGTTCCATTTTAGGTATATTATCTATAGACTCGTATTTATTGACCTCACACAGTCGTTTGTCATAGATCCGTAATTTACAACTGTTTTTAGAAGGTGCATCTGCTGCTGAATACTTAGACCCCATGCTGCTCGCCAGCGAATTAGGAGCAGGTGAACAATACGGCCTTCCCAAGACATCAATTATTTGGAAGGTCTTAAACAATATTAAAGCTAATAGTACGTTAAGGACTTCCATCGAGGGTCACCGGTGGCGAGAGCACAAAGGTAGTCAAGATGCTAGAGGAAAAAATGTCAGCATTCGTCAAGATAGTAGAGAGGCAGATCTGATTCAGAATGCAAGAAGAACAGAAAGCAACATTTTGTCTAAGAGAAAGCACTCGCGAAGAGTTAGATCCCATTATTCACAATTATCGTCAAAAAGGTTTGTTATTATCGCATCACAGACTTGAAATTTTTATAATGGATTCCATATCAATATTAATGTTACTTTTAGGCAACTTGAATTTTATTTTTTACGTTTACTTTAAGATATCGCCAAGCATTGGATCCTAATAATCGATTTAAAAGGTCTGACAATATTACACGGGATAAGATCACAGAGGGTCCCTTTGAACAAAATATGTTTTACGAAGAAATGTTTGACCCTCAGACGACAACCGAATCGAATTTCGTGGATGAATCGACAGAGCCAAATTTTCAAGAAATTCCAAAGCCAAATCCAAGATACGGGCATGCAGCATGTAAATATCAAGGTTCGGGATTTTCAGAGTTAAATTTATCTTACACTTAAATGCTTAAATTAAAACACTTAAATTAAAATAAATATTGATACATTTTCAATATATTTCCAGGAGGTTTTGTCATATATGGCGGTAAAGTTGAAGATGGATTTCTGTCAAACGAACTTTGGCATTACGATGTGAAAAAAAATCTTTGGACTTTACGAGCCAAAAATTCACCGTTTTATCCTCCAAGATTGACGAGACATACGCTTACTTTAGCAAATGATTACATTTATCTTTTTGGCGGAAGCACAGTCGATGGAGAATTTTCATCCAGTCTCTATGCAATCAAATTGAATCTATGTAAGATAATAGTAATTGATTATTAAGCCGGAAATTATTAGCGCTCATGGCGACAAAAATTATCATTGCCCATAGGAAGTGATATATACAAATAGTAAATAGCAAACTGTATTATGTTTTCACAAAAGTCTACAAGAAACTGAGAGGTCCCAACTTTATTTCTTCTAATTTTCTACTATGCATGTAGCACTTTGTGTAAAAAATGCCAATTTTAACCGCCATGAACGCCAGCGCCGATATCTGGTAATCGTTTAAAATCACGCCAAACCGCGTAGGCTTTACTGAGAATCATAATTAATGTATTTTATTATAATTTAGCTGACTTGACAGCTAGCACTGAAAGATGGCAAGAGGTAAGACCTCGAGGAGGAAAGGAATTGGATGTGCGAGTTGTAGCTCATTGCACTGTTTATCATCATGGAACTAATTCTTTATTGATTTATGGAGGCGTGGTAGCAAGTGTCGCTCGCTTTAGTAAATTATCAGACAGAATGTTTGCATTTCAACTTGATCGAAAAGTTTGGTCTGAGATTCATTATCCACGAGCACATTTACGTGATACTTACGTACCCAGGGAACGAGCTTTCCATACATGTAATATAATAGGTAAGCATTCATTGCTGTCATCGCACTTGATCACTAAATTTATCTTTAAGTAGTTTAAAGTATAGCAGTCTATTTTTCGTAGTCAGTGTGTCTCAAGAAGTACATTTTTTGATACAGGTAATTACTTGGTGGTTTTTGGCGGATACTCCCATCGTCACAATAAAGAAGAAATTTGCTATGATAATCAGATGTACCTCTATCACTTGGGTTGTCATGCGTGGGTTAGTCACGATGTACTGGGTTTAAATGATGCAGGTGAGAATAATTAAGTTTCAAAATTATTCACCCCAAATTGAAACCTTTAGTAGACGAAGGTGATTTTTTTAACATGGATATTTTCTTCTTTGCAGAATCTCGATATCCAAAACAACAGGGCGTCTTTGCTCATGCCGCTGATGTTCGAAATGGAAATACATTATTGTTGGTTGGTGGCTACCATGGAAATGTTAATGCAGATCTTCTCGCTTATACGTTGCCTCCGATGCTTGCACCAGGAGATCATGATTTTATAGAACCAGAACAAATTTGCTTGCGACACAAAAGTCTAGTCGAATGTGCAGCTAATCCTGAGTGCGGGTGGTGTTCCGCCGATGAGGTACCATTTCTTGATATTTTGTTTTTGATTATAGTCTATCTTTTACCATTTTCTCTACGATTTTTATATTAACAGGGTGGCGATTTGACCGGGAAACTGGGAATTTTATTGACCGGGAAATGACCATGAATTTAATTTAAAAACCGGGAATTTACTTCTGATCATAGAAAAAATCAAGTCTTCATTATTTTAATAATTTTGGTCAATTTAGAAAAGTGATTTCTACTTTATATACAGTTGCAGGGCATATGAGTTGAAAATTCAACTATTTCGTCGAAAATTCACGTATTTTGTTAAAAAATCTATTTTTTTGGTAGAACATTATCTTTTTTTTGAAAGTTAATCTTCTTGTTTAAAAATTCTTTTTTTTCTGTTGAAAATTCAAGTATTCCAGTTAAATATTCATCATTTTAGTTGAAAATTCATCTTTTAGGTTGAATATAAAATTATTTGGTCGAAAGTTAAACTCTTTTGTTGAAAAATAATTTGTTGTTGTTGAAGATTCATCGCTTTAATTGAAAATTTATTTCTTTGGTTGAAAAATGACCTGTTTGATTGAAAACTTGTTTTTTCTTTGTATGTTTTTTGGTTGAAAATAATTTTTTTTTTTCAAACTGAAAATCAACTATAATTCCAGTTGAATATTCCATATTTTAGTTAAAAATTCATCTCTTTGGTTGAACATTCATTTTTTGACTAAACATTTAATTATTCAATTTTTCTTTGAAAAATTATCTTTTTTAGTTGAAAATTCGTCTTTTTTGGTATAAATTAATCTTCTTGGTTGAAAATTAATCTTTTTGGTCAAAAATTCAATTATTCTTGTTAAAGATTCATCATTTCAATTAAAAATTCATCTTTCTGGTTTAAAATTCAGCTATTCCAGTTAAATATTTACAATTTTATTTGAAAATTCATCACTTTGTTTGAAAATGTAATTATTTTGTTGAAAGTTAGTTTTTTTGGTTGAAAGTAATTTTTTTACTGAAAATTAAACTTATTCCAATTGAAAACTCTATAGTTGTAGTTGAAAATTCATCTGTTTTGGTTAAACATTAATTGTTTTAACATGAAATTTAATAATTTTAGTTTTGGTTGACAATTTATCTTTTTTAATAAAAATTAATTTTTTGTTTCTTTGATAATTCAACTATTTCAGTTGAAGATTCATTGTTTTAGTTGAAAACTCGTATGTTTAGTTTAAAATTAATTTTTGTTACTAAAAATATTACTATTACATTTTCGGTTGAAAATTATTTTTTTTTAGTTCAAAATTCAACTATTTGGTTGAATATTTGTCTTCTGTAATAATAAATTCAACTATTTTGTTAAAAATGTATGCATTTTGTTGAAAAATTGTATTTTTTGGTAGAAAATTAATCTTTTTATTTGAAAATTAATCTTCATGTTTAAAAATTCATCCTTTTGGTTGAATATAAAATTATTTGGTTGAAAGTTAAACTCTTTTGTTGAAAATTAATTTTTTTTTGGTTGAAGATTCATCGTTTTAATTAAAAATTAATTTCTTTGGTTGAAAAATGAGCTGTTTGATTGAAAACTTGTTTTTTCTTTGGATGTTTTTTGGTTGAAAATAATTTTTTGTTTAAACTGAAAATTAACTATTATTCCAGTTGAATATTCCATATTTTAGTTAAAAATTCATCTTTTTGTTTGAACATTCATTTTTTGGCTAAAAATTTAATTATTCAATTTTTGGTTGAAAAATTATCTTTTTTAGTTGAAAATTCGTCTCTTTTGGTAGAAACTAATCTTCTTGGTTGAAAATTAATCTTTTTGGTAAAAAAATCAATTATTCTTGTTAAAGATTCACCATTTCAGTTAAAAATTCAACTTTCTGGTTTAAAATTCAACTATTCCAGTTAAATATTTACAATTTTATTTTAAAATTCATCACTTTGTTTGAAAATGTAATTATTTTGTTGAAAGTTAGTTATTTTTGTTGAAAGTAATTTTTTAACTGAAAATTAAACTTATTCCAATTGAAAATTCTATAGTTATAGTTGAAGATTCATCTGTTTGGTTAAACATTAATTGTTTTAACATGAAATTTAATAATTTAAGTTTTGGTTGACAATTTATCTTTTTTAGTAGAAATTAATTTTTTTGTTTGAAAATTCAACTATGTCAGTTGAAGATTCATTGTTTTAGTTAAAAACTCTTATGTTTGGTTTAAAATTAATTTTTTAAACTCAAAATATTACTATTACATTTTCGGTTGAAAATAATAATTTTTTTAGTTCAAAATTCAACTATTTGGTTGAACATTTGTCTTCTTTAATTAAAAATTCAACTATTTGGTTAAAAACGTATGTATTTTGTTGAAAAATTGTATTTTTTTGGTAGAAAATTAATCTTTTTATTTGAAAATTAATCTTCTTGTTTAAAAATTCATCTTTTTGGTTAAAAATTCAAGTGTTCCAGTATTCATCATTTTAGTTGAAAGTTCATCTTTTTGATTGAAAATTGAACTATTTCAGTTAAAGATTCAAAATTTTATTTGAAAATTCATCAATTTGTTTGAGCATTGAACTATTTTGTTGAAAATCCGTTTTTTGTTGAAAATTAATTTTTTTAACTGAAAGTTTAACTATTCCATTTTTTTTTTTAAATTTATATTTTTTAGTGGAAAATTTAAGTATTTTTTGTTAAATTCATTTATTTTGCAATGTTTTGCTCTGTTCTGTTAAAGGATGTTTGGAATGAACGTCATGAATTAATATAAATGTTTGCGTTTTGCGGCAAATATGAATATGTTACTTTTAGTTGGCCGGGAAAATTGAAAAACTTGACCTTGAAAAAACGGGTAATGACCGGGAATTTGAAATCGTCCGCCGAATCGCTACCCTGATTAATATGGCGCTTTTATTTAAGCATTTTAGCTTTTATTTTTAAATTTTGTTTAGATTTGTTATGGAAGAACAGTCGGTAGTAATTGTACGACAAACTTACAAACAACACGATGTCCAGGAGTTTGCCCGGCATTGGGTGATTGTCATTCGTGCTTGATTCATGGACAACCTGGCGGAGGATGGGGCACCAATGCTCGCGGTAAAAGTTCTGTTTCAAACAAACTGAATTTAGGTACATGTACATGGTGCGTTCAAAATGCTCGATGTCATCACAAAGATGACAATTACGGAGTGTGTGGCCTTCGAGATGACACACCGTCTCAAATACCTGGCTGGTGGGGACCAAAAGGCACGGAAATCGCAAAAGTTGAAGAGTGTCGTGAAATGGATAAAAGACCTGGGTTGACATTTCTCACCTATAAACCACCAGTCAACTTTACTCAACCGGACTCAGTGACAATTGTTAATGCTACCACCGTGGATTTTAATGTTCCTTCTATGCAGGGTGCGAAAACTGAGTCTGCTCTAGGAGGGGAAATGATTGCAAGATTGATCGGTTTTCTGAGACCACCACAATACTTTTGGGACAGTGCACTGGAGCATTTGAAGATATGCGTCAGCTACAACAGTGCAACTCTTCATGTTTCCAGGAACGATGACCCTAAACAATTGGTAAAGTCATTTTCTGTCATTTTTTAAATTATGTATTAGATACTACGAATTTATGCTTCTCAAGTCGAGCACCTCAATTATTTCAATTCAATTTTGTTGACAATGTTGTTGAATGTGCATTTGATGTTTTTCAGCAATTAGTCGCAAATTTGACTGCAGAAACATCTCAGTGTATTCCAACCAGATGGCCTGAGGGACAAGACATGACGTTGCTACCAGGACGCTACCTTCTAGATTTTGAGTCGAAAAGAATGGTAACAGCGAGTTATGCATATGCTAGTAAAATGGAAATAACGCATAACAGAAAAACAGAAAATCCAAAAGTGTTTACCTTCGAGTACTTGGAACCTTATCAGAACGGAACTTGCGGTCAATATAAGAACTGTCTACACTGTTTGACCGATTCTTCTTGTGGTTGGTGTGACATCAGTGGTAAATGCGTATCTCGCTCAATCAACGAGACGGAGAGTTGTACAGCCGACGTTGAGTTGGATGAGAACGACGCACCAGTACATGATTGGCATTATTTGACGATAACACCATCGACGTGTGCAAATTGTTCCAACTACATTTCCTGCGAGTCGTGCATTGGAAGTCGCTTGTGTGAGTGGTGGACGGAGGAAGCCAGGTGCGCGAGAATTGGAAGATTACCTGATGCAGTAGTCAGTTTGGATCAGTGTCCCATTCCCTGTAGACAGCGATCAAATTGTACACAGTGTTTGGATGAACGTGGAAGATGCGTGTGGTGCGAGGCAACTCAAGAGTGTTTTTCATTTTCAGTATATACATCTGAGTATCAATTTGGTCTTTGCAGAGAGTGGACAGATCAAGCAGGCCTCATGGGTGTCACTTCACGGACGGGATCGGCTTTAACTGGCAACGAGCAGTGTAAAAGTTGTAGTAGACACACCAATTGTTCCAGTTGCTTGCACTCGTTAAGTTGCGGTTGGTGTTACAGCTTAGAAAATCCTATTCTCGGTGCATGTGTTCAAGGTGATTTTAATCAGGCACATGTTAACTGTAGTTTGGTGATTAATGAACAGAGTAAAAATGGTACTTTGGAAGCTGACGAATCAGGATGGGCTTACGCTCAATGTCCAGACGTCGACGAGTGTGACCTAGGGTTACACGACTGCCATCTAAACGCAATATGCACAAACACACATGGTAGCTTCAGCTGTCAATGTAAAAGAGGATTTAACGGCGATGGACGAGAAAATTGCACCAAGACCTGCTATGAGAAGTGTGTCAATGGTTACTGCAGCGAAGCACCGGATTACAAATGTGAATGTAATCTAGGCTGGACAGGACCTGATTGCCGAACCAACTGCGGCTGTTACAATCATTCCACTTGTGTTCAAGGGCCGGGTATTTGTGATGATTGTCAAAATTGGACAGAAGGCAGATACTGCCAAGAGTGCAAGGCTGGAAGTTACGGGAATGCTACAACAAGATTGGGTTGCAACAAATGCGACTGCAATGAACATGGCGATGTAGAATCGGGAACCTGCGACAGACAGACTGGCATGTGTTTCTGTCGTGACAATACTGAGGGGGATAAGTGTGAGCGTTGTATTCGTGGTTACTACGGAGATCCTAGGAACGGGGGAATGTGTTTTTACGGTTGCATGTCTCGGGGTATGCTCGAGGGTGAAGGAAACGGAAAGCAGGGATTAGGAAGTCGTCACTCTCAATTGTCGCTGTGGGAGACCCGTCTCGGTGGCTCGCCAACGAGGGAATGCCTGTGGATCGTGAGTCCAAAAACAGGTTTATCGCCGGATACAATGACACCGAGCGTTGATAGTGTAATTCAGTTCACGATACATGACGACATCAACGTCAGTTGCCAGGAAAACAGCGTTTACGTTTACGACGGACTTCCCGATTTTGTTTCGTCCACTACAAGCCATCAAAGTCAACTGCTGGGTGTCTACTGTACAGAGAGTACGGATTATCCAGTGACTGTTGAGGCTAAGTCTGGGTTTTTGACGGTTCACTACAAACAGCTTGATGAGGTTGAGGGTTTTAACGCGAGTTATGTTGTAATGACATGTAATAACTGCCCCGAAAATCGAGAGTGTAGAAGTGGCAACTGCTTGTGCAAACCCGGGTTTGTGGGTATTAATTGTGACGTGGAATTATGTCCGAAGAATTGCTCGTCTTTGAAAAAACAGGGAATTTGCGATAAAGGTTACGGTCACTGCGTTTGTGCCGTTGGTTACGGTGGACGAGATTGCTCCATTAAAATTAAGGAACACCAACTAGTTTTTACCGAATTATTCAATTCTGAGTACTTGGCCGAACACTTGGATCACTTGCGAAAAACGTTACCGAGATTCGGGCATAGTCTGGTTGCAGACCGTAGAGGAAGTTTGTGGATGTTTGGAGGATACTCTCTAAGTCATGGCCCATTGAACGACATCAGACTGTTTGACACTAAGAATAGTACCTGGATGCCGGTGACTGTAGAATCTACTTCCGAAGCTTCCATGCCTCAGGGCAGGTATTTTCACGCTGCTGAGATAGTACACAGTCGGCAACAAATCTATGTGTATGGCGGACTGTCTATGAAGGAGAACGGTGTTCAAGGCTTATCCAACAATACTTTAAACGACTTTTGGAAGTTCAGTTTGCAAAATCAAAGATGGAGTCAAATTACATGGTGGAGTCAAAAACCACCTGCCCTTGCCGGTCACACGTTAACCCTTCGGAGAGAGGGCGAGTCTGAAAGTTTAATTCTTATTGGAGGATTCAGTCCAAAGCATGGTTATCTAGAGACAGTGTGGGAATTTAATCTGGAGACTGATACGTGGGATACAATAAAGACTCTTGGAAACAGTCCATTAGGCGTTTATGGACATTCGACCGTTTATCACAGCAAGTCTGATAGTTTTTATGTATTCGGTGGTTATACATATGCCATTAACAGGACATTTATATCCAACAAATTGTACGCTTTAAATTATAAAACTCGGAAATGGTCTGTACTTCCACCATTCGATGACGAACACATCTATGGAAATAATTTGGTAAGTTTTCTCCCCACAGAGTAAACACAGGCCACACAGACCGGTCCCCATATCCCCTATTGTACCCTATATTCAGTCAAGGTCCCTAAAGTACCCTTTTTTCAAGATTTGGCCCCTATGATACCCTATTTTCAGCCCATAATGGAACTTTAAAAAAATTCATAAAAAGATCAAAGCTTCCAAGAGTGAAGAATTTGGAAAAAACAGCAAAAATCAGGGAATTTCTGTAAGAAGTAACTGTAAAAAATAATCAGGGCTGCCACACAGTCACTATTAGTCACTTTTTTTTCTTAAATCACTTTTTGGTCACTTTTTTAAATGAAAAGATCACATTACTCACTTTTCTGTCAGTAAATTAACTCATGGGTTAATCACTATTCAATTCAGGTGTATACCTATTTCTGAAGTCTCTTGAATTCTTTTGAAATATTTCAGGGTATTTTTAAAGATTCCCAAAAATTTTTAATAGATTTCAATAATTTGAAGGGATTTTTAAGAGTTTAGGGTATTTTTAAAGCTTCTAAGGCATTTCAAGAGCTTTTAATTTGAAATATTTCAGGGAATTTTGAAAGGTTCCAAAGAATTATTAATTAATTTCATTTGAAGGAATTTCAAAGCGTTTAAAATATTTTAGGATAAAGAATTTTCTAGAATTTCGGAAGCTATGGAACGATTTTACAGGGCCTATAAGGTTTTATGATATTTTAAAAGATTTCACAGGATCTTATAAGATTTACGGAGGATTTTAATGATTTTAAGGGATTTTAAAACTCTCAATGTATTTTAATACATTTTCCAAGAAATATCATCTTAGAATTTCATGGGATTTTATAATATTTTAGTGGCTTTCATAGAATTTATTTACGAGAAGTGAGTTATTTCTTAGGATTTCAAAGGATTTGAAATATTTTAGGAAATCTTAAAAGATTCCAAGAAATTTGTTAATTAATTTCAATAATTTGAAGATTTGGAAAATATTTCAGCAAATATCGCCAGATCTCATAGAATTTCACGGGATTTAATCATATTTTAGTTTTTGGAATTCACCCTGAATTCTTATTAATTATCCTGAATTCTTTTAAATTCTTTGGAATTCAATTGTATACCATTATACCATTAAGCCATTTCCCTTTCGGGGTAGGCGTGACACTACCCGATTGGGGTAGTGTTTCTAGGTTGATAACTTGTAGTAAATAACTACAAGTGTGGGCTCACCACACCCACGATGTGCCAACAGCACTCAGTTTTCTCGAATGGTCACCCATCCAAGTGCTAACCGCGCCCATCGCTGCTTAACTTCAGTGATCTGACGAGAACTGGTTTTTTCAGCGTGGTATGGCTGTTGGCCATTGAATTGAATTTTTTTAATTCAATTGATAAAATGATCAAAGGTTTTGAAATATTTTAAGTTATTTTTTTTAAATTCTTTGACATTTTCTAGAGCTTGTGAACAATTTCAAGGAATTTCAAAAGATTTTAAAGGATTTGAAATATTTTAGGACATTTTAAAAGATTCCCAGAAATTGTTTATTTATTTCAATAGTTTGAAGGGATTTCAAAGTCTTTGAAATATTGTAGGGTAATTTAAAAGATTCCAAGGCATTTTCAAGAGATTTAAACAATTTTACGGGATTTCCAAAGGGGTTTAATAATTTTAAGGGATTTTAAAATTATTTCCAATTCATTTGAATTCTTTTGAATTGTTTTGTAGTCATTAATCACTTTTTTGGTTAGAAATGAGTAGGGTTTCAAAGATTTGAAGAGATTTTCAAATATTTTTTGCAATTCACTTAGAATTCGCCCTGAATTCGTATTAATTCATCCTGAATTCTTTTGAATTCTTCTTAATTCTCTCAATTCTACTCAATTCAATGGATTTAAAAAAAGTTTTTGTTCAATTCATCTTGGAAGTTTTTAAAACTCACCTTAAATTCTTAGAAATTTCATGAAATTCTTTTGAATTTTCTTTAATTCTTCTAAACTCATTTCAAACTTACTCAATTCAATGAATTTTTTCATGTTTTCGAATTGCTTTCAATTCACTTGATTTTAAATTATTTTTTGGAATTTGACCTGAATTCGTTTAAATTCTTAGGAATTCTCTTGAATTTTTTTATTTTACTTGAATTTTTCTGAATTTACTCAGTTCTACTTAATTGAATGGATTTTTTTGAATTTTCAAAAGTTTTTATTTGATTGATCCTGAAGTCTTTTAACCTCCCCTTGAATTCTTAGGCATTTGATCAAATTCTTTTGAATTCACCATGAATTTTTATGAATTTCATCAAATTCTTCTCTTTTCTCTTGATTCCTCTAATTTTACGGAAATCATTGGAATTTTTTTGATTTTAAACATTTGTTCCAATTCATTTGAATTTTTTTGAATACAAATTGAATTATTTTGTAGTTTTGCTAATTTATCCTGAATTTGTTATCCTTCGAGGGCGAAAAAAGTACCCTATGAGCGTGACAGAAAGTACCCTTTGGTCCCTATATTTTATCCCATAGGGACTGTGAGGCCTGTAAACACTTTATTTTTGGTATTTTTATATTTTAACGTTTCGATTTACATATAATATTATTATTATGTTTAGCCGCAAGCACGATTTCTCCACTCAGCAGTAACAACGGATGAATATATGGTAATATTTGGAGGTCGCCAGAATCCATATAATACCTCTGATGCTTTAATAGCATACAAGTATTCCTGCAATCTGTGGATTCGGCTTATAACAAAAGACATGGAAGTCATTGGAAATCCTCCACCGCCAGCTTATGCTCACGCCATGACGCATGCCGATCCAGAAACGAACACTGTTTATGTTGTAGGCGGATTTGACGGTGGAATCAAAAGCCACGTTACACAAATTAACATTCCCGAAGATCTCTGTAGTTTGTGGATCGACAAGGTCTCATGCAGAAAATACTTTGGCTGTTCTTTCTGTGCAGTAACTACTATAGCGGGTTTGAATGCATCTTACTGTTTCTCTAATGAGGAATTCTTACACAGAGATGACAAGTAAAATGTTTATATAGATTAGAATATTAATACATAGTACAAATTACTATTTCTTTGATTCAAACATAAATTTCTCTTTACAGGTGTGACATTAATGTAACTCAGGCACAGCGATCAAATGGTGCCTTTTGTAATTCGGAATCGATGGCTAATCGAAAGTGTCAACATTTTAAAACTTGCATAGAATGTTTGGCAGAGTGGCCTTATTATAAAGACGACCAATCAGCGTGCAAATGGTGTCCTCACTGTCCTCATGTGAAGTGCATTCCTCGAGAAAAAGACTGTGATGAGCCAAATAACTGTAACTTACGATACAATACGGTAACTGATGTCAATCAATGTGGTGAAAGACAATGTCCAGCTAGTGATTGCGAAAAGTGTAACAGCCTTGAAGGCTGTATTTGGACCAGACAAGTGTTAAAGACTTGTGAGTTTGGCTTTCGAATACTGTGTTTTCAGTTATTTTTTCTTTAATTTATTTAATTGTACATTACAAAATACTTATTTACAGCTGAGGGAGGTACCCAGGTAACAGGGCAGCCAGTATATGATTGGAATTGTGTGTCCGAAGATATATTTCGTCAAGCTAGTTTTGGTAAAGAAGTTGTTGGTTTTGGTAAAAAGAAGATGATGCAGTGCGAAAGTAGGTGTGGAGATCATAAAGACTGTACAAGTTGTTTAAAGGGTACAGGTGCAGAAGGTGGATGGAGCGAATGCAGATGGTCGACTCAATTGAACGAGGTAAATACACGTTCATCTTTACATACTCTAAACTTTAAATAAATTGACATTATTCCAATTGATCGCTGTCAATATTATTGTCTATCTTAGTGTATCTCTCCGTCTTATCAACCACTTTATTGTGCTGGCGGTGTGTGCGGATTAGTATTGCGAAGTACAGATGTGGAACATTGTCCTGAACCCTGTGCAGTTTTTAAACAATGTAGCACTTGTTTAAAACATTCGCACTGCGGCTGGTGTTCTTTAGATTCATCTAATATAACAGGACAGGGTTTATGTATAGAAGGATCTCTCGAAGCACCCACAGAACATCCGGCAGGAGGTACTTGCGAAATGCTATATAATCAGCAGTTTCCTCAGGCTGATCGACAACAATGTAAGAAAGTCATTATCATATAAACACATAGAATAATACGGTGTAGAATAAGAAGAATATTTTTCTCCAATTGCAGCAAGCATTGTGACCACGCTGTCTACACAGCAAAGAGATTTACAAGTCGTTGAGGACAATGTTACAATGCTGTTGACTAAAACCACAAATCAATCAAACTTCTCTTGGCACTATGTGAGATGCCCTCCTGAAAATGAATGCATGAATGGTCACCATACGTGTTCTCCAAAAAGTGAAAAATGTTTTGACCTAGATGAAGGTTTCGAGTGCATGTGTGGCGATGGTTATAAAACTGAAACGTGAGTTTTCGATCTTTTTTAGAACTAGAAAAACAAAGTTTTTTGATTCATGTGTCAGTAGTGTTCTAAAGAGTTTAAATGCTCGGAGAAATTCTCACGAGCATGAGAATAGGCTCGACCTTTTTGTGCTTTTAGAATTTCATGAGCATTTTGAATTAGGATGTAAAAAATCGTATTTTCTACCTTTCCAAATAATAAGTACATTACTTAAATTTCGCGGGAAAATGTATAGCTTCAAACTGAAAAGGGCGCTAAATTTAAATGATAAAAGATGTCAAAGTAATGGAAAACATATTATTAGCATTAAGCAGTGCCTTATTCGGGGTTGCTACAATATCCCAATTTCTAAATTCTTCGAGATATAAAACCAACCATACACCTAGAAGATTAATAATGTTAATGCAAAAAAAAATGGTTTCTAAATATATTTGAAACAATTTTTAGTTGTGTTCTTAAGTAAAAAAAATAAATTGTCAACCAAAAAAATGAGTTTTAACTAAAATGGGGAATCGTCAACCAAAAATATGAATTTGTAACCAACTAGTTAGTTGAATTTTCAACCCAAAAGATTAATTTTCTACCAAAAAAGGCACATTTTCAACGAATTACAATAGTACATGAATTTTTATCTAAAAAAGATCAATTTTCGGCCAAAATTAACATAGTCAAAATGT
>CAKNYM010051871.1:179165-207701 GCA_932195095.1 Andricus curvator | reverse complement strand
AGTGGAATTTGCAACCCAAAACATTAATTTCCTATCTACAAAAAAAAACGATTTTTCAACTAAATAGTTTTTTTCAACCAAAGAAATGAATTCTTAACCAAAAATAGAATAGTTCAATTTCTACAAAACAGATAATCTTTTAACGAAAAAGCTTACATTTCTATCAAAAAGGGTATATTTAAAAAAAGAGATAGGAATAGTTAATGTGAATTTTTAACTAAAATGATGAATCTTCAACTAAAAAAAAATTTAATTTTTAACCACATTCATGAATTTTCAACTAAAAAGATCAATTTTATGCCAAAAATAAAATAGTTAAATTTTCAGTCAGTAAAATAAATTTTCAACCACAAAAGAAACGAATTTTCAACAAAATAGTTAAATTTTCAACCAAAGAAATGAATTTTCAACCAAAAAGATCAAGTTTCAACTAATGAGAGAACTCGCTATCAAAAAAAGACGGATTTTCAACAAAGTTGAATTTTCACCTAAAACAGATAAGTTTTCAACTAAAAATAGAATAGTTGAATTTTCAGTAAAAAAATTAATTTTCAATAAAATTAAAGTAAATTTTCAACGAAATAGTATAATTTTCAACTAAGAACGATACATTTCTTTAAAAACAGATAAATTTTCGACAAAAAATGGAACAGTTACATTTTTAGTTTAAAAAAATAATTCTAAATAAGAAAGAACTAATTTCCTACCAAAAAGATCAATTTTCAGCCAATAAGATAAATTTTATATCAATATAGATGAATCTATAACAAAGTACACGAATTTTCAACCAAAAAGATGAATTATTCACCAAGAAGATTAAATATTCTCCCGCAAAATTCAAATTTTCAATAAAATACAATAGAATAAGCAAAAACTAATTTTCAGCCATAAAGATCAATTTTCAGCCAATAAGATGCATTTTCTATCAAAATAGATGAATTTATAACAAAGTACACGAATTTTCAACCAAATATTTGAATTTTTAAAGGAATTTTCAACCAAAAAGATGAATTATTCACCAAGAAGATTAAATATTCTCCCACAAAATTCAAATTTTCAATAAAATAAAGAAGAATAAGCAAAAACTAATTTTCCACCATAAAGTTCAATTTTCAGCCAATAAGATGAATTTTCTATCAAAATAGATGAATTTATAACAAAATAGTTTACTTTTCACGAAACAGGATACATTTTAACAAAGTTGTTTAGTTTTCAGCCAAATAGTTAAATTATCAACCAGAAACATGTATTTTTAACCAAGAAGAATGATTTTTTATCGAAAAAGACCAATTTTCTACTAAAATGATGAATCATCAACCAAATAAATGTATTTTTAACAAATTAGTTCCACTTCCAACTAAGTAGTTTAATTTTCAACTAAAAATGATTTTCATTTTATACCAAAAATAGTTGAATTCAACAAAAAATATGAATTTTCAACAAAATATTTTGAATCCTCAACCAAAACAAATTAATTATCAAACAAATAGTTGCGATTTTCGACCATAATAATAAAATTAACTTCAACTTTAGTTTATTGAAAATTCCCTAACTCTGTCAGGTTTTCCCTGACATTCCCTGACTTTCTGGATTTACCTGACCTGTAGCAACTCTGTAATTTAAAAAAAGTATACGTCTATTTCACCCTAGAATGTTTTTGTAAAAATGTATGTATTAATTATGATATATATTTCAAACAATAAATGCTTTAAGTTCTCTTAAATGCGCTATGAATGCTCTGTTTGAGCTTAAATTCTGAGCATATTCTCGAGAGCATTTGCTCAACATAAATTCTTGGGCATTTAAGAACTCTAGGTGTCAGTAATTAAATTCTGACTAATCATTTACTTCTGTTTCAGCACATGGTCCTTTAGTGAACTAGGAAGGTAATTATATAATTTAAAAACTTTTTTTATTATATTCTGCAAATGTGTTAAAATTAAAGTACCTGAGTAAACCTTGACTCTTATTTTTCCAGAAAAATTTGCGTTCCAATGTGTACACAGGGTTGCGTACGAGGAACTTGCGTTGAACCCGACGAGTGTCGTTGCGATTTTGGGTATGTTGGAGCAAATTGTTCTATTCAGTGTCAGTGTAATGGGCATAGTAACTGTGCTGGTCCAGATAAATTAGACAATTGTTTGGAATGTCACAACAATACGATGGGACCACAATGTGAAAAGTGCAAACCCCTGTTCGTGGGTAATCCAGCTGACAATGGTCAGTGTGTGCCATGTTTGGAGTACTGCAACGGACATACTCATATTTGCATTAACGAAAGTATGACTGTGTCTGTAAGTGTAAATATATTTTTTTACTTTATGGCATGCATAACGAAAGTTTATTCAAAAGTTATGTAAAATCTATTCTCAACTATTTTTTTTAGGATCCAAATTCAATTGAAAAGATGTCGATGGATTTATTGAAGAAACAATTGGTCGAAGGACCGGTGACCAAGGCTAAATGTGTTAACTGTGGAAACAATACAAAAGGAGATAAATGCGGTGAATGCGTTTCAGGATTCTTTAGAGGAACCGAAGATCTCAGAGATGTTTGCAGACCGTAAGTACCAACAGTAAATATCTTAGGGGCCGCACTTCAATTACGTAATGGATTATAGGCCCTCTCCAAGACCCCCATCCCCCCTGTAACGAACGGTAACAAAATATTTCTGGGGGGGGGCGCGGGCGGGGGGGGGGGGGTTTATGGGGTCCAGAAATAATAAAATATGAGACTTGAAACTAATGGAAATTTTTTGTGTTCAAGATAATACATGTTTTGTTGGGTGAAAACTTCATTTTCAAAATTCGCTGATTTTTCCTTGGCCATTTTTTTTCATTTTACCTGATCATTAACATTCAAATACCAGCATTTTAATCTTGTATTATTTTTAACATACATAAGATCTTTTATAAACGGAATAAAGCAATATTTCAGATACAAATTTAAAATGTTCAAATCTATTTATTTATCTAAAAAAAAATACTTTTCTACCTTAAAAATTATTTTTAACAAAATACTTGTATTTTTAACAAAAGAATTGAATTGTCAACCTAAAATGATGAATTCTAAACCTAAAATCATGAATTCTCAACAAAGAAGTGTAATAGTTGATATTTCAACAAAAAAAGATGAAATTTCATTTTTTTAAATGAATTTTAAAACCAAAAAGACGAATTTTCAACACATACAGATTTTTTGGGCATGAAAGAAAAAATGTTCACCTAAATTGTTGAACCTTTAAGCCAAAGCACGAATTTTCTGAACAAAAATTGAATTTTCAACCAAAAAATATGAATTTTCAGCAAAAAAATTAACTTTCAACAAAATAATTAAATTTTCAACCAAAGAGATAAACCTTAATTAAAAAAAAAAACTTTCAAGAAGTAGTTCAACTTTTACCCAGGCAGTTAAATTTTCAATTAAAAAAGGTCAGTTTTCAGCAAAATAGTTAAACTTTCAACCAAAGAGGTGAATCCTAAAGCAAAGAAGATTAATTTTTAACCAAACAGTTGCATTTATATCCAAGAAATATGAAATTTCTAGTAAAACAGATAAATTTTTAAATCAAACAGACAAATTAAAAAAAAAATTGAATTTTCATCCAAAAATGATTTCAGTTTGACTTTTCAACATCAAAATATGAGTTTTAAACAAGAAGTAAATTTTCTACGAAAATACTTGATTTTTCAACCCATAAAGACGAATTTTCAACAAAACATTTTAATTTTCAACCAAAAAGGATCACTTTTTAACAAAATTAGTGAATTTTCAACCAAAATTGTTTATTTTTATCCAATAAAGATGCAATTTCTACTAAGATAGGTGAATTATTTAATTAAAAAGACAAATTTTCCAAAAATAGTTGAATTTTCAACCAAAAAAGATTTCATTTGACTTTCCAACCCCAAAATATGAATGTCGGACAAAAAGTAAATTTTCTACGAAATAGTTGAATTTTCAACAAAACAGTTTAATTTTCAATCAAAAAGGATGACTTTTGAACAAAATTGTTGAATTTTCGACCAAACAGTTCCATTTTTATCCACGAAAAATGCAATTTGTACTAAAATAGATGAATTTTGTAATTAAAAAGACAAATTTAAAAAAAAATACTTAAGATTTCATCCAAAAAGATTTCAGTTTGACTTTTCAATATCGAAATATGTATGAGTTTTTAATAAGAAGTAAATTTTGTACGAAGATACTTGATTTTTCAACCCAAAAAGACGAATTTTCAACAAAACAGTTTAATTTTCAACCAAAAAGGATGACTTTTTAACCAAATTAGTGAATTTTTAACCAACAATTTTCTTTTTTATCCAATAAAGATGCAATTTCTACTAAGATAGATGAATTATTCCAACCCCAAAATATGAATTTCAGACAAAAAGTAAATTTTCTACGAAATAGATAAATTTTCAACAAAACAGTTTAATTTTCAACCAAAAAGGATGACTTTTTAACAGAATTGTTGAATTTTGAACCAAACAGTTCCATTTTTATCCACGAAGGATACAGTTTGTACTAAAATAGATGCATTTTTCAATTAAAAAGACTAATTAAAAAAAAATTAAATTTTCGTCCAAAAAAGGTTTCGTTTGACTTTTCAACATCAAAATATGAGTTTTTAATAAGAAGTAAATTTTCTACGAAGATACTTGAATTTTCAACCCAATAAGTCGAATTTTCAACAAAAACAGTTACAGGAACAGTGGACCTTTCAGCAAAAGTGTTGAATTTTTAACCAAACAGTTGCATTTTTATCCAATAAAGATGCAGTTGCTACTAAAATAGATGAATTTTTTAATTAAAAAGAGAAATTAAAAAAAATAGTTGAATTTTCAACCAAAAAGGATGACTTTTTAACAAAATTGTTGAATTTTTAACCAAACAGTTGCATTTTTATCGAAGAAAGATGCAATTTCTACTAAGATAGATGAATTTTTTAATTAAAAAGACAAATTTTCAAAAAAATACTTGAATTTTCATCCAGAAAAGATTTTAGTTGACTTTTTAATATCAAAATATGAATTTTAATAAAAAAGTAAATTTTCTACGAATTTTCTACAAGGCAGTTGAATTTTCAACCAAAAAGGATGACTTTTTAATAAAATTGTTGAATTTTCAAACAAATAGTAAAATTTATAACTAAAAAAATAATCTTCAGGAGGAAGCAACTGCGAAAAAAGAAATATAAATATTATATCAAGGTTACCGCAAATCTTCGTTATAAAAATTCTCTCATTTTTCCTTAGCAAAATTTTAATTTTCCCTGACCATTAATATTCAAAGACCAGAATCCGAAACTTGTAATATTTTTAACCTAGAATCTTTTATACACGGAACAAATCAATTTCAAATTAAAATTGAAAATATTCAAATTTATTCTACTTGACAGTTATTTAAAGTTAAAGAAATTCCTTGACTTTTGCAAGATTTTTTTTTTAAATCCGTGACTTTTTTTTAAATCTTGTTGGCTGGGTTCGTTTTTCACTCACCAGGTTTCTTTGGCGCGTAAAGTTAAATTCATAACTACTTTATGTACAATTACTATCTTAATGGTATTTGAATATTAATGGTTAGAGCAAATAAAAAATTGGTCGGGGTAAAGTTAGAGAATTTTGAAAACGAAGTTTGGGACTACCCTGATATAATGTTCTTGTTAGTAATTTATTTGCCTTGTATTTTTATTTCTTCTTCTCTTGCAGTTGCGTCATCCTGACGACTGTAATTTTAGTGAAGAATTTTATTATATGGTTGCAAGTTCAACAATTTTCATTAAAAAGTCATACTTTTTATTTGAAATATCTACTATTACATTATTCGTTGAGAATTCATATTTTTTGGTATAAAATTCAATTATTTGGGTAAAATTCGAACCACTTTGTTACAAAATTTTTTGTTTGAGGGTTGATCTATTTGATTGAAAATGTAAATATTTTGCTGAACAGTCTTTTTTTCATTTAAAATTAATCTTTTTAATTTAAAAATTGGTCTTTATTGGTAGAAAACTAATCCTGTTGGTGGAAATTTTCTCTCTTTTGATTAAAACTGCAATTTTTTGGTTAAAAATTAACTTTTTTGTTGAAAATACGTATTTTTGGGTTGGAAATGCTGTCTTTTGGCTTGAATGTTCAACAATTTCTTTGACATTTTTTCCTGTCTTGGCTAAAAAATCTTTATTTGTTGAAAATTCTTCTCTTTGGTTTAATATATTTTTTTTTTCAAAACAAGACTATCTGGTTGGAAATTCACTTTTGTAATTTAAATTATTTTGTTACAAAATCATCTATTTTGGTTGAAAATTCAACTGTTTTGTTGAACATTCGTCTATTTCGACAGAAAATTAAACCGTTTTTGGTTGAAGTTTAATCTTTTCTGTTTAAAGTTCGATTATTTAGTTGAAAATTCATCTTTGTATGTTGAAAACTCAACAATTTGGTTAAAAAATCAACTTATTTGTTGAAAATTTTATTATTTTATTGAAAATAAACCTAAATTAGCTTAAACTTCGATAACTCAGACAAATTTCAACCAATTAAAAAAAAAATCTCATTACACACGGTGTTGAACTAGCTTTGATATTATAAACAGCAAAAAATATTGAATTTTAAAAGTTTCATTAAATTGTTTTTAAAGCTGAAAAAAAGAGAAACTTTGAATATTTTCTATCTTAGCGTCGTGATATTTCACCTTGATAAAATGAACAATGCCCAAAAAAAACGTTTTTCCCCTATAAAATCAGATTTTAGGGGCATATGAGAAATTTCACATATGACACTTTTTCAGTTCCACTAACTAGACCTACTATGTTAGGTGGAAAGTATTTTTTTTACTGTAAAAAAGAACCTGGAAAATGTATTTTTTTGTCCTGGAAAACCTGGAAAAGTCCTGGATTTTTTTGTTTGAAGAAAAGCTAGACACCCTGATTTAGTACAAACGAATGTTGTTTAATTTTGTGCAGCTGTGAATGCCATGGTCATGGATTCATGTGCGATCCAGTTACTGGAGAGAAGTGTAACTGTGGAAATAACACAGAAAGTGAGCCTTCTTGTATGAGTGGTCCTACCAAGGGAACAAGTGCCGGAGGTACACCGTGCTGGATGGTTCAATGCAGCAAATGCAGAGAGAATTACGCGGGCACACCCACCTCGGGACATCAGTGTTACAAAACTGTCACCGTTGATAATAAAATGTGTTTCGATTCAAAATTAATAGGTAAGGACCTAAAATTTTCATTTTTCATCCATGCAAAATATGTTTTTATTCATTCTACATGTGTTTATATATTAAATTTCAGACGAATGTAAGTTGAAACCAAAGCCTCTCAATCCGGGGCAAACGGTGTTCTACATGGTGCAACCTCGTTTCATGAATGTCGACATACGAGTAATGGTTGACGTGACGCAAGGCGCCTTAGATTTGTATCTTAGTCCACGTGATGACTCGTTTGTAGTTACCTTAAATTCTTCCACTGGGTTCCAAGAGGTGAGTGTTTTTGCAGATTTTTAATTTCTGTCACATTATCAGGGTGTCTAGCGACCTTGAAAACCTGGAATTCTCCTTGAATTTTTTTGAAACCTTGAAAACCTGGAAATCTCCTTGAATTTTTTACGAGAACCTTGAACTTTAATTATTTTTTGTTCGCTTTTTAAATAGTAAATTTAATGAAATACAAAGAGTAATTTGAATTTCTTAACCTATTATGAAAGAAACATCTCGCTAAGAAAAAAATCTTGCTACTGAAAAGTGTTTTATTCATCAAGATATAATTTATCTTTTGTTTATGACAGAATAAATAAAGAGATTGAAAGCACTTTTTCTAGAATGTACCAATTATTTTATAGATTGCAAAGAACAGACTTTAATATTGTGAATAATTCTATAAGTTTTTAATTTCTTCTCCGCTAATATAGAACATTGAAGTATAAATTTTGTTGTGGTATTCAACTCCGAAATTATAAAAATTATTAGTTGAAAATTTCGATGTTAATTCAGTTTCAGAATTAGAATAAGCCATGGTTATACAACGGATTTTTTGAGGGGTTGACCACTCGGTTTTTGAGTGTACACCAGATTTCAAAAGGTTACAAAATATTTCTAAAGATTTCAAAACATTTCAAACATTTCAGTATATTTTTAATATTTTTAATATTTCATAAAGATTTCACGGATGTGAAAGATTTAAAAAAGGCGCGCACACCAGATTTCCATAAAGATTTCACAGCAATTTCACAAATATTTTAAAGATTTAAAGGATTTCAAAGGTTTGAAAAAGGCTACAGTAAACCAGATTTCAAAGATTTCAAAAATTTGAAACAATTTCAAGAGATTTTAGAACATTTCAAAAGATTTCAAATAATTCAACAATTTCAACGAATACAAAAGATTTTCCAAACAAAGATTTAAGAAAGATTTCATAAACATTTCAGTAGATTTCACAAAGATTTCAAGATTTTAAATATCGCTGGTAATACTTCAAAAAATTCCTACGAATTCACGAAGATTTCAAAAGATTTCACAAAGATTTCAAAGGCTTCAAACATTTCATAAAGATCTCGAACATTTCACAAAGATTTTAAAACTTTCAAAAGATTTTAAAGATTTTAAAAAGGATATATTTAACTATATTTCTAAGATTTAAAAATATTTCAAAGATTTTAAACAATTTCCAAATTTTTTAGGAGATATCAACAGATTTCACAAAAGTTTCAAAGATTTCATGAAAAATTCATAATGATTTCAAAAGAATCCGAGAATTTCAAAGATTTCAACAAGGGTGCAGTACACCAGATTTCAAGGATTTCAAAACATCTCAAACATTTTAAACGATTAAAAATTTTTGGATAAGATTTCAAATATTCGAGTGATTTGAAACGATTACAAAAGATTTACTAAAGATTTCACAAATATTTCAAAGAATTCATAAGGATTTCAAAAGATTTATGAATTTCAAAGATTTCAACAGGGTACAGTACACCAGATTTCAAAGATTTCAAAACATTTCAAAGATTCTAAACAATTTCAAAAGGTTTCGACACATTTGAGAAAATTTCAAAAAAAAGTCAAAGATTTCAAACGAACACAAAAGATTTCGCAAACAAAGATTAAAGAAAGAGTTCGGAAATATTTTAAATGTTTCATTAGGATTTTAAAAGATTTCAAAAAGTTACACAAAGATTTCAAAGATTTTAAAGATTTAACAAAAGCTTTAAAAAATTCCAAAAGATTTCGCAAAGATTTCACCGAAATTTCAAGCTTTCACTAAGGTTTGTAATACTTCAAAAAATTCCAACGAATTCACAAAGATTTCACAAAGATTTCAATGATTTCAAAAACATTACAAAGATTTAAAAATATTCCCAAAGATTTCACAAAGACGACTCATGTTCGCAAAAAATTAGGAATTTGTTTATTTATGATTCGGCTTTCTTTAGAAATTGTTGGCCAATAAAAAATGAAATGGCTCTTTTTTTACATGTATGAAAAACGTTTATTTCATTATTTGATGTAAAAAAAAGGGGGACCTGGAAAAATGTAATGTCTTGACCTGAAAAACCTGGAAAAGACCTGGAATTTTATTCCTAAGAATCGCTAGACACCCTGTATTATATACGCCTGTATCGTGTTAGTTGATAACAAAAATCTGCATCGTGTTTATTTACTGCAACAGGTTGAGCTCGATAATAGATTCAAATGGGACAGAGATTACCATGATGGTTGGTCGGAAGATTACTCGCACAATAGAATCAGAACTGTTGATTTTCATCTGCATCCATCGTTCCACATGGTACAAAATGGATCGACCGTTGAACCAGACTGGAATACTGCACCTCAGTATACGGTGATGGAACGTTACGCGGAAGGTTTAGCTACCTACGTTACAATAGAAAAAAGAAATACGTTACTCGTGGTTAGAAACCTTACCAACAGACTCGTATTGACTTTGCCACAGGACAAGCATGAATTAGGGCAAACGAAGTTTCATATAGCCTTACGAGCCATCGATATCCCCAGTCTTGAAATCAACGGTAAAGCAGCTTACGGAATGATATTTTTTCGACAAGATCAACTGCACATCGATCTCTTTGTCTTTTTCTCTGTATTTTTCTCCTGCTTCTTCCTATTTCTGGCTGCATGCGTAGTCGCTTGGAAGACGAAACAAGCTGCCGATGTGCGCAGAGCTCGACGGAGACATGTAGTAGAGATGTTACACATGGCCAAAAGGCCATTTGCTTCGGCCACGATTCTTTATGACCGCGACGGAAGGAATTGCAGTCCAAGTTCACCGCAGCGGAAAGGTAGACGAAATAAAGTCGTCAATTTTCACAGTGATGTTAGACCAGTAGCGGTAGAACCAACCGACGATGGGGTTGCTGCTGTGGCTACAGTATTTATAAGACTACCGGGTGGTGGACAAGCTCCTGTCAAATTGGCCCTTGGTAGTTCTTTGATACTACTGACAAGAGTCTATCCCGTGAATAGTCGTGTGTTCTTAAGACGCAGAAACAGTCATGCGGTCAATTAGCGGCATGCTGTTTACAATTTGTAAATAATTATGTTAAGACCAATGCGCTTTCCGAACAATCTCTGAGCTTGATCTATTTGACAACGGGCTCTACGAACATAAATGAATTTCTTTAACGGGCGTCCATTTTTGCATTTTTGAATAATATATTCTGCAAGGCATAATATTCCTTGAATGTTTTTTCATTCCATCGCAAGATTATACTATGCCTTTTTTATATTGATCTGAGGTTATATGTACCTGTATGTTTTTAAAAACATAGCGTATTTATGTATTAGTGAATCGGGTATAAAATAAGTAGACGGTAATAATAAGAAAAAAAATACAGGTAAGAGCCTCGTTGGCTCAGTGCTCAGGCGGATATGGGAAAAGACACAATGGGATGCGGGGGCTTTTTTGACACCACCGATACAAATCTAAAATACATTGCAAAACTACAGGTTGTTCCGAGATATAGCAAGTCCTTGATAAGTACCTATATATGTTCAATATTGTTATAACCGCGAATATTAAATTGACATTTTATAAAAAAAAATATATAGAATTAAGTATGCCATAGAATTTAAAAAATTGTATTTTGTCATTTAGGGTTGTGAATCTTTATTATATAGTTTAGGTTTAATGTAATTTTTTCCAAGATATGTTTTAAACATCCCGAGTTAAATTTATCATTTGAATATTGAGTACTCTGCTACATTTTACTTGCTAACAGAATATAGATAAAAACTTGATTGATATTGTACATGGACGAACGGGTAGATTTTTTAATAACTTTGGATATCATAAAATATAAAGAATGAAGGAAATTAAAATGCCGGTAGATGTGTTTAAAATTAAACTCAATATCGAATAGCAATCACATTTCAAAATGATTATTAAAGGTCATAGTCAACACCGCGAGTTACCGAATCTTAGGACGATACTAGTTTATTCAAATCGAAAGATGTATTCGCCAAAAATGATTTTTGTACCATTTTAACAAACAGTATTAAGAAACACTCCTATTTCTGCATCGTGTAATCGTTGCGCAGTAGATTTGTAATGCGGCCATATATACGATTGTTACTAAATTTATTTACACATTGTAACTTGTACATTTAAAAAAATGTACATACTCATATATTTGCATATATAGTGTAATTGCTGATAAAAATGTTGCAACATATTTAATTAGTCAAGATCTTGTTAGAAGGGTGGTAAGTGTGATCTGATCTTTTCTCTTGATTAGGTTGGCTTACATTCTGGCAGTATTTCGCATTTCTTAAAGTCGTCCAGTTTTTTAAGCAAAAGCGGCTAGATTTATAGTAATTAGATTCATTTTCATCACTGGTTAAATGTGGCACGAAATTCCTAATTAATTGTATATACTTACATTATATTGATAAAAGAATAATTTAAGAGTATACAAGTATGTACGTGTATAGTTGTATGCATAGAGTTGGAAAGATCTACGACCCATGAATAATGTTATTCGTTTACGATGTAACGCAGATTATAGCGAAAATTTCGAAAACTTTCCTGTATGTTGAACAGCAATTACGGTTATTCGTTCGAGATTTGTAAATTATGTTTTTAATTCACTTTTAATATTTTTCTCGAACGTTTATTATGTGATTGCGCATTTTTGGGCCCCATTCTGATCTATAAAGCTTAGAATGGTCTTTTTAATTAAAGTACCTTCATATCGACGTATCCAAATGAAAAGGTTCTATCTCGGATAAATCAAATGCAAAGGTGCTAACTCGTGGATACCCAATGAAAAGGTGCTACATAGTTGAGGGCGCTGATGTTCCCAATACGATTTATATGGGATTTTGAAGCTTCGAGAGTTCGCCACGCGAGTTAGCGCCTTTTCATTTTGTCTACACGAGTTAGCACCTTTTCTTTTGGTTTCTCCGAGATGAAACCTTTTTATTTGGACACGTCGATATAAATATTTTCTAATTTAAGAATTTTTTTAAGATTTATTTTGGGATCTGATGTAGTTTATAATTAATTTGTACATAAATACTTGAAATACGATAGTCTAGCACATTTTTTATTATATGCAGTTCGATACTCCTTATTTATCGTATATTATTTATTGGAACGTAATCTTATTGGAAATTGATGTAATCCTGTACAAGTTGAAAATGAAATTGCGCAGCTTTTTTGGTGATGAATAAATTTTGATACGTTTATGTACGAAATGCCTCGTTTTGGCCTCTTATTCTAAATTAGAGAAATTAGATTAATTTACTCGAAGGGGTAAACAATTAGATATCAAAAAATACTCATGGATTATCAATACTTTGATGCAAAATGTTATTAATTGCGACGTCTACAAGAGAAAAAGGGTCAATCTGTTTATAATGTATTCAATATGCTTATCTTCTAATCACAAGTTTTTTTTTTTAATTATTGAACTATTTAGTCGCAAAATAATATAAAAAATGTCGTCGTAGGTATATTTCTTGTCCGTCCTGAATATATTATTATATAATTATAGCTTAAGCTTACACTCGAATTGTTACTGTTTGACAATAATAAGAACAAAGAGATGTATTAAATTTTTTAATGAAACTTCTTCAAGGATAAGGCCACACTTGCATTTCTTCACCAACTCAATCAAATAATATTGATCCTTTTTCTTTGTAGATCTTGCTAGATTGTTATATTGTAGGAGCATATATATAATTTATTTATACGGTGCTCTTTTAGAATATTGTAACTGTAAATAATCTCGAAGTGATATATTATACTGTATTATGTATAAATGACCCTTTAATTCTTCGATTGTACAGAACATAGTAGTGTTTTATAAACATTGCATTTGTTATGTAAATGACTATATTGTCATTATGTGTCGTATAATTGACAAAAATATCTTCGGCCATGTTAAAATGCAGAATAACTAAAACGAGTCAAAGGGTTTTGAAGAATAGCATTTAGCTGATATCATTTATTGTATGCAGATATTCTTTTAGTTCAGGTAACCATAATATGAAAGGAATTGTGAATTGCTGTATATTATAGCTGAATAAAAGAGAATTAGAATATGACCATTACAACTTTGCTTTTTATATGTGCGGATTTCTACTTTCTACGTGTAAATAGTAAATACTCCCGCCCACACTCCTCTCACTATAATGAATAATTAATAAAAACGTAGCTGGATTCAGTAAAGTAAGATAAACTTCAGAAGATAAATTAATGATTTGAAAATGCCGCCGGATAACCTATTGCAGCGACCTCAAGAAGAAAGAAGTGGAAAGTTACAAACAGGGATGGGTTGTGACGCGTCACTTGAGGATCTGCACAGCCAGTGATGGGCAGTGGCATTTTACATGCTAAAGTTAGGATCACAGCACCACTTCCATTATTAACATTTAGTTTGACGAGGAAAAAGTTTTCCAAAATAAATAGAATTGAAAAAAAATTTAATTATAAAACAAATTTTTTGTAAGCCTATTATAATAAACTTGTAAAGACAATAAATTTGTTTCATAGTTTTTTTAAGGCAAAAAATGTTCCAATATGAATAGGGGCTAATAAAAATGATAAAACACAAAAGAATAAAGCTTATTTACTTTTAAAGCTTATTATTGGCTGAAAAACCAGTTCTCGTCGGATCACTGAAGTTAAGCAGCGTTGGGCGCGGTTAGTACTTGGATGGGTGACCATTCGAGAATACTGCATGCTGTTGGCACATCGTGGGTGTGGTGAGCCCACACTTGTAGTTATTTACTACAAGAAACTATCCACCTAGAAACACTACCCGAATCGGGTAGTGTCACACCTACCCTGAAAGGGAAATGGCTTAATGGTATATTGGCTAAAATTATTAGCAAGCGTAAAAAATCAATTTTTTAAAATAATTTGTCCTAACCCACATACATTTTAGAAAACTTTTTTTCCCACAAAACTAAATGTTATTACTTGATTTAAAAAATGAGAAAAGGACAACTTTTATAAAAAATTACAAACAATTCAAAAAAAATTTAAACTAAATGTTGATGGAGTGATTTTGGCTTTAGGGTCCAAAATAATTGAATTTATTTATTCAGTAATTTTTGAAAAAAAAATCATTTTCAAAATTACATTAAACCTCACTGATTAAACAATATTTGTTCAAAAAATATGTACTAAGAAAAATAAAATCGGGCAAATTTGAAATTTTTAACTTCGTGGAAAACATTCAAGAATAAGCATAAAGGCGTAATCGAAAGCGATTGCTAGTTGCTATCTCAAAATCTGTATTGCCCGGTGAATTTCATATGAAAATGTGTAGTTTAAATTATTTTATTAGATCTAAGTCAAACGTCATAAATTATTATGAAAAGTTTTCATTCAGTTAACAGAAAATTTAAAAATTGAGAGAAATTCTAAATGCGATAACTCTTCAAAAAAAAGTTTCGAGAAAAATAGCTGAGATGTTTTTTTTTTGTTTGTGTAACAATTAGCGTGATTAAAAAAAATAAAAAAATCCCTTTCCAATGTTTCCTGAGGGGGGCGGGGGCAGGAAGGCACTACCTAGGACTGGTCACAGAAATAATTTTGTCAAACCCCTACCCCTTTCTAATGGCTCATGGGAAGCCGGACGGCACCCCTGTGACTGGTCACATAAATAAATTTAGTGACACCCCTAACCCTTTCTTTTTAAAAATAACAAAAAATGTATTGTTTTTTCTTGCATTTTTCTTCATGAAGATGTTGTGTTATTTTTATTACAAACATCTTAACTGTAACTAATTTCATAAAAATACAATTTTATATGGAATGACATTTTCCGTATTATAGGTAGGTGATAACTCTGAACTATTCATCCCAAAATTTCGGGATAAATTGTCCAGGTCGTTGAATTGGCTATTTATACTGAAATTTAGTGAAGAATAGCCCATGCCGTTCGTTGAATTGACTATTTTTATCGAAGTTTTGTGATTAATAGAAACAGCCAACTAAAAAAAGGATATTTCCTCTTTCCGAGAATAAATTAAACAACAGATAATCTATCATATTTTATTTTAAAATTGCATTAATCACGATTTCGTAAAGACAGTAATGCATTTTGCACACCCAGTATTCGAGATAGCAGACGATTAGTCATTGTTTTCTGATCAGGTAGTAATTATGAAATAGCCTAATATAGATGGGAATGAATCCAATAATAACGTGAATATGAACTCGATGCGAAAAAGAATTACTTTGTACAGGAATTAATGTCACGTAGAAAACCTATAGTTTTGAGTAACGTACAGTAATATTGATAAGTTACCGCGTACCATTACCCGAAGTTCGTTCTTAGCGAGAATTTATTTTTGTCTCCTTGCAAACTTCCGTGAAGCTTCCGTGAATGTTACACATATGCACAGTTTTTGAAATGAATAGTGATTGCTCATTTGATTTTATTATTTTAATTATTTATTTTTATTCAAATGTAATCATTTTATTTTTTGAAGTTTTTGCAGTATTGCAAAAGAGAATTATACGGATTTGATAAGGAGTGTTCTGAAAATTTTATAAATTTATTATTTTAATGCACGCAAAGTTTTCCATATTTTAAATGTACCCTAATAGTACGGAACGTTCCTGGGACGTTCCCGGAACGTTCCAGCGGAACGTGTAAAATTTCCGCCGCTTGGGAACGTTCCAGGAACGTTCCACTGGAACTTTCCAAACATAAATTAACGTTATTGTTATTATTATCGATAAATATCGCGTAAACCGTAAGTGACAGGTCAAAATCGATGTCAATTTATGATACGGATATCATATTATAGTGTAGTATATGCGGCACTCAAAACTCAAAAATGACATCCATTTTTACCTATCTCTTACGGTTTACGAGATAATTATTGTTAAAAATAACAATAATGGAAAGTTCCCCTCAGGTCCCAGTGGAACGTTCCTGAAACGTTACAGTGGAACGTTCCCAAGGGGCGGACATTTTACACGTTCCGGGAACGTTCCGAAGGTGCCCGCGGAACGTTCCAGGAACGTTCCGTGCTATTAGGGTAGCTAAATGGGCGCTGTTTATACAAAATGATCGACAATTAACTATAACATCGTGAACATTATTTAATTACTTTTAAAAATAAAAAAACAGCATTATAATTTAATATTCTCCTAAATTCTCGATGCTTTGGTAACATACCGGTATGTTACCGGTAATATTACTCGATTTTAAATTACTGAGGGCAGACACCCATGCAAAGATATTATAAACCTAGATGCGGCACCTCACTAGCGAACCTGCAGTAAGTTCCAAGAACTAAATAAATGCCTCTAGTTAAAAAGAGATGGAGATATCTCTGTTTCTTTTTAACTAATGGAATTTTTTTAGTTCTTGGAACTTATTATAGGTTCGCTAGTGAGGGGCCGATTTATAATATCTTTTGGCCCATGGAGGTAGATTAGTAGAATTGTCGAACAGTTTTGACCAATGAATTGCCTGCACAAGCGCTAGCAGTCACCTCATTGGTCAAAACTGTTCCACTATTCTACTAATCTAGAGATCCTCAAGGGAGAGTTGAGACCATAGTGACTCCCATGTACAGTGATGGGTAAGTAAAATACTCGTGGTAATTTACTTGGTTTTCTACGGTAATTTACCTGGTATTTTACGTCATCAGTTTTCTACATGATGTAAATTACGTCTTGTTCTATATATGAGGGCGCCACCTCTGAGGCGGGAAATTGAAAACTTGAATCAGACAGCCAATCAGAGGTTTTCTACATGTATTTTACACATTCGAGGTATTTTACGTCAAATACCTCCTTTAGGTATTATACGTAAAAAACTTCCAGTTACGCGTAACTGCACAACCCTGGTTGATATTATTATTTTTTAATTAACAATATAGACATTAAAAAAACCCTTACGAATGCCGATACCAGAAATCCAAAAAAGTGAGATTATGCACAGTTCTACAGGTCCGCCATCTTGACACGTAATTTACTAGGTATTTTACCTGTTTTCGACGTAAAATACTTCATTTAGGTATTTTACGTCAAAAACGTCCAGTTACGCGTAACTGCACATCCCTGCCCATGTATCGTTTTGAAGACTTGGCTTCAAAATCAGCGCCATCTAGCGGTTCCCCCGGACACTATAAGTAAATGAACCTACAAATCCCTGAAAGCAATTGTTTCCAAACACTGCTTCCCCCAAATTCTCGTAAATATTAAATTTCGCTTAATTTCGTGTAAATAAACTTTCAAAATTATCAAAATTGATGAATATAAAAAGATTTTTCATACGTAAAATATATATTCAAATACTAGAAGCATGATTTGTTGTAATGCAATGGATTAATTGCCTTTACATTTGAGATTATGTCGTAGAATAATATTTTTTATTTCTCTAACAAAGAAATTTTTATAAACTCTCTCAAAAAGACTTTTATTTTCATCCTTTTTAATTTATTTGTTACTGCTTCGAAATATGAAAACAACAAAGTAACCTCAAATCAAGCAAATGGTACTTTATTTTTTTTAATTCAATACTTACCAATCAACACATTTCCCTACATCAGCACGAAATAGTACACACAGTACGTATAACAATATACACAACAAAACTTGCAGAAAATTTTATACAACAAGGTTAACACAACAAATTCAATTTGACACTTCGACTAATTTCCAATTTCGAGATTTCGAAATATTTGAAAATATTATGGTTGCACATGCGCATTGCATTGTACTGACTCTCAGCGCCACCTAGCGGTCCCCCCGGACACTAAAACATAATGCCTTCAAAACTATACATTGGAGTGCCACCACTATGGTTGAGACGCGGGGTACTCAAATTCTGATTGGTGCCGCTGTACCGGAACCGGCTATTCTAAAAATGGCACGATTTTCAAATAGAGTGTTCATTTCACAACAGATTTAATACAAAATAAAAAGAATATCATTGAACTAAACATTTAAAATAAACGAAGTGTAATTAAAAATCACTTTTAGGCATATATATTATACACATTTCCATAAATAATATTGGTTAAATAAATACATTTTGTAGGTTGGAAGCAAAGCGTTGGTTCGAAAAGGTTATACATACAAATAAAGTAAACATAAATTGTAGGAAAGGATGAAGATTTAAATGATGAAATTTCATAAATTCATATTCTGAAAATAATTGAAAAATCAGTTTTAAGAAAAATGCATACATTTTTTTTAAGAAACATGAAATAAAGGAAAAAGTAACATGAGTGAAAAGCTATTATTATTCCACACTTAAAAACGATATGGACAAATAAAAAACATATCATTGATATGTCGTGTGCATTGGTGTGCATCGCCATGCTTTTGCTGGAGTATTTTTTATCAATATTTTTTTCTTTGGTCTTAGATTGATTACAAATTCCAATCTGCTCGATTGATATTCTGAATTAACAATTCTCGAAGTTTGGGATCTCGTGGAATTTGTTTCAGGAAAAACCCGTTTTTATATGAATTATTGCAGTATAAAATATAGCAATTTACCATTTTTGCAAAACACTTATATCTCACAAAATATTATCAATATTTTTCTTTGGAAAGTAGGTTATACACAACCTCTTTTTCACTTCTTCATTGATCACAAAACTCGCATATCACATTTCACACATCATAGCTTCAATATAAATAAACTAAGAAAAATAATTTATAATAAATAATGGGCCTGCATTAGGCAGTTTCCATTTTTTAATACTTTTGCTTAAATACGAAAATTTCTCGATGCTCGCTCGCGTGCTGTCACGTATTGCGCTACATGTCATTTTTCAAACTTTTCGCGCCGCAGTGAAATATCAAGTTCCGGTACTGCGGCGAGCATTGGAGGGGGAAACGTGTCTCAACTCTCCCTAGGTAGCATTTAGGTTTCTCACCAAGCGCACTCGTCGGGTGAACCTATAAAAGGGGCGTGGTTTACGAAAGTGAACCACGAAGTGCCATGTTCTTTGAACGGGTGCGTGTGAAAGGGTTTGGCGCGAATATAAAAATTGTCATGTTATGTTCACATATAACAACATAATATGTTTTATGCCCCTTCATTATATGATAATGGAGAGGCAGCAAAAGAAAATTATTATTGCTGTAATGGTGCATTCATACCTGTCCGTCCGACCGGTGCGGGCAGAAAGTCTATGAGATTGAAAGAGATAGAGAGCGGAAATTTAGACAAAAAGTAGTCTCTATCTCTTTTACTCTCATGACTTTTCTGCCTGCACCGGTCAGAAGGACAGAGGTATAAATGCACCATAATTACATCGAACGATGATGTTTACAACAAACTTAGAAAGTGATGATGAAGATAGTGATTATGAGGTGGAAATTGGAATTGTGATGGAAATTTCGATGAAAGTTCGAGGCCCAAGGGAAACGCCAGTTAGAATAATAGGATTTGCTACTATGGGATTTTGGTCTTCTCCCAAAATAACGAGGTGTTTCCCGGGCGCGCAATCCATATCCGCCAATTTCAGTGTTCACTCGCATCCACCCACATCCACCTACCTTTTTCAACGGGTGAAAAAGTCACCCATCGAGTGACCCCCACCCGTCACTCTGGTGATTTCTGAACGGTTCACCCGGCTCGATCCGCCCACTCACCTAGCGTCGCTGAACGGTTCCGAGTGCACTCGGTGAGAAACCTGAACGAACCCCTAGAGGATCTCTATACTAATCTACTTCCATGGCAGTGCTCCCAATCCGGTTCCCCAACTTCAGTGCGCATGCGTTGCATCGGCAGTCTCATTGGCTGTATATGGCGCGCTTTTTTGAAAGTATTACATGTGTAAATCAATTCTTTATAATAAATCATCATTATGGAAATACTGAAAATTAATTTCCAGAACACAAAATATTCTTTTATCGGGCAAGGTGAAATAATTATTTGATTTTACATTTTACAAATAAATTATTCATTTGAAATTCAAAGAAAGGAATACCTTCCTTCACCAATGTGAATTTGAAATCATTATTAATATTTTTTTTATACTTTATGATTATTACTTATTTGAAAAAATTGATTTGCATATTTAATCATTTCAAATAAGCGCGCGATCAACATCCAATGAGGCTACTGGTGCGGCGCATGCGCAGGGCGGTTGGGGAGCCAAATTGGGAGCACTGTTCCATGGGACAGTGCCTTCAGGTCAGATAATATACGTACCCATCCCTGGTTACCCTCTGGAGAGACGGACAGATCTATTTGTCTCTTTCACTCTCATGAGTTTCTGTTTTACGCCGACATTTTCCGCCCACATGGGATGGCACCTGAAGAAAACAGAAATGTCAAATTGCGGTCGGAGGTGGATACGGTGTTATCGTTGAAAGCGGATTGAAACTGATACGTTTTCTGGGAATTTCTACCGTGATTAATGACTATTATTTATATGAAACCTATCAAACACCGCAGTTCTAATCAACCAAATAACACATAACAGAATACAATTTTTCAAGTGGAAGAATGAAATATGTTTAAATCCAGATGAAAATGTTTATCGACATAGTTTGGCAGCGCAGAAGGAAATTGAGGTTATGAAATGATGAAAACTGAATTTACAGAGTAGGTTACTTTATATTTTTATTTTATTAGTATCTTTTATAAAGACTATTTTGAATCACTATTTTTCAATAACCTCGCGGCTTTGCTTTTGTTATTGACGTGCATGACACGGATGACATGTGATTACTTTCATTATTATGCAGGAATGATGTGATTTTCAGGTTAAAATAGTATGAGACCACACATACATTGGCTACAAGTTTTCCTCTTATTAATAAATTCCATTATCATTGGAATTGGCGACCAAGAAGTAAACAAATTTATCAAAAACCAAGCCAAATTTAACGAGTCTCTCATATCCGGACCTTGCTACTATGAATCCAGTGATTTCAGTTCGACTTCATGTAACTCGACGAACAACTTGCAAGAGATTAAAGTGCAGTTCTCGAGCACTATCGTAAAAAATGAATATATTGTCACATTCAAAGGGTACTACAAACCGCAAACGCGTGAAAATTATATTACAGCTGCTTTGAATTCGTCTGGAATCAAAAATTGGAAAGTTTTGTCTCGAGATAATCTCGCAAGTGAATTTCCAAGTGACTTTGATGTAGTCCTCTTGGAGGAAACTGATAAACGCCCTGGACTCAATGCTCTCACCGATCATCCCCTTGTGCGGAGAGTTACACCACAAAGACTTGTACGTAGAACTTTGAAATACGTGGACGCAGGGGAAGATGGAGATCCTGAATACAAGAGTTTTAAAAGAAAAATCAATAGCTACGTGAGTATATGACGTTCAGGGTGTTTACCCTACACTGTAAAAAAAATCATATAACTTTACCACTACGTTTTTGTAATTATACCAAAACTTGTGAAGTTACTTCCTTCATAGTAGTGAACTTACTAATTTGAAAAGAATAAACATCACTTTCAATGTAGTAGTTTCATAAGATTTTATGAATTTACCTCTTTCAGGGTGTCTACCCTACTTGAAAAACCTGGAAATGGCAGGGAATTTTGTTTAAAGTCAGGGAATTTTTTCCAGAGCGTGCTTAATTTTTTTTATTACAATATGAAACTGAATAACAATTATTCTTCATTTGTAAAAGTAGCTTCATATTACTGTATTTAACTATTTTGTTGAAAATTTGTTTTTATTTAGTTTGAAATTAATTTTCTTTAACTGAAAATTTAACTATTACATTTTTTTTAAAGTTGATAATTTTTAGTTGAAAATTCAAATATCTGGTTGAAAATTCGTCCTCTTTGGTAGAAAATTC
This sequence comes from Andricus curvator, assembly GCA_932195095.1. Taxonomy (NCBI): domain Eukaryota; kingdom Metazoa; phylum Arthropoda; class Insecta; order Hymenoptera; family Cynipidae; genus Andricus; species Andricus curvator. The sequence goes on along the minus strand of CAKNYM010051871.1, from coordinate 185,416 downwards.
ATCTTTTTGCTTTTAAATTCAACAGTTTGTTTTGAAATTTTTTCTGTCTCTTGACTGAAAAATCTTTTTTAGTTGTAAATTCAACTCATTTTGAAAATTCGTCTTTTTTTGGTTGAATTCAACTGCTAGATCTTTTGTTCAGAATTAATTTTTTTTAATGAAAATTCAATTACTTGGTTACAAGTTAAACTCTTTTGTTAAAAATTATTATTTTTATTTTGACGATTCATCGTTTTAATTGAAGTTTCATCTCTTTGGGTTGAAAAATAAGCTATTTTGTTGAAAATTCCTTTTTTCTCTGGCAGAAAATTATTTTTTTTCTGGAAAGTTTAACTATTCTAGTTGTAACATTAACAATTTTGTTGAAAATTTTATTTTTTGGTATTGAAAATTTTTATAAACTGAAAATGTAATTATTTCAGTGGAATATTCCATCATTTTAGTTAAAAATGGATCTCTTTGGTTAAACATTAATTTTTGTAACTAAAAATTTAACTATTAAATTTTTGGTTAAAAAATTATATTTTTTAATTGCAATTCATGTATTTTGTTGAAAATTCATCTTTTTTGGTATAAATTAATCTTCTTGGTTGAAAATACATCTTTGTAGGTTGAACATTTTCATTTCAAACAATTCCCACATGAGTCGAAACGTCTGATTAAAAACACAGTTTTTTGATTACTGGACCCTAAAGCTCATACAAAGAAACACCATCTCATTTAATACCAGAGGGTCAATACAATTCCCCATCATGAATTAACAAAAGTGTTCAACTTTCAACAAGTTGTTTTCTTTCAACCAAGAAGAAAAAATTTCAAACAAAAAAATTAATTATCTACAAAAAAAGACGATTTTTCAACAAAGTACATGAATTATCAACGAAATAGTTGAATTTTCAACTAAAAGATACCAAGTTTCAACCAAAAATGAAATAGTTAAATTTTCGGTTAAAAAAATTAATTTTCAACTGGAATAGTTGAATTTTAAACCAAAAAAGTCAATTATTAATAAAAATAATGAATCTTCAACTGAATAGATAAATTTTAAAGCAAGTAGATTAATTTTTAACAAAAGTGTTTAACTTTCAACCAATTAGTTCTATTTTTAAGCAAAAAGATGGATTTTCAACCAAGAAGATTAATTTATGCCAAAAAAGACAAATTTTCAACAAAATACAGGAAGTTTCAATTAAAAAAGATATTTTTTTTAACAGAAAATTAATTTCTTTATCTGAAAATGTAACTATTCCATTTTTGGTTCAAAGTTGATCTGTATTAGTAAATTTTGTTGATCAATCGTATTTTTTGGTAAATAATTAATCTTTTTGTTTGAAAATTAATCTTGTTTGAAAATTCATCTTTATGGTTCAAAGTTGATTTATTTCAGTCGAATATTCATAATTTTAGTTGAAAATTCATCACTTTAGATGACATTTTTTTCTGAAAAATTAATTTTTTTAACTGAATACTTAACTATTTTATTTTTGGTTGAAAAATGATCTTTTTTAGTTGAACATTCAACTATTTGATTGAAAATTGATCTTTTTTAGTTGATAATTCAACTATTCAATTGAGAATTTATGTATTTTGTTGATCATTCGTCTTTTTTTATATAAAATTAATTATTTTTTTTGAAAATTCAACTGTTTGGTTAAAAATTCATCTGTCTTGTGGAAAATGCAATATTTTTACTTGAAAAGTTAGGAATTTGAAGCGATTTAAATTGATTTTAATATAGTGTCCACATTAATTTTATCTAATGTGTGCACTGTATTTTATTTATAAAAAGACAAAGTTAAAATTTGATTAAATTATTATTCAAATGGATTTTAGAGACAAATTCTAGAAATGATTAATTATGTTTTTAGTATTATTCAATTATTTAATTAATCGATGGTGCTAATATATTTCAGAATATCTTGTAATATATAATTCGTCAAAGCTTTCTAAATTAAACATATTAATTGAGTAACTAGAAACTGAAAAAATATTATTTATAATACACTCGCAAAACTGTATACATATTCCAAGTCGATGGTTTTAAAAAATGCGAAATATTTCAGTGGCTCCGTACTATAAAAATGTATACCTGGAATTGTCAGGGAATTTTTTTCAAGGATTTGAGTAGACACCCTGTCTTTAAAAGTAGGTAATAATTGGACTGCAGAGAGTCCAAAAAACAAAAAAAGAGTGGCAAAACCTGGAAATGACAGCATTTTTTTTAAGTCAGGGAATTTTTTCGAGCGCGTGCTTAATTTTTTTTTAAATTGCAGTACCAAATCGAATAACAATCATTCTTCATTTGTGAAAGTAGCTTTATAATACTGTATTTAACTATTTTCATGAAAATTTGTTTTTTTGTTTGAAATTGTTTTGTTTTTTAACTGAAAATTTAACTATTCAGTTGAATATTCCATAATTTTAGTTAAAAATTCATCTCTTCGTTTAAACATTACTTTTTTTAACTAAAAATTTAACTATTCAATTTTTGGTTGAAAAATATATTTTTTAGTTGAAAATGCACCTTCTGTGGTAGAAATTAATCTTAATTCAAAACTTTATTTTTGCTGAAAATTCAATTATTCTGGTTAAAGATTCATCATTTTAGTTGAAAATTCATCTTTTTGGTTAAAAATTCAATTATTCCATTCGAAGATTCATCATTTAAGTTGAAAAATCACTTTGTTTGAAAATTTAACTATTCCTTTTTTGATTGAAAAATTATCTTTTTTAGTTGAAAATTCGTCTTCTGTGGTAGAAATTAATCTTTTTGGTTATTCAATTATTCTGGTTAAAGATTCATCATTTTAGTTGAAAATTTACCTTTTTGGTTTAAAATTCAACTACTCCAGTTAAAGATTTATAATTTTAGTTAAAAGTTCATCACTTTATTTGAAAATGTAACTATTTTTTTGAATATTAGTTTGTTTTTTTTAACTGAAAATGTAACTATTCCAATTGGAATATTTCATCATTTTATTAGAAATTTCATCTCTTTGGTTGAACATTAATTGTTTTAACGGAAAATTTAACTGTCCAATTTTTGATTAACAATTTATATTTTTTTTAATGAAAATTATTGATTGACAATTTGTCCTTTTTTAAATGAAAATTTATGTATTTTGTTGAAAATTCGTCTTTTTGGTTGAAAATAAAACTACTTGGTTGAAAGTTAAAATCTTTTGTCAAAAATTCATCTTTTTCAATTTTTGGTTGAAAAATGATCCTTTTTAGTTGAAAATTCGTCTTCTCTACTAGAAATTAATCTTTTTTGTTAAATATTAATCTTCTTGTTCCAAATTTCAGCTACTTGGTTGAAAATTCAATTATTCTAGTGAAAGTTTCATCATTTTAGTTGAAAATTAATCTTTTTGGTTTAAAGTTCAATTACTCGTTTTTTGAAAATTAGTTTTTTTTTAGCTGAAAATTAATTTTTTTTACCGAAAATGTAACTATATTCCAATTGAATATTCCATCATTTTTTCAAAATTCATCTCTTTGGTTGAACATTAATTTTTTTAACTGAAAATTTAACCGTTGAATTTTTGGATTGCTAAAAATGTATGTATTTTTTGTTGAAAATTCGTTTTGATCTTTTTTGGTAGAAATTAATCTTTTGGTTGAAAATTCATCTTCATGGCTGAAAGTTCAAGCATATTAGTTAAACATTCATCATTTTAGTTAAAAATTTATCAGTTTGGTTAAATTTTTTTTTTTTTTACTGAAAATTTAACTATTCCATTTTTGGTTGGAAGTTATTTTTTTTAGTTCAAAATTCAACTATTTAGTTGAAACTTTGCCTTTTTTGATTGAAAATTAATGTATTTTGTTGAAAAATCGTCTTTTTGGTGGAAAATTAATCTTTTTGTTTAAAAATTAATCTTCTTGTTAGAAAATTCATCTTTTTAGTTGAAATTTTTTTTTCTTGTATGGAAAATTAATTTTTTTAACTGAAAATTTAACTATTCAACTATTTGGTTGGAAATTGATCATTTTTAGTTGAAAATTCAACTATTTAGTTAAGAATTCATGTTTTGTGTTGAAAAATCGTATTTTTTGGTAAAACAATTAATCTTTCTGGTTGAAAATTCAACTATCTGAATAAAAATGCATCTATTTTGTCGAAAATGCAGTATTTTTACTTGAATTCTTAGGAATTGGAAGTGATTTAAATTGAATTTAATATAATACCCACATTAATTTTACCTGAATATGCACTCGATTTCAAGTATAAGAAGATGAAATAAAAATTTGCTTCAGTTGTTATTAAAATTCGTGGAATTTAGAGACAAATTCAAGAAACGATTAATCAAGTTTTAGTATTATATAATTATTTAATTAATCAATTGTGCTAATATATTTAAGAATATCTTGTAACATAATTTGTTGAAGGTTTCTAAACTAAACGTATTAATTGAATGCCTAGAAACTGAATAATAATATTATTCATAATAAACTCGCGAGACTGTATACATATACTTAAATGATTCCGTACTATGAAAAATTATACCTGGAAAAAACTTGAGATACCTGGAAAAACCCTGAAATTGTCAGGGAATTTTTGTCCAGGATTTGGCGAGACAACCTGATTGTTGAAATCAGATTTAACTTTTTGTTGTACTTAAATTTGACCAAATTTTAAACATTCATAATTTATTATTTATATTTATTATTTATACGATATTTTCAAATTGCAGAAATTTCAAAACTCTCAGTCATGGCAGACACAATCTCGCCATGCATCTCGAAGATTGTTACGAGCAATACCGCGTCAGATTACGAGTATTCTTCAAGCCGACGTTTTGTGGGGAATGGGAGTTACAGGGCGTGGAATTAAGGTATGTTTCCCGATCAAGTATTTCGGTATGGCTATTCACTGAGGTAATTCAAAAATGCATCTGTAAAGTTTTTTCTTTGAGCTGGAGGCCAACGATCTCCCCAAATCGGTTCCAAATCCGAAAAAAGAAATTACATATTTTTAAGTCCGGGCACTCGAAATTTCCCATGTAAATTTACATGAGAAAAAATCCCATTTTGGGGTGTTTGGATTAACTTCCGTGGATTTGGAAAACTGTTATGGGAAAGTTATAGGGCTTGTAGAGGACTTTCCAACGAAGAATTCTATGTATCGACAGGATGGCCGTAGGTCGGAGAACTTTATTGGTCAGGGATTTTGAAGAAAAAAAAATCTTTCAAAAGTCAGGGAATTTCTATAAGAGGCACTTCAAATAACTGTTAAGGATAATAAATTTGAAATTTTTATATTTAAATTTGAAATTAGTTTATTCCCTTTGTAAAAGATTCTATTTTAACAGTGTTGCAAGATTAATATTCTGGTATTTGAATATTATTGGTAAGGGAAAATGAAAAACTGGCCAGGGAAAAATTAGGGAATTTTGAAAATGACGTTCTGAGGCCACCCTGATATAATATTCTTGGCAGTAATTTATTTATCTTGTATTTCTATTTTTATTTATTTTTTTTGCAGCTGCTTCCATCTGGCGATTATATTGATACAAATTTTATTATTTGTTTGATAATTCAACAATTTTGTTAAAAAGTCATCCTGTTTGGTTGAAATAAAAACTGTTTTGTTGTGAATTCGTCTTTTAGGGTTGAAAATTTAATTATTTTTGTAGAAAATTCATATTTTTGTGTCGAAAATTCATATTTTGTGTTAAACATTCAACTCTTTTGTTAAAAATTCTCCTTTTTGGTTTGAAACTTTTCTCTTTTGGTAGAAATTTGATCTTTTTGGTTAAAAATGTAACTGCTTGGTTAACAATTAATCTGATTTGGTTAAGGATTCAACTTTACTACTTCCTTAAAAGTTCATCTTTTTTGGTTGAAAATTGAACTACGCGGTTGAAGGTTGAACCTCTCTGTTAAAAAAATCATTTGGTTGTTGTTGATGATTCATAATTTTGTTGGTAAAAATTCATGTCTTCGGTTAAAAATTCTTTTTTCTTTCAGTTCAAATTAATTTTTTTGGTTGAAAATTCGTTTATTTTTTTCATTTCAAAATTCATCTCTATTGGTAGAAATATCATATTTTCTGGTTGAAATATGAACTATTACATTTGTTGTTAAAAATTCATCTTTATAGATTGACAATTCCACTATTTCGTTAAAAATGAACTATTTTGTTGAAAATTAAATTATTTTGTTGATAATTTAACTATTTTGTTGAAAATTATTTTTTCTTTGTTGTTAAATGAAACGCTCAGAGCAAAAGCGAACGAAAAAAAAAA
>CAKNYM010051871.1:157756-174165 GCA_932195095.1 Andricus curvator | reverse complement strand
TACGTACGTTTTTTTTTTCGTTCGCTTTTGCTGTGAGCGTTTCAAATTTTGTTTAAAAATTCGACCATTTGGTTGAAAATTCATTTTTGTAGGTTGAAAATTCAGCTATTTGGTTAAAAGGTCAATTATTTTGTTAAAACCACATTTTTTTGTTCAATAATTAATTTTTTAACTGAAAATTTAACTTTTCCAACTGAAGATTCACCATTTTAGTTGGAAGTTCGTCTCTTTTGTAGAAAATTGTTATTTTTTAATTGAAAATTCGTCTTTTTTTGTGAAAAACTAATCTTCTTGGCTTGAATTTTCTTCTTTTTGTTTATAAATGCAACTTTTTGGTAGAAAATTAACTTTTTTGTTCGATATTCTTATTTTCGAATTCGAAGTTCAACAGAATTTACAGAAAATTCGTCTTTTGGCTTGAAAGTTCAACAATTTGGTTGAATATATTTTTCTTTCTCGACTGAAAAATCTTCATTTGGTTAAAAAATCATTTTTCGGTTGGAAGATTCATCATTTTAGTTTAAAATTCATCTCTGTGGTTAAGAAATGGACTATTGTTGAAAATGCAATTGTTTAGGTTGAAGTTTAATCTTTTTTATTAAAAATTTGACCATTTGGTTCAAAATTCAAGTATTTGGTTAAAAGTTTAACTATTTTGATGAAAATTCATCTTTATCGATTAAAAATTACTTTTTTTGTTGAAAATTAATCTTTTCGGGTTTAAAAAGTTAACTGTTTTCTAAAACATTGACTTCTTAGATTGAAAATTCAACTATTTGTTTCGAAATGTAAATATTTTTGCTTCAAATTTTATCTTTTTTATTTGAAAATTCGATTAATTGGGTAAAAATTCATTTTTGTAAGTAGAAAATTCAACTATTTGGTTAAAAATTAAACTATTTGGTTGAAAATTCAACTATTTTGTTTAAAATTGATTATGTTTGTTGAAAATTAATTTTTTAACTGAAAATTGAACTATTGCATTTTTAGTGACAAATTCATGTTTTTCATTTGAAAACTCAACTCTTTGGTTGAAAATGTATCTTTTTTATTTGAAAATTAAACAACTTTGTTAAAAAGTATCCCTTTTGGTTGAAAAGTCAACTGTTTTGTTCAAAATTCGTCTTTTTGGTTGAGGATTGAACTATTTTGTTGAAAATTCATATTTTCTGGTTGAATTGAACTGTTTCTGATTTTAAATTAAAATCACTTTTTTTAAATATCGAGTATTACATTTATCGTTGAGAATTCGTGACTTTTGGTTAAAAATTAATATACTTTATAGAAAATTGAACAATTTTGTTGAAAAGCCATTTTCAGGTTGAAGATTTATCATTTTAGTTAAAAATTCATCTAATTGGTTAAAAATTTAACTATTTTATTAAAAAATTGTGGCTTATTGGTTAAAGATGTACTTTTTAACTGAAAATTTAACATAACATAACATAAATTTAACCCTTAAACTGCACTGTGGGTGCCAAACACCCAGAACAACTTTGAGCTTATTTTTTTCTAAAAGTATACTGTTTCAAGAGTATCCCATTACATTTTTAGGTCAAAATATTGAAAATTACGCAATATATACATTTTTTTATGAAAAAACTCATTTTTTCGATTTTTTTTTTGAAATCCAGTTTTTAACAAATTATATCGTTATAAAACCAACGGGATTTAAGAAAAACTTATAATTCTACATCCCATTAGAATTTCGTTACAAAATATTGAAATCCGTCTTAGTTATACAAGTTTAAACATCTGGGTGTCAAACACCCACGGTGTAGCTTACGTAATTATTTTGAGGTGTGCAATGTTAACTGGGTGTCAAACACCCACGGTGTAGCTTACGTAATTTTTTTGAGGTGTGCAGTTTAAGGGTTAAGATAAGTATGCATTTGTTATATAAATATCGTAAGCACCAAGGGGGAGGGGACTTTATACGACTCATTCTCCCAAACTCACAGAATTTGTACCAGAAACACCAAAAAGTGATGTTTGCTTATCTATTTTACATGGGGAATTTCGAGTTCTATTTTATTTAATTATCATTCCGATATGTCTGAAAATAATATCTACTTTATCGCATAGGTAGCAGTTTTTGACACAGGACTAGCTGCTAGTCACCCACATTTCAAAAAAATCAAGGAACGTACCAACTGGACCAACGAAAAAACATTAGAAGATGGTCTCGGCCATGGAACTTTTGTAGCCGGCGTTATCGCTTCATCTTCCAGAGAATGTTTTGGACTCGCTCCCGATGCAGAACTTTACGTTTTTCGTGTTTTCACCAATTCCCAGGTAAGATTTAGTTTGTTAATCAATTGCTATTCAACGTACAGGGTGGCCGCTGGACCGGGAATTTTTTTATTCGCCGGGAATTTTAAAACTTGTTATTAAAAACGTGTTTAATAATTTAAAAGTGTTATGTTCATATGCTATTGTTAGGTTAATTTATAAATTAACATTACATTTTATTAAAGAAACTTTCACTAAACTTGAATAGTAATATATAATTTTTTAATTTCTTGGGATGCATTCGTGAATATTTTTCAAGATGACAGTTTCAAAAAAATTATTATATGAGCCCAGATATTCAATAAAGGAATGGTCGGATTAATTTTAAGTCCAGAAGGTTCTAATACTTCAAGTCACAGAGTAAAAAAATGGAAATTTTTTCTTTAACTTCGATATTTTTTTATACACTTTGAATATTTGAATATTCTTCACAATATTTCCACAAAAAACAAATAATTATTTTGTTTGCCAATTTGTTCGTATATCTTTTTATTGTTTACGATAAAAATTAATTTAATTTTACTTTTTAATTTTTATTTAATTTAATTTAATTTTACATTTTTAAATTTGACTAATTTCAAAGTAAACGATTTAGGATTTAAATAAAACTTTAAAGGTGAAATATTTTTTCATTGAATCTATATAAATTAAATATCTTTGAAATTAACTGTCATAAAGTACACATTGAAGATTCTTTAGTTTTAATTTGAATAACGATTGTCATTATATTGACATATTATAACAATTATTGTTCGATTAAACAAAAACTCAAACGAGAATTACAAGATTTACATCTGATCTTAATTAAATGTTTCGATTGAACAAAAATTTAGCAAGTTGTAGAATTTAAACAATTGAAAAAAATACCATAAAAATATTTTTTCTTCAAATGTACATTCCAATAAATATTTAACTAATGTAAAGATTTGTCAAAATAAGGAATGAAGGAACCTAAGCTTTTGATTGATACTAAAATAAAACCAAAAAATAGTATTTTTTATTTTCAAATAAAAAAATATTGAAAATTGATTTATTCCTCAGGGTTTAATTTGTAAATTTCATATTTAAGTCTTTTAGTTTTATTTCGTACTTTTACAACATTTTAAATAGATACTGTGTTTAGTTCTTAGAAAATTTTAAATAATACGCGTTTGAAATAAAAAAAAATCGATTTTGTAATATTAGACAATTTCTAGACGTTTTGAATTCAACAATTTCTCAATTATCAATTGTACGTATAAATTTGTCAGTAAACAGTTTTTAATTGAAGATTTTAAAAATGTTGCTATTTAAAATTTACCAGTATATGGCTAACAATATCTGTGGACACAGTTAAGATCACCAGATACGTAAAAAATATTGGCATCCATGAAAATATAAAAATTACGAAAGTAGGAATTTTTTCAAAGCTATCTTACTAATTAGAATTAATCATTTCTTAAATTATTTAACTCGTTTCAAAAATTTTCGCAACTCTTAATATTTAAATATTTGATATAATGGATTCTTAAATAGGTTATGTTTTTAATATTAGAAAAAACCAGGTTGGTAAACGCTTGTTTCGCGCGCGTACATTTTATTTAAACGTTTTTTTGTAGAGAAATTTAACTTAATTTATATTCATGGAATTTCAAATGATTTCTACATATTTTAATCGATTTTGACGATTTTTAAATATTTCAAGGTATCTTACGGGGTTTTAACGAATTTCTAGATAACTTTAGGGAATAAAATAAATTTTAATTCAAGGGATTTCTACGGATTTCAACAAGTTCAAGATATATGAAGGGTAAACAAAAATTGTAAAAGATTTTAAAGATTTTTAGTTATTTTAAAAGATTCCAAAGAATTTCAAGAAATTTCTTTTCAAACAATTTTAGAATTGTTAATATTAAAAAAAAAATTTATTGTGGATTTTTAAATACTTTATGATTTTAATATTAAAAAATAAAAATCAAGAGACGTGAACGCGCGAGTGCATTTCATTTCAACGGCGTTGTTAAAAATAAATTTAATGAATAAGTTTAATTTAATTTATATCCCAGGAATTTCAAATGATTTCTACTTAGTTTTAATGGGTATTTACGATTTCAAGGGTTTTTAACGATTTTCTAGAGAACTTTAGGGAATAAATTAAATTTTATTTCAAGGGATTTCTACGGATTTAAACGAGTTCATTGGATGTGGATACGAAGGACATCAACAAATTTCAAAGGATTTTAAGTTATTATTTTAAAAGATTCCAAAGAATTTCAAGAGATTTCGTTTCAAAAAATTTTAGAACTCTTAATATTAAAAAAAAATTTTGTTGTGCATTTTTAAATACTTTGTTTTTAATATTAGAAAATAAATATCAAGGGTCGTGAACGCGTGCGTGCATCTCATTTCAGCGGGGTTTTTAAAAATAAATTTAATGAATAAGTTTAATTGAATTTATATTCCAGATATTTCAAATGATTTCTACTTATTTTAATGGTTATTTACGATTTCCAGGGATTTTAACGAATTTCTAGATAATTTTAGGAAATAAATTAAATTTTATTTCAATGGATTTCTATGGATTTCAACAAGTTCAATGGATATGAAGAACATCAAAAAATTTCCAAGGGTTTTAAAGGTTTTAAGTTATTTTAAAAGATTCCTAAGAATTTCAAGAGATTTCGTTTCAAAAATTTATAGAACTCTTAATATTTAGACTTTATCATTTTGCATTTCTAAATAGTTTGTTTTGAACTATTTTTAATTCGAGTTTGACGGCATTGAAGTTGGGGTTGTTTCCAAATTAAATTCAAAATATTAATTATAGTAAGTTTGATATAACATGTCTTGGACAAAATATTTAATTATACTTATAATTATCACGATTTAATTGAAGGCATTTTTAGAAGAGGAAATATTCTTCATTTTAAGAGCGATTTAAAAAATAGAAATTGTTTATTCAACAAATTTTATGTTTTCTCGGGCTTTTTTATATCGCCGTGAATAGATTTTCAACGACCTAAGTGTATCCAATTAAAAAAATTCTTTAATGGCAGAAGTCATTAAAAAATCATTTAACATTATTTAAAAACTATACAATTTCTTATAAAAAGATTGTTTCTTCTTTTCTAAATGTAAAAATAAATGTTTAATCTTCCTTCTTTTTCGTGAAAAAATGACCTATTTTCCCTTTTTTGTGCTTTTTTTGCTTCATACTAAAACCTGTAAGAGTCAGGCCATTTCCATAAGGGTTACTGTAAATCACTGTCATTCATTCATTAAAAAATTGTAATTTAAAATTGTTTTATTAAAATGAGAAATTAATCGGGGGAAAGTCAGGGAATTTAAAAAATGAAATTTTGCGACCACCTTGGAAAGAAGAGAGCAAACCTCACCAGATTCTGGAAATAAAATTTCGAATAACTGAATTATGTCAAAAACAGTGAAAAAATTGGCAACTATTTTGTTAAAAAGTCATATTTTTTGTCAAAAATTCAACTACTCAAACTACTACTTAAAATTCCTTTAGTTTGTTGAAAATTCGTTTCTTTTGGTAGAAAAATAATCTTCTTGGTTGAAGATTCAACTATTTTATTGAAAAATCGTATTTTTTTTGTATTTAACTGTTTTTTATTTCAAATTAAAATGTTTTTTGTTTGAAGTATTTTTTGTTCAATATCCATATTTTTTGTTGATAATTCAATTATTTGGTCAAAAATTAAAATATTTTATGGAAGTAATTCAACTGTTTTGTGGATAATTCGTCTTTTTGGCTTCAACATTAAACAATTTTGATGACAATTAACGTATATTGTTGAAAATTCTTCTTTTTGGCAGAACATTAATCCTTTTGATGAAAAACTGAACTGTTTGGTTGAAAATTTAACTATTTGGTTAAAATTTCATCTTTTTTGGTTGAAAATTCAACTGCTTAGTTGAAAGTTTGTTACAAATTAAAAAAAAAATTTTAATTAAAACTTTTTTTTAAATTCATTTGTTTAAGATTCACCTCATTGGTTGACAATTTAACTTTTATGTTGAAAATTCATTTTTTTGGTTACGAATTAATTTTTTTTATCTGAAAATTGAACTATTCCATTTTCGGTTGGAAATTTATCCTTGATACGAAGTTCAACTATTTGGTAGAAAATTCATGTATTTTGTTGAAAATTTGTATTTTTGGTTAGAAAATTAATCTTGTTTATTGAAAATTCATATTTTCGGTTGAAGGTTCCATTTTTGGCTCATAAAATATCTCTTTTAGTTGAATATTTATCTATTCGGTTTTAAATTCATCTTGCCTGATTGAAAATTCATCTATTTGGTCGAGGATTCAACTTTCTTGGTTAAAAATTCGTCTTCTTGGCTTAAGAATTCAACAGTTTAGTTGAGTTTTTTCTCTCTTGACTGGAAAATCTTTCTTGGTGGAAAATTTAACTGCTTTGTAAAAAATGAAGTTTTTTGTATTTACATTAATTTTATTTAAAAAAATGTATTCCCCTATTATTCTCCTATTTTCATGATTAGGGGGGGGGGGTTAATAGCAAAAAATTGGTAACGTAGTTTATGTACTTCTAGAAACTAAGTAACTTCGCAAAAAAAAATTTTCTCAAAACAGAAAAATGCGTTTCGTATATTTTCGCTTTAAAAAAGAACATATTTCTTCGTTGAGAAATTCTGTGACATGAAGTATAGAACCTGCCTGATTTGACATGGATCCTGGCAAATATTAAAAAAATTTTAAACTATTGTTCTTCCGCTTCAATTATAGCAACAAAAAGCGATAAAATCTATTTTAGTTGAAAAAATTGTTGATAAAACAATGAAGGGAGTAAGAAGAGTAATTGCACTAACTGCTGTTCATCAGAAACTATTTCTTTAAAGACCGGGGAGAATGCTTGATGATCAGAAATTGACCGGGAACCTTTTTCCTCGATTAAAACAGCCACCCTGAACATAGAAGATGATGTTTTTGTTTAATTCTCTTGTAGGTTTCCTATACATCGTGGTTCCTTGATGCCTTTAACTACGCTATACTTGCCAAAGTGACAGTATTGAATCTCAGCATTGGAGGTCCAGACTTTATGGACCATCCGTTTGTTGATAAGGTTTGGGAACTTACTGCTAATGGCGTTATTATGGTATCTGCAATTGGCAACGATGGTCCCCTATATGGGTGAGTTATTCAAGTTTTGTGAATAAAACGCTAGTTCAATTCAAGGGCGGACCCAGAAAAATTTTCAGAGTGGATGATTGAGAATTTTCTTCAATGAATGTATGTGAAAGAGAGGGGGGGGGGGCTCCCCGGACGACATAAAGGAACTTTTCAAATTGAATATAATAAGGCGATAACTTCCAATTTATCTATATTTTTCAATTATAGTGTTCACATTCATAAAAAATCTGAAAGCACATGCACATTTTGGGCCTTGCATAAATTTCGTAAAGTCGTTGGGGGGAGGGGGCAACGATATTTCTATGCTGTCTTACATGGGGTACATTTTTTGTCAAAAATTCATTTTTTGTCAAAAATTCATTTTTTCAGGTTGAAAATTCAACTCCTTGGTTGAAAGTTTTACTACTTTATCAAAAATTCATTTTTTTTTTTGAAGATTCATAATTTTAGTTGAATATTCAACTATGTGGTTTAAAATTAACTTTTTTGTTGAAAATTCATATTTTTGGGTTGAGAATTCAACTGTTCGGTAGAAAATTCGTCTCTTTGTCTTGAAAATTCAACAAGTTGGTAGAAAATTCAACTATTTCGTAGAAAATTCATCTGTTTTTCAGAAAATTTGCTTTACTAAATTAAAAATTGTTATTTTTCAATGAAAATTGAACTTTTCCACTTTTGGTTAAAAAGTGATCTTTTTTATATAAAAAATTCGACTATTTGGTTGGAAATTGAACTACTTAGTTAAAAATGTATACATTTTGTTGAAAATTTGTATTTTTGGGTATAAAATTAAATTTTTGGGTAAAAATCCAACTGCTTGGTTATAAATTAATCTGTTTTGAGGGTTCAAGTAATTTGTTCAAAATTGGTCTTTTTCGGTTGAATTCAATTGTTTTTTTATTAAAGATTAAAATGTTTTTTGTTGAAATAACAACATTTTGTTGTTGATGATTCATACTTTTGGTGGCAAATTCATCTATTGTCGGGTTGAAAATTCAACTGTTTTGTACAGAATATTCGTTTTTTTCTTGGAAATTCAACAATTTGTAGAAAATTCAACTATGTGGTGAAACTTCAACTGTTTTGTAGAATATTCATTTTTTTATTATTGAAAACTAATTCTTTTTAATAAAAATTTAACTATTCCACTTTAGGTTAAAAATTATTTTTTTTAGTTTAAAAATTGAACTATTTAGTTGAAAATTTATGTAGCTTGTTGAAAATTCGACTTTCGGTAGAAAGTGAATGCTCTTGGTTAAAAATTAAATTTCTGGTGAATAATTTACGTATTTTGTTGAAAAATTCTTTTTTGGATTGACAGCCAATTTTTTAAACTTAAAATTTAACTGTTTGATTCAAATTTAACTTCCTTGTCGAAACTTATTTTCGGGTTGACAAATCAACGGTTTTTTTGTGGAAAATTCGCCTTTTTGTCTTGAAAATTTCACGGTTACGTAGAAAAATCAACTGCTTTGTAGAAAATTCGTTTTTTATTAAAAATTAATTTTTTCAACTGAAAATCTAACTAATCCATTTTTGATTAAAAATGGATCTTTTTAGTTCAAAAAATCAACTATTTAGTTGAAAATTTACGTAATTTGTGTAAAATTGATCTTTTTTGGTAGAAAATTAATCTTCTTGGTTGTAAATTCAACTATTTGATTAAAAATTTATGTATTTTGTTGAGAATTCGTATTTTTTAGTAGAAAATTAATTTTCTTGGCAGAAAATTGATCTTTTTGGTTGAAAATGTAATTATTTGATTGGAAATTCAACTTTTCCTATAGAAACCTCGTCTTTTTAACATGCAAATTCCACTATTTGGTTCAAAACTCATCTATTTTGTTAAGAATTCGTCTTTTATAGTAAAAAGTTATTCTACTTGGTTGAAAGTCCATCTTTTTGGTTGAAAATTGAATTATTTGGTTAAAAATTCGTCTTTTTTGGTTCAATTTAACTGTTTTTGATTAAAACAGAAAATCTTTCCTTGGCTAAAATATTAACTATTACATTTTTTGTTGTGAATTCGTCTTTTTTGTTTGAAAATTCGCAACTGCTGGTTTGAAAGCCGAGCTACTTTGTTAATTCATAAGAAAAAGTAAGATGTGACCAAACTTCCCCTCTTCTCCAAATCGCCATACGTTATTTTTGGATGACACCTAAATAAATTGACGAACAAAATTTAGTCGGCAAAAATGTCATTAGATATGAGTAGGGGGGGGGGGAATAACTTACGGACCCTAACAAGGAGGGGTACGTGGTTTAAAATTTCAGAAAAAAAACTTTACGTAATTTATACATGGCCCCTTTAGGATCAAAAATTGCACATTTTACACCAGTGGGGAGAGGGATCCACATATCAGAAGCATGGTGCGGTCTGGGAGACCGTCCGTCCACACTTCCCTACTAATTTGTCACTTTTTGCATCAAGCTCAAGTATGTTTGTGTGTGACATCTTGTGTTTTAAATACCGTGAAACAAATATGACATTGTGACGCTACCGTGGATGCGCGGTCTCACGGACCCCTCGCGACACGTGGTGCGGTCTGTAAGACCGCACATCCATAAAAGTTTAATTTGTTTTCTCAAATATCAACGAGGGGAGGGGAATCGCCCCTCTTTGGATCCGCCCTTGGTTCTTTTTCGGTTATTTTTAATTAAATAAACTGCAAATCCTAGTATACATCATATTTTCAGTACGCTAAACAATCCCGCCGATCAGATGGATGTAATCGGTGTCGGTGGTATTAACTGGGAGGATCAAATAGCTCGATTTTCATCACGCGGTATGACTACTTGGGAATTACCATACGGTTATGGGCGAGTCAAGCCTGATTTAGTAACATATGGTTCAGGAGTACGAGGATCAGCTCTCAAGAGTGGCTGTAGAACACTATCGGGTACTTCTGTAGCTAGTCCTGTTGTCGCTGGCGCTGTAGCGCTTTTAGCAAGTGGTTTTCTTGGCTCTGATGAATTATCAAAACTTGACGAAAAGGTGCGTGATGAGTAACAAATATAAGGGAGAGTAAGGCATGAATAAAGACAAAGTGATCTACTTAACTTAATTAGATAATTAGTTAATACTAATGATTAGTAATCAAAATTTAAACAAATTTTCAGATAACACCGGCAAGCATGAAACAAGCTTTGCTAGGATCTGCACGAAGATTGCCAGGAGTTGGTATGTTTGAACAAGGTGCAGGTCGTTTAGATCTTTTGCGTGCTTTTAATTACTTGCGAGCCTACACACCTACTGCTACGTTAAGTCCCAGGTATGTGAAAATAGTATATAAGAGTGAAAACACTCTTTCCTCTATTCCCCTCTCTTCTCCTTTTTTGAAAGGAATTTCTCGTTTTTTCCCTGTTTTCAAGAAACTTCCCCTTTTTCTCGTTTTTAGCTTAAATGCGAACTGAATTAATAGAACCCAATCAGAAAATTCAATTATTTTAAGTTGAAAGATAATTATTTTTAATTGAAAAGTTTACTATGATATTAATGATGAAAAATAGAATATTTTGTTAATAATACTTTTTTGGTTGACAAAAAGTATTTTTTAGTCGAAAGTTCAACTGTTCTGTTAAACATTCGTCTTTTTGGATTAAAAATTCGTCTTTTGGCAGAAAAGTCATCTTTTTTGGTTTGATAGTTAATTCTTTTGAATTCAAACGTCTACTATTCTGTTTTTGATTCAAAATTCATCTTTTTTGGTTGAAAATACTACTATTTGGTTGAAAATTGATTTATTCTATTGTAAAATAAACTATTTCGTCAAAAATACTTTTTTGGTTGTCAAAAAGTCTTTTGGTCGAAAATTCAAGTGTTTTGTTGAACATTCGTCTTTTTGGATAGAAAATTAGTCCTTTTGGATTGAAAATTCTTTTTTTTTTGTAGAAAAGTCATTTTTTCGGTTGAAAATTCAATTGTTTTGTTGACAGATAATTCGTCTTTTTGGATTAAAAATTCATCTTTTGGCAGAAAAGTCATCTTTTTTGGTTTGAAAGTAAATTCTTTTTAATTGAAAAGTCTAAAAATCTATTTTTGGTTCAGAAATTCATTTTTTTTAATAAATTTTTTTATAAATTTTTAAATTGTACTATTTAGTTGATAATTTAACTATTTTGTTGAAAAAAACCTATTGTCAAAAATACTTTTTTGGTTGTCAAAAAGTATTTTTTGGTCAAAAATTCAACTGTTTTGTCGAAAATTCGTCTTTTTGGATTGAAAATTCTTTTTTTGTTGTAGAAAAGTATTTTTTTCGGTTGAAAATTCAATGGTTTTGTTGAACATTCTTCTTTTTTGACAGATAATTCGTCTTTTTGGATTAAAAATTCATATTTTGGCAGAAAAGTAAGCTTTTTTGGATTGAAAGTTACTTCTTTTTGATTAAAAAGTCTACTAATCTATTTTTGGTTCAGAACTAATCTTTTTTGTTTGAAACTTATACAATTAATTGATTATTTAATTATCTTGTTGAAAAAATACCTTTTTAGTCGAAAATTCAACTGCTTTGTTGAACATTCGTCTTTGGATAGAAATTTGTCCTTTTGTTTTGAAAACTCATTTTTTTGATAGAAAAGTCATTTTTTGTTTAAACTTTGATTGTTTTGTTGAACATTCGTCTTTTTGGCTATATAATTCGCCTTTTTGAATATATAATTCCCCTTTGTGGATATATAATTCGTCTTTTTGGATTAAAAATTCATCTTTTGGCAGAAAAGTCATCTGTTTTGGTTTGAAAGTTAATTCTTTTTAATTTAAATGTCTACTTACCTATTTTTGGTTCAGAATTAATCTTTTTTTGCTAAAAAATTCTACTATTTACTTGATAATTTTACTATTTTGTTGAAAAAAAAAACTATTTTGTCAAAAATCCTTTTTTAGTCGAAAAAACTGTTTTGTTGAACATTCGTCTGTTTGGATAGAAATTTCGTCCTTTTGGATTGAAAATTCAACTGTTTTGTTGAATATTCGCCTTTTTGGATAGAAAATTCGTTCTTTTAGATTAGAAAATCATCTTTTGGTAGAAGTCACCTTTTTTGTTTAAAAGTTAATTCCTTTTAATTAAAAGGTTTAATATTCTATTTTTGGCTCGCAATTCATCTCGTTTGGTTAAAAATGTAATTATTTTGTTGAATACTATACTAACGGATTTAACGTTGAATTATTTTAAAAAAAATTTTTGTTGTTGAAGATTCATCTCTTTGCTTGAAAATGTAACTATTTCCTTATTAAGAAATCTTTTTTAGTTGCAAATTTGTCTTTTTGGTTTGAAAGTTCATCTCTTTTGGTTAAAAATGAAACTTTTTGGTTGAAAATTCATCTATTTTGGGAAAAAATGAAACTGGTTGAAAATTATTTTGTTTAGGTTGTGGATTCTGGTATTCCGTGGAAAATTAGTCTTTAAGCTTTGTAGTCATTATAATTTCAAATGTTTTTAAAATGATTTAATTAAACGTTCCTGAATTCATAAGTGTGTAATACAAAGTTCTAAGTCATTTTCCGTCTGTATGTACACACATACATCCGAACAATTAAATTTGTTAATTGAAAATTTAACTATTTCATGTTTGGTTGAAAATTCGTCTTTTTGGTAGAAAATTAATCTTCGTGGTTGAAAAGTCATCTTTTGTGTTCAAATTTGATATTTTTAGGTTGAAAATTCAACTATTTGATTGAAACTCAATGTAAAAATTCGTCTTTTTGCTTTAAATATTCAATTATTTGGTTGTAAAGGTAACTTTTTGGGTGAAAATTCCACTATTTTGTTGAAAATGAACTTTTTTGTTATAAATTCATCTTTTTGGGTTTGAAAGCCAAATTTGTTCTAAAACAGTCCATTTTTCAGATTGAAAACTCATCTCTTTTGTTGAAAATTTTGTCTTTGGATTGAAAATCCAACTATTTTGTTAAAAATGCAATATATTTCGACTCAAAATCTTAGGAATGTGGTATTTAAATTAACCTTTAAGTATCGATGTGATTTTATTTTTACACTATCATGGACCTGACGTCTCGCAGACCACTGTATATAATTATATATTTATGTCTAATCAAATGAGTAAAGAAGTTTTTGTTATCTAACTTATACAAGCATATGAAGGGACATTGCAATAAGTAAGAAAAGAATAAGTTTTATCAAGTTTTATTATTAATAATCTTTTACACCAGTGGGCAGAGGGACCTACATATCAGAAGCATGGTGCGGTCTGTGAGACCGCAAGTCCATACGTTCCTGCTAATTTTACACTTTTTGCTCAAATACGCGATAATAGGGACGTAAAACTTTTCTGGGACGGCCGGGTTCTGCACTCTGGGTACCCGAATCAAGCTCAAACCACTTCGTTTGTTTGTGGGTAACATCTTGCGTTTTAAATACCTTGAAGCAAATTGAAACATACATATAAGATTGTGACGCTACCGTGGACGTGCGGTCTCACGGACCGCCTATTCGTTTTCAATTGATATTACTCTCCATTTACACGCAAGTCCACACGTTGTCCAGCTACCTCGGCGAAAGCCCAACTAAAAATCCGTCTTCATGGTGCGGTCTGAGAGACCGCACGTCCATACTTAAAAGTTAATTTTATTTTGAAGAATTTATTCTTCTATTGTCATGAATACTCACCCTATTTCCCCTGTTTTAAAAGCATTTTGTGCTGTGAAGTCTGTATTACATAAAAACTTTGCAGTTTTAATAATTGAACAGTGGCATATAAGCTTATTGTTATCTTAGTTACGTAGATTTAACGGAATGCCAGTACATGTGGCCATATTGCACTCAAGCCATTTATCACACGGGAATGCCAACGATTATTAATGTTACTATATTGAATGGTTTGGGAGTGTCTGGTCATGTTGCGGATGTAAAATGGCATCCATACACCCATGACGGCAACGGAGAAAAAATTGATGTTTCGCTGACCCATTGTGACGTCCTTTGGCCATGGTCAGGTTGGCTCGCAGTTGCGATTACAGTTCCAGCGACAGCTAGCGACTGGAACGGCATCGCTCGAGGTACTTTTTCCAGTATTGCATGTATATTTTGTATCAGTTGGATCATTCTAGTTTGACGTGGTTGTGCGGTGGCTTTTGCGTAGCCGTTAAAAATTCTTTAAATTTGGTTTAGGACACATCTCTCTAACAATCGAGTCCCCACCTAGTGCTGGAGAGAATGAACCACGGCGATCAACTGTTGAGTTATCTTTAAAAACAAAAGTTATACCAACACCACCTCGGCAGTAGGTTCCAATTTTCAATATTTATTTTGTTTAAAAGCAATCAAGATTTTTAAAGTAAACACTGAAGAATATTGTTTGGTATTTTGCAGTAAACGAATATTATGGGATCAGTTCCACAATTTACGTTATCCACCAGGCTACTTTCCCAGAGATGATTTAAGGGCTAAAAATGACCCTCTCGATTGGAATGGAGATCATATTCATACAAATTTTAAGGATATGTACCAACATTTACGAAATGCTGGATATTATCTAGAAGTATTAGGAACCCCATTTACTTGTTTCAGTGCCAAAAATTATGGTACTTTACTTATTGTTGATAGCGAAGAAGAGTTTTTCCCCCAAGAGGTTTGTAAGAGAAATTAATTTAAGTACCTAGGAGAAAGTACAAGAAGAACTTTTTTATAATAATAAGTAATACTAATCAGAGGCGGCGGAGCACCAAGAAATCGACCAAGGAGGGGCAGAGCATTAATTTGCCCCCCTCTGAAATCGAATGATTAAATTCATCGGATCGCATGAATTTTTCCAAGAATCTACCTGAAATCTTTGGGAAATAATTGAATTCTTTGTGAAATCTTTTAAATCTGTCCGAAATTGGTGGGAAATCGTTGAAATCTATCTGAAATCCTTGCGAAATATTTGAAATTTTTCTAAATTTTCGGAAATCTTTGCGAAATATTTGATAATATTTGTGAAATTATTGAAATCTTTGTGAAATCATTGAAACCTTTCTGAAATCTTTGCAAAATATTCGAAATATTTTTGCAATATTTGATAATATTTGTGAAATTATTGAAGTCTTTGTGAAATCATTGAAATCTTTGTGTTTTTGAAATCTATCTGAAATATTCGAAAACTTTAAAATCTTTGGAAAATCATTGAAATTTTTATGAAGCTTTTGGAAATATTTTTGAAATATTTGATGAGATTTGTAAAATTAGTGTACAGAATTCCTGAAAATAAAACAAGAATCCAACGTTGGATTCTTTTTTTATTTCCAGGAATTCTATACACTAACTTGAGTATTGGACGTTAAATAGGATTTTGAATTTGTTTTTAATCTAATTTAAAATTCTTGAATTTCAATTTGTAAAATTATTGAAATCTTTAAGAAATCATTGAACTCTTTGCGAAATATTTAAAATATTTTGTAATATTTGTGAAATTATTGAAATCTTCGTGAAGTCTTTGGGAAATCATTAAAATCCTTGTGAAATCTTTGGAAATCTTTGCGACATATTTAAAATATTTTGTAATATTTGTATAATTATTTAAATCTTTGGGAAATCATTGAAATCTTTGTGAAACCTTTCTGAAAGCTTTGGAAATATTTGTGAAATCTTTTTGAAATCTTTTCGAAATATCTAAAATCTTTGTGAAATCTTAGAAATCTTTGGGAAATCATTAAAATTTTTGTGAAATATTTTTAATCTATCTGAAATCTTTGCTGAACCTTTGAAATTGTTGGGAAATTTTGGAAATCATTTAAATCTTTTTGCAATATTTGAAATCTAACGGAAATTTTTGTGAAATAATTGAAGTCTTTGTGAAATATTTTAAATCTATCCGATGTCTTTGCGGAAATACTTGTTAAATTTTTTAAACCCATAGGAAATATTTGGAAATCTTTGCGAAATATTTGAAATATTTCATAATATTTGTGAAATTGTTGAAATCTTTGCGAAATTGTTGAGTTATCATTGAAATCTTTTAAATCTAT
>CAKNYM010051871.1:113186-157356 GCA_932195095.1 Andricus curvator | reverse complement strand
AACCTTTGAAATCGTTAGGAAATCTTTTGGAAATCATTAAAATCTTTGTGCAATATTTGAAATCTAACGGAAATTTTTTTAATCTATCCGATGTCTGCGAAATATTTGTGAAATTTTTTTAACTTTTAGGAAATCATTCAAATCTTTGTGAAATCTTTGGCGAAATATTTGGTAATATTTGTGAAATTGTTGAAATCTTTGTGAAATTTTGGAAAATCATTGAAGTCTTTGTGAAATCTTTGTGAAACTTTTCTGAAAGCATTGGAAATCTGTGTGAAATCTTTTTGAAATCTTTGCGAAATATCTATAATCTTTGTGAAATCTTAGAAATCTTTAAAATCTTTGTGAAATATTTTTAATCTATCTGAAATCTTTGCTAAACCTTTGAAATCGTTAGCAAATCTTTTGGAAATCATTAAAATCTTTGTGCAATATTTGAAATCTAACGGAAATTTTTGTGAAATAATTGAAGTCTTTGTGAAATCTTTTAAATCTATCCGATATCTTTGCGAAATATTTGTAACATTTTTTAAACCTTTAGGAAATCAAATCTTTGTGAAATCTTTGGCGAAATATTGGGTAATATTTGTGAAATTGTTGAAATCTTTGTGAAATTTTTAGAAAATCATTGAAGACTTTGTGAAATGTTTTAAATCTATCCGAAATCTTTTAAATCTATTCAAAATCGTTGCTAAATATTTGAAATCTTTGCGAAATATTTGTGAAATTTTTTGGTGATCATTGAAATCATTGTGAAATCTTTGAAATCTATCTGAAATCTTTGCTAAATCTTCGAAATCATTGGGAACTAATTGAAATCTTTATGCAATCTTTGAGGTCTATCAGAAATATTTGTGAAGTAATTTAAGGCTTTGTGAAATCTTTTAAATCTATCCCAAATCTTTGCGAAATATTTGAAATCTTTGAGAAATCATTGAAATCTTTGTGAAATATTTTTAAAAAATTTGGTAATGTTTGTGAGATTATTGAAATCTTTGAGAAATCATTGAAATCTTTGTGAAATCTTTGCGAAATATTTAAAAAAAATTTGAAATATTTGGTAATGTTTGTGAGATTATTGAAATCTTTGTGAAATCATTAAAGTCTTTGTAAAAT
The DNA here is from genome assembly GCA_932195095.1 of Andricus curvator. NCBI lineage: Eukaryota > Metazoa > Arthropoda > Insecta > Hymenoptera > Cynipidae > Andricus > Andricus curvator. The sequence goes on along the minus strand of CAKNYM010051871.1, from coordinate 156,240 downwards.
CTTTTAAATCTATCCGAAATCTTTGCGAAACCTTTGAAATCTTTCTGAAATCCTTGTGCAATATTTGAAATCTTTGTGAAGTCTTTGGCAATATCAAATTTTATACCTGTATTTTTTATTATTCATTATTTACTGTTTATTTATTATATATTATTTATGTACAATTTTTACATATTATAATATTATTATACTATGTACAAATTTTTATGCACCTGCCACCTCCTAGAAAAAAGGCTCCACCGCTTCTGATACTAATAATAATAACCTCGATTGACTGTTAGGTAGCAAAATTGAAAAAAGACGTGGAAGAAGAGGGCCTATCAGTAGTCGTATTTGCTGATTGGTATAACGTGACTGTGATGAAGAAAGTAAAATTTTATGATGAAAATACACGACAATGGTGGGTACCGGATACAGGAGGTGCCAATGTTCCAGCGTTAAATGACTTGCTTTATCCCAATTGGGGTATAGCATTCAGCAGTAACGTGCGGGATGGACAGTTTGTTTTAGGGCAGCATCCACCAATTACATATGCTTCGGGAACTACAATATATCGGTAAAGCTTAAATTTATATATACTTAAGGGACCATCCATAAACTAAGTTACCAATTTGGGGGGGGGGGGGGAAGGGGTCAGTGGAATAAAGTTTGCGAATTTTGCGAAAGATGGCCCTGCAACGGCACAGTTCAATAATAACTTGATAAGTTTGAAAAGCACTTTTATATTTCAGACTACACACTCTTTCCTCTATTTCTTTCTTTGCCCCTTTTTTGAAGAAACTTTCTTGTTTTTTAGCCTAAGTGCGAACTGAATTAATAGAACCCAGTGACCAAATCCTTCTATTTTTGATTGAAAAGTCTACTATTATATTTTTGGTTCGGAATTCATCTCATTTGGTTAAAAATTCTACCATTTGGTTGAAAGTTGAATTATTTTGTTGAAAATTGCAACTATCTCTTTGGTTCAAAGTTTAACTTTTCCATTTTCACAAATTTAATCTTCTTAATTAAACAATCATATTTTGGGTTGAATATTTAACTCGTTTGTTGAAAATTAATTTTTTTTAAAGATTCATCAATTTACATGGAAATTCATCTCTTCGGTTGAAAATTATTTTTTTTTTTTAGAATTAATTTAAATTTAGTAATATTTTGTTGTTGTTGAAAGTTGATTTTTGCTAGTTGAAAATTCAACTATATGGTTGAGGATTCATGTAGTTTGTTGACAATTCGTCTTTTTTGGTAGAAAAATAATATTCTTTGTTGAAAATTCATCCTTTTCGGTTGAAAATGCAACTGTTGGGTTATAAATTAGTCTGTTTTAGTTGAGGATTCAACTGTTTTGTTGAAAAATCGTATTTTTTGTTAAATTCAACTGTTTTTTATTGCAAATTAAAATTTTTTCTTTGGAGTATCAACTATTACATGTTTCGTTGAAAATTTATCTTGTTTGGTTAAAAAATTAATTGTTTGGTTGTAAATTTACTTTTTTATTGAAAATTAATATTTTTGGGTTGCAAATTCAACTGTTTTGTAGAAAATTGGTCTTTTTGGTTTGAAAATTTAACAATTTGGTAAAAAATTAAACTATTTGATTAAAAATTAACTTTTTGCTTGAAAAATCATATTTTTGGGTTGAAAAATCAATTTTTTGTGGATAATTCGCCTTTTTGGCTTAAAAATTAAACAGTTTTGTTGAAAATTCGTCTTTTTCGTAGAACATTAATCTTTTTGGTGGAAAACTGAACTATTTGGATAAAAATTTAAATATTTGGTTAAAAATTCATCTTTTTTATTAAAAATTCAACTACGCGGTTGAAAGTTGAACAACTCTGTTAACTTTGTTGTTGTTGTTGTTGAAGATACATCTCTTTGGTTCAAAATTTAACTTTTTCCTTTTTAGAAAATTAATCTTTTTAATTTAAAAATTATTTTTTGAGTTGAATATTTAACTCTTTTATTTAATTTTTTGAAGAATAATCATTTTAGTTGAAAATTTAACTATTTTGTTGAAAATCATTTTTTCTTGAGAATTAATTTTTTCAGCTAAGAATGTAACTATGTATTTTTTTTTTTTGCTGTAAGTTGATATTTTCTAGTCGAAATTCGACTATTTGGTTGAAAATTCATCCTTTTCAGATGAAAATACAAATGTTTGGTTGTGAATTAATCTGTTTTGGTTGAGGATTCATCTTGTTTGCTTGAAAAATCAATTATTTCATTGTAAATTTATTTTTTTGATAGAAAATTCATATTTTCGGGCTTGAAAATTCAACTGTTTTGAAGAAAATTTGCCTTTTTGGCTTGAATATTCAATAATTTGGTAGAAAATTAAACCATTCGGTAGAAAATTAAACTATTTGTTTGAAAATTAACGTTTTGCTTGAAAAATCATATTTTCGGTTGAAAATTAAACTGTTTTATGGATAATTGATCTTTTTGGCTTCAGAATTAAACAATTTTGTTGAAAATTCGTCTTTTTGGTAGAACATTTATCTTCTCGGTGGAAAACTTAACTATTTGGTTGAAAATTTAATTATTTGGTTAAAAATTATTTTTTTTTATTAAAGATTCAACTGTTTGGTTGAAAGTTCGTTTTTTGTTGTTGTTAAAAATTAGTTCTTTTTACTAACAATTAGTTTTTTTATCTGAAAATTTAACTATTCCATTTTTGGTTGGAAATTTATCCTTAAGAAGTTGAAAATTCAACTAATTGGTAGAAAATTCATGTATTTTGTTGAAAATTCGTCTTTTTGGTTAGAAAGTTAATCTTGCTTGTTGAAAAAAATTGTCTTTTTGGTTGACGATTCAACTAAAAAATTTAAAAAAAAACTAAAGGTTAAAAATTCGTCCTCGTTGGTTGAATTCAACTGGTTGCAAATTCGTTGTTTTTTAAATTAATTTTGTTAACTACATATTTGGTTGAGGATTCAACTTTTTTGGTTGAAATTCTTCTTAAAAATTCGTCTTTTGTTGAAAATTGGTCTCTTTTGCTTGAAAGTTCACCTATTTGGCTGTTAATGCAACTGTCTGGTAAAAAATTAATTTTTCGTTGAAAATTCGTATGTTTAAATTCATGTCTTTTTGTAGAAAATATTTCTTGGCTGAAAGTGAAATACATTTCGACTTGAAATCTCAGGAATTTAAAGTGTTTCATATTGAATTCAATACGGTATTTACATTACTTTAACAAAATTTATTTCCCTATTTTCGTAAAAGAAACTACCCAATTTCCTCAGTTTTTAGAGAATTTCGGATGTTACATTTCTGGGGGTGGGGGGTACAAACTGTTTGTAAACTGGGGAGGGGGCAATAATAGTAAAAAATTGGTAACGTAGTTTATGGTCGGTCTCTAATCCTGAATACTGCAAGTAGGCACCTGCAAGGGTCAACGAAATATTGAATTTTTCAATTTCAGGTTTCCTAAAGAAGGTTTCCTTCTACATGCCGAGTTGCGTGATCAAGGCCAAGAACTGTTGTCCGAAACACCAGTCAAATCCACTACATTTTCACCAATACTGGGTTTATTACAAACAAAGAGTTCTAAATTGAACAAAAAAGTTGATAATACTCAAGATGATCAAATAAACGATATTCACAATATTGAAAACGATGGCGATGACGACGACAAATCTAGCATTGTTGCTGGCAGAGTAGTAGTTTATGGAGATTCAAATTGTATTGATGACAGTCATTTACAGAAACGTAGGTTTATGACTGAATTATGATCCATTCAGCATTTTCACCGTATCAATAAGTGTACTTAAATCTAAAAAAAATATTTTGTTTCAGCGAGCTTCTGGATGCTGGATGCTATTTTGGAGTATGCAACCACAGGCCACATACCCTCAATTTTCGTAGAGGAAGAAAGTCGCCACAAAGCAGTAAAACGAGACTCCTCTGTCCTGGAAAAATTACCGAAACGAATGGAAAATAGTCATTTGAGTCAGCACAGTAAAGTAGTGGAAAGCCAAACTGCTGACGAAGAACGGTTTCGTCCCTTGATGTCGTGTCCCGCTGTACCTCTTGCTACACCTAATCCACTTAATGAAACAGCTCCCGTGTAAGAAATTAATTTATTATTAGCGACATACTTTAAACGTATTTTACGGACAAGGCTGAAATTAATGCTCCTAATATGTTCGATTCCTTAATTACAGAAATTCCTATAAATCGCAAAAATTACTGTCAGTAGGCGAGTCGTTGGTCGCAATGGTTCCATTGCCACAAAATTCAAAATCTTCTTGGATTAGGAGACGAGGTGGTGGACTAATTGGTGATACTTTGGACCAAATGGATTCCTACAATATAGTTCAAGACTCAACTGTAGACAATAAAGAATCTGAAGAATGGTTCAATACTAGACTGCAAAGTTACGCTGTTATAACAGTCTTGGCGTTTGGAATTTTATTTTTTGTAGTTAATCGCTGGGGTTTATGTGGTACGAAACGTGCACGAAGAAAGCGAACTATTGGTAGGTTACGTAGAGTGATCCAAGCGATAACTATACGTAAAGTGACTCAGATGTAACTAGCAACTTTCGACATAAAGACTGCTGTCTAGAAGCATCGCAATCTATAGGTGCAAATTCATATTATGTGCCTTGGCCTCTTAGGTACATCGTAATAAATTTAAATCAATTAGCCAATTACGGAATGTACATTTATAATTTTATTCTACGTGACATTGCAGCATAGTAGGTTGAAAAGTTTTGAGTCTAATACAGAAACTTCCTTTTAAATTGATACATTTAGTCTAGCCATTCTCCAACCGCTTTAACCCGTCCAAATAGTAGTTGGCGTCTTGCTCTACAAAATACGCATTTACGGATTGTATGACCTAATTAGATGCAAATCTCTGTCCTCTGAGCCAAACTTTGAGCTTAGGAAACAGAAGATAGTCACTGGGGACTTGATCTGATGAATACGGAGGGTGGTCAATCAATTCGAAATGACACTCATCAAGTTTGGCTGTGGCGACCGTCGAAGTGTGAGTCGGTGTTGATGGAACAACACTGTCTTCTTGTTCAAATATGGCCTTCTTGCTTGCTTGTGGCTTCTTAGATACAACGAGCCATGTAATCACTCAAAATAATTCCGCAGTAATGGTGCAATTCTTATTGCTCGTCTAGACATCCATAAATTATAAGGTTAACCGGATCTGTTTCATACACTTAAACTTCCTCAAAGTCCATGAAACCCAGTTCAAATAACCGAGTAATGTTCTAGATCCAAATAATCGTTGCTTGCTTGATTGTACTGGCATCTTTCAGCCATGAAAAACACATGTAAATCACCGTCACTCGAGAGCCTCCCTTAGCAGGCGCCTCCACTCGCCCCAAACCCGCATGGGACAAGGAAGGAGGGAGGGCACACCACACAGGTCATCTCGCGCCACGACACAGTTCAGACTATTAGTCCAGAACACCCCCCGCCCCCCAAAAAAAAAGCGCCCCAGCTCGCCAACCGATTCAACAGTAGGATTAAAAATAATCTCACTAATATTTAACTGTTCCACTGAAGGCAAGTCCGGGAATCTCCGACTAATGTGTCGGCAAAACCCGGACCTGCCCGCAGCAAGCCGGGGGCACTGATATAGGAGATGATCCAGGTTTCTGACCTCGGCGCCACACTCACAGTCCACCGGTAGGCTCCACCCCATCCGGGCAAAGTGATCCCCCGTACATATGTGATGATCTTAATCTGGTGACGAGATTGATATGCCGTCTCGGAAGACCGATACCGCGTAACCATGGCCTAGGTGTCTTTACATTTACATGCCTGAAATATTCCGCCCTCGAGCCCCCCGTCCTCCCATAAGGCCAGCAAAGGAGAGCCCTGTCCTGAAAATCACGCTGGCAAACCAGACGAAGATCACTAATGGGAATTCCCCTCTGACTAATAACTGGAAATCTAGATGCCGTCCTAGCTAGTTCGTCCGCCGTTTTGTTCCCTATGATACCCAAGTGAGCTGGGATCCATACAATACTGATAGAAGTACCCGAACGACCTGCTAAAGCTATCCGATCCCCTATCAGTCGAGCAAGGTTATGACCCGAATGGTCGAACAGCCTGTCCCTTATGTGAACAAGGGCCGACCAGGAGTCTGTAAAGATGACATAATCCCCCCCTTCCCTCGATGGCATGTTTAACAGCATAAAATATGCCATACAGCTAGGCCGTTAGTGCAGATGCGAAGTCCCTCAACCGAACCCCAAATCTAAGTCCAGACGACGGGACAAAGATGCCACAGCCTGCCAACCCCAGCCCCGAATTCACCGACCCATGAGAGTAAATCCTGAGTGCATCCGGAAAATGCGAGCTCTATCTTGAATCTTGTTCTTAATGGTCTCAATTTTGTCTAAAGGTTTCACGTTTACACATATATAATTCCCAGCCAAGGAGTCTCACGAAAATTTGTTTTTGCGTTTCTGTCGGAGGATGCTCAAGGGTTGAATCTTTCTGGACGTTACAATCTGAACGACATTTTTCATCTTCAAGATCTTTTCCATTGGCTACCAAAAGATGATCAGCTAAATCTTCTTTCTCTTGATGATCCTTAGTTTCTTTGATAGGGTCAGAAAATATATCATTTGTTACTTCTTTTGACGGATTTTCAAGAAAAATTGACGTTTCTTAATAACAGATATTCAGATGCAAACTAGATTTATCCTTAATTTTGTAGCTTTCCAATGACTTATCATTCTTCAATTCTTCATTATTAAATTTATTTTGTTGTCAAGAATGTCACCAGTAAAAAGAAATCTTTGGAGGTAGTTGGGAATTTTCCTTTCCTTTTCGATTTTTGTCTTCATGAGCTCAATCGTATCTAAAGGCTCGAGTTTTACAACAAAATTCCAGTTATCTGTATCCTGCTGAATGTTGCTTGCTCGTAAAAGTTCCTTTCTGGATGTCCCATTCCTCTTCATCTCTTTAGAAATAAAAGTATTTCCTTATTCGCGTCCTCGCGTTCATTTGGACTATTTTCTACACAAGAAAATAACATAGGTCCCCAAAATAGTACTCGTAACCAGAAAGATAGTGAAAACTGACTTTTGCAAAACATCGTGACCAAAGAAAAAATAAAGCTGACGGCCGGCACGATCCACACAATTTCCAAAGAGTTCCTCCCTTTCCACACTAAATACATCCAAATTAGAGATGCACTCGTACTCAAAATCAGTCCGCACCCGAGCCATAATTTAACAACAAAATGATCAAACAGCCATATCACATTATCGAAAACATGTCTTATGGCCAGAAATATTGAAATTTTTTCTGTAACAGACCACTTGTTCTGGTAACATAATATAACTGCAAGTCCAAAACCTACAACCGCTAGAACCGAGTCTAAAATGTCGAACCACGTAGTTAAATCCATTTTCTAGCGACATACAAGATTGACTGATGCAATATGTGATAAACGCGTTCCTAAGATGTGCCTATAGCCTCTGCTATTTCTCTCATTTTTATTCGCCGGTCATCAAGTACCGTTTGATGGATTTTTTCAAATCGGCGGTCGTCGCGATTCTTGGTCGCCTTGAACGCTCATCGTCAGCCACGCTGGTACGGCCGCTAAGTTCAGCCGCCCGTCGTTTCAAGATGGTAAATGATGGTGCAGAATCCCCATAGACAGCTTCTAACTCAGTTTCAATTTGCGTTGGTGTATTGCCTTTTAAATGCAAGTATTTATTCACGGAACGGCATTCGAGTTTTTCCATTTTTACGAAAACAGTGGCATGCACTGACATAAACGGCTATCGCACAACTGAGCGTTCAAAATGGTTGAAATTTGCAGAGGTATCTTTCAAAACATGTACTTAGCGCCGCCCCCGGTCACCTGGTGAACTTCGGTTCACAGTATGCGTAATGATGTGATATACAACGGGTTGAAAACACGTGTAGCAAGTCGCAAAAATGTTTTATTAAAATTGAAATGAAGTTTATTCTTCTGCTGTGTATTAATTAATACAATTGACGTTTGTACTTTTAATTTGGAATATGGGCAGATGTGTAGTTTGTGGGAAATTGTGCAATAAAGAAAAGGCTATTTTACACAGTTGTTACGTAGATTTCCTCGAGGTGAAACACTGTGCCAACAATGGGTCAAAATTATAGGCCGGGAAGGTTGGATACCCACCGTGAGTAATGTGTTGTGTTCCGATCATTTCACAGAAGAAAATTTCTGGTGGTGCAATAATGGAGCCAAAAAATGTTTATATAAGAATATATTATTTATTAAAATTTTCTTATTATTGTTAGATATATTGCAATAGAATATGCTGTTACTTTTGTTTCTCATAAACTACATTTTTTAAATTTCGCGCTCGTTTTGCTTAGTTCACCGAGCGACCGGTGGCGGCAGTACATTGTAAAGCCCATTTCGTCTCGCCTCAATCTTCATACAGCTGGTATATAATCCAGTTTATACAATTGGTCAGAGAATACTAGTAACGACATCTTCATGTTGAGGATCAAAACTTTTCAACCCAAAAAATCCAATTTCTATTAATTGTAATGTCAGAGACTTCGTGCAACTTGAACGAACTTGCTTCATATTTCTATTATACACACATTTTAGTAGCTTTAATTCACTGTTCGCTGCCACCAATTGTTGACGATCGAGAATGCGTTTACTCTTTAGACTGAGCCCAGAAACAAGGAGCAGATTGTAAATTTGAATCGGTCCGAACCCTCTTAGTGAATCCGCAATCCTTATTGGCCATTTCCGATAGCGAATGATTCACTACGATGTCAAATTTAACGTTGTATTTATATATTTATCAAACATCTGTTTCACTGATGTCTTATAATTATTTAAAATGGATATGCATAACAGAATCTGATACTGGCATATAATTTGTTTCACTCGCTGACTGATTCAAACGCGCAATTTCTATTCAGAACACGATCGTCCAATCCGCTTTCTTAAAAGAAACCGATTCACTAAAGCAATTTTTCAATCGTTTCTTTATTCCTGGGAGGAAGAGGGTTTTAATTAGCAAATTTTAGACTGAAAAATTACCTACGTCATATTTTTCCTGTTAGTTGCATGAACGAACAAAATTTTAACCAAGATAATAACAAATTTCGTGCTATTAGTCACTAAGAATTTTTTAATTAGTTTTATTACAACTAAAATAGATTTATAAATTAAAATAGACATTCTCCTTACTCCGCATTAGTCTAAATAAACTTGTAAATAGTGTTTAAATGATTAATGGTGATGTAATTTTTAAATAAAATTTCCTACATTTATTTAAAAAAAAATTACGATACAGTAAATGAAAATTGAAAGTTAATTGCATCAAAGGTTTAATTTTAGCCAATAAAATGTGATCAAAAGAGATTAAATTAAGTGATTTTTCATTTAATATATAGTATATTTTGTCCGTTTTAATTATAAAATGGATTATATGTGACCCAATGTGCTCTGGTTTGATCAGTTGCTGACTGGTGAGATGAAAAAATACTTTTGAATACTTCCGAGGCCTTTGGATCTTTAGCCACGCTATAATCTTTCGTAGTTTTGTTATACGCCGCATCTTGAACTTGATTGGCCTGTTTCGAGCAAGAAGGTTGTTCTTCTTTCTTGATTTTTTTCTTTGGAATTTCGACTTGTTCGGTATCACCGGTAATTATTTCTTGTTTAATCTTCTTCTTTGTTGCTTTTCTCTCGGCTTTTCGAAGAGCTAACTTCTCTTCCAGTTTTTTTAGATCGTCACCAACTGCATTGAGTATAATAATATCATTGTCCTCAAAGGGTTTTTGACACTTGTGGCAGGTCTGAAATAATAAAACTACATTGAAATATACGACTAAATATGAGTTGGACACAAAATATAAAGAATTATACATCATAATCTATGATTGATTCATTCCGTCCACATTTAAGCTATATTTCGCTGTCCAAATTTTCAAATTAAAATATCAAAGTAATGCTAATACAAAATTTTTGTATTTTATAGTATATATTGTCTCAAATAACAGAAAAGAAAAGCAAGGACAATATTTGTGATAATTGATGAAAATTGATACCTTAAGGGCGTTGCGGGACCAGGCACTAACCTCAAAATTGAATTGCCTCATTTTTCTCCATAAGTAATAGATTTACATATTTGTTAGATACTTAGGGACTACTCCTGTCTTGAATCCAGTCTGTGTTTGTAGTGAAAAATTGGCTAATTTCAATCATTTTTGTTTAAAACGATTCTTTCGAATGCTCGGGTTAGAATTCAAAAAATCGTTTTACGCAAAAAGTATTGAAAGTAGCCAATTTTTCACTCCCAATATAGACCTGATTCAGAATAAGAGTAGGCCCGAAGTATCTAGAAAAAGAAGTAATTCTAGTATTAATGAAATAAAATGAGGCAATTCAATTTTGAAATTAAGTCTACAAAAATATAAATTTTAGTTTTGAAGTCTAATGATTTTTGTTTGAAATCACCCATTGCCGATGATTCAAACTCACCTTCCAAAAAAACAAAAAAAAAACAATTTCGAATTGAAAAGCTTAAAATTGTGCAATTTTAAAAATTGGAATCATAGCGATCTTGTTCTGTATTTAAAAAAAAATTTAATCTACACAATATCTTAAAATTGTTCGATTTTTAATTAAAGATTAAAAAAAAATTAATTATTTCAAATTGAAAAATATTTGATTGGAAGATTTCAAGAATGATTAACAATTCTAAATGAAGTGTTAAAAATTAAACTATTTGGAATAAAAACGATAAAAATTGTGTTGTTTAAAATCAAAATAAAACTATTTGAAATTTAATTTAGTAATTGAATAGTTTCTTTAATTTTCAATGGTTACAATTTTAGGGTTCTGAATTTTGATATTGAACGCTAAATTTTCAATTTTTCCCTTTCATAAGTTATAATTTTCTAATTTAAATTGAAATGGTTGAATTTTGACAAATATAATCAAGAATTTGAAAATTTTAAATGATTTAAATTTACTTCAAATAATTGAAATGTTAAAGGGTTTGAGCGTAAAAAAGTTTGAATATCACAATTCTTGGTAATGAAATTTTTTTCCGGTTTTAAATGAAGTTCGGATTCGTTTGATTTTCAACGTTCCTTGGAAGAAATTTTTCCATTTTTAATATTTTCCACTTAAAATTAATTCATTTTGAACGTTTTTTAGACTAAGTAAATTTTAAAGGTTTATAATCGAAAAATTTTCAATTTTGAATAGTAAGAATGAGGGTAAATTTATTTTTTGATCATGAAGAAATTTCATCAATTTTGATAATAAATTATCATTTTTTTATGTGATAATAATTAAAATTCTAGAATTTCAGAAGCTATTACTTGGAAACATTCAATTAAGTGTTTAATTTCAAATTGTCAAAATTTAAGCGCTTCGAATTGAAAATTATTTAAATTTTGTATTATTCCACTTTGAGCGCTTTTGGGTAGAAAATATACAATTTCAATTCCTTTGAATTTTAAATGAACCAGTTTTCAAAATTCTAATCTGAAATTATACAATTTTGAACATCTTGGAAATTGTCCTATTTTAAAATCTGAATCTGAAATCATTCAATTTCGTGATTCTTCAATTCAAAATAAAATTGTTCAATTTTGAACGCTTTAAACCCGAAATTATTCAATTCTAACTCCTTAGTCCTTTCTACCGAAGTAGTCCAATTTTCAAAATTTTAGTATGAAATTTTTCAATTTTGAGAACTTTTGATTTAAAATGTTTAAATTTCAAACACTTTCAATTTCAAATTATTCAATTTTGCACGCTTTTATTTATAAATTTTTCAAGTTCAATTCCTTTTCATTCCATTCGAAATATTTTCCTGTTTGAAAATTTTACGTAATCTAAAATTGTTTGATTTGGAACGTTTTCAACTTGAAATTAAAAATTATTGTTTCAAAATTTTGAAAAACTGTTAATATTTTTTTTTAAATCTGACTCATGGATTTTTAAATTGTTTGTATTTTTAATGTTAGGAGATAAAAGTCTAGTCTAAAGCGCACGTGCCTTAGGGACCGTTCATAAACTACGTTGCCAATTTGGTCGGCGCTACCAAACTACAAAAATTTCCATCATTTGGTTAAAAATGTAATGATTTTGGTGAAAATGGAATTATTTTGTTGAAAAAATCTTTTTTGGTCGAAAATTCAAATGTTTTGTTGAAAATGGGTTTAATTTTTGGTCTCAATTAATTATTGTGATTGAAAATATAACTATTATATTTCTGGTTGAAAAATTATCTCTTTTGTCATAAAAATACAACTATTTAAATGTAAATTCATCTATTTTGTTGAAATTAGTTTGAAGATTTATCATTTTAGTTAAAAATTCATCTCTTTAGTTAAAAATGTAACTATTTTGTTGAAAATTAGATGTTTTTTTTTTGTTATGAATGAATTTTTTAAACTTGGAATGTAACTATTACGTTTTTGGTTGAAAACTGATATTTTTAATTGCATATTGATATTTCCTAATTGAAAATTGTACTATTTGGTTGAAAATTCAACTGCTTCGTAGAAAATTCGTCTTTTTGGCTTGAAAAATCAACTATTTTTTAGGAAATTAAACTATTTGGTTGAAAATTAACATTTTGATTAATATTCATATTTTCAGCTGAAAATTTAACTAGTTTGATTAAAAATCGTTTTTGTTTAATTTGCAATCAACTTTTTTATATAAAAATTTAACCAATCCATTTTTGTTTGAAAATTTATTCTTCATAAGTTTAAACTAAAAATATTTAGTAGAAAACTCATGAATTTTGTTGAAAATTCGCCTTTTTGGGTAAAAAAATGAATCTTTTTCGTTGAAAATTCATCTTTTTGATTGTGGATTAAACTATTTTTTTAATTCGTGTTTTGATTTTAATTCAACTTGTTGCAAATTTTTTTTTCTTCAGAACAATTGTTTAAACTTCAAACTTGAAGAGTCCATTTTTAATTGAAAACTTACATTTTTTAGTTGAAAAATCAACTATTTAATGAAAAGGCATCTTCTTTCATTGAAAATTAACTTTCTTCTTGAAATTTCATCATTAACAGATTAAAGGTCGAATTTCTTAGAAAGCAATTGACTTTTAAATTGGTTATGATGAATTTTCAACAAGAAAAATTAATTTCCCAAGAAAATTCATGTCATTTGTTGAAAATTCGTCTTTTGGTAGAAAATTAATCTTTGTATGTTGCAAATTCAAATATTTGGTTAAAGATTTAACTACTTACACTAGTTTTAATTTCCTTGAGAGCTCTTTCGCTCATTACACAGCCGCAGCTCCAGACGAAGCAAAATTTGTATTTCCCGTTCATTTCCAAACCAATGATAGGGCAAATATAAGGACTTTTTCCTCCGTCGACGTAGCAGTCACCTTTCTCGACCTTTTCGCCGTCAAATTCAGGATTTGGCGTAAGATTCAAAGTTTTTACATCTTTAAGATTTTTAATGTGTCCTGCTGACTCGGGAAGTGTTGACCGATCGAGAAGCCCTTCCAAGACTGCTTCTTTAGAATAAAGACGACCCAAACCGCAGGCAACGATTGGATTTTGTAAAGGTAACTGTCTGATAGAGCAATGTCTCCATCTGAATGCCAATTCTGCCTCTTTGTCTTTCTGCCAATTAAATCAAGTATAAATTAACTATTAGTAAAAATGGTAAAAAATTGCCTTTTTTCGTCTTGTCCACTTTTCACCAGTAACTTTTTGAAAAATCGCGCCACATGGCACCGTTGAATTTTAAAACGTCAATCATTACGAAATTGAATTATGAACTATTAATTCTCCTTTTTGATCACTGTCACGGATATACAACGTAAAGTAACCGTGTTTACGATTTTCCTTCCACAGGTTAAAATTTGAAATAGTAAAATTGATTAAATTCCAGGAAAAAGGTGTGTTCAGAGTTCAAATGAAGCATGTTAAATTATCAATTTAGCCATTTACTAATAAAAAAACAAATGTCCTTTAATTGAAAGTAGGTAATTTCTTGTCATTTGTATTAACACTAATTATTAATTATTTATTTAATTACTGTAAATAATTTTTCATAATTTTTTGATTTAATGATTACAGGCCTCGAACGAGGTTAAGAATTCATCTTTTTTGGTTCAAAATGTTATTATTTGGTTCAAAATTGAATTACTTTGTTAAAAATTCAACTATTTTGTTGAAAATTCCTCTTTTTGGCTCGAAAATTCAACAATTTGGTAGAAAAATCAACTACTTGGTTGAAAATTGATGTATTTTGTTCAAAATTCATATTTTTTGGTAGAAAATCAATTTCTTGGTTAAAAATTCAAATGTTTGGTTCAAAATGATTCTTTTGTAGTTGAGGATTTAAGTATTTTGTTTAAAGTTCGTTTATGTTCGTTAAACCCAAATGTTTTTTATTTTAAATTAAAATATCAACTATTGCATTTTGCGTTAAAAATTTATCTTTTTAGGTTGAAAATTCCACTGCTTGGTTGAAAGTTGAAAAACTCTCTTAAAAGTTAATTGTTTTGGTTGAAATATATTGGAAATTCCTTGGAATCTTTGAAAATACCCTAAAACATTTCATATCCTTTATAATCATTTCAATTTATTGAAAACTATTGTTTAGAAGAAAATTTGTATTTTCTTCTCGGAAATTCAATAATTTGGTAGAAAATTAAACTATTTGGTCAAAAGTTGAACTACTTTCTTAAAAAAATTTTTTTTTTAGTTGATTCATCATTTCAGTTAAAAATTCATTTCTTCATTGAAAATTTATCTGTTTAGTTAGAAATTTAACTATTTGGTTAAAAGTTCATGTATTCTGTTAAAAATTCGTCTTTTTTGCTAGAAAACTAATCTCCTTAGTCGAAAATTGAACTATTTGGTTGAAAATAAATCTGTTTTAGTTGAGGACTTAAGTACTTTGTTGAAAATTCGGCTTTTTGGTTACATTTAATTGTTTTTTATCAAACTTAAAAATATTTTTTGGTAAAAACATGAACTATTACAGTTTTTGTTAAAAATTCTTATTTTTAGGTTGAAAATTCAACTCTTTTTTTTTTAAGTTGATCTGCTTTCTTAAAAGTTCATTTTTTGATGTAAGATTTATAGTTTAGGTCAAAATTCATATCTTTGGTTAAAAATTAATCTGCTTTGTTGAAAATTCATCTTTTTTTGGTTAAAAATTATTGTTTGGACTGGCAATTTAACTATTTGGTTAAAAATTAAACTGTTTGCTTAAAAATTAACTATTAATATGTATTTTCGATTTGAAAGTTTTGTATAAAATTCGTCTTTTTGGTTTGAAAATTCGTCTTTTTTTTTAATTCAGCAATTTGGTAAAAAGTTAAGCTATTTGGTAGAAAATCCAATTGTTTTGTAGAAAATTCATTTTTTTTAATTCAAAATTACCTTTTTTAATGAAAATTAATCTTTTTTTTTGATTGAAAACTTAATTATTTATGTAAAAATTCAACATTTTGGATAAAATTTATTTTCTTTATTGAATGACAAATCTATTATGGTTGAAAATTCAGCGTTAATTTGAAAGTTCATCTCTTTTGGTATAAATTTCATTTTTCTTTGTTAAAAATGCAAGTTTTGGTTGAAAATAGATCTATTTTAGTTGAGGATTCAACAACTTTGATGAAAGTTCGTCTTTTTTGGTTCAATTCAACTGTTTTTGATTAAAAATGAAAATCTTTCCTAGGTTGAAATATCAACCATTACATTTTTTGTTGAGAATTCATTCTTGTTTGTTGAAATTTCTACTACTTGGTTGAATTTTGAACTGATTTGGTAATTCATATGAAACAATGACTAAATTCACGAAAAAATTTAGTCGGGAAAAATTAAATTAGATGGGTGGGGGGGGGGAGGTAAAGTTACGGACACTAAAAAAGGAGGTACGTGGTTCAAAATTTCAGAAAAAAAACCTTACGTCAACTGTCACGGGTGGCATGAATTTTCAGAAAATTATACAGGTGGAAAGTGGGAAATGGTACGTGGGATGTGAGAAAGATACGTAATCGTCCCCCTACATTCGAAGCTTTCCGTTTCCATAATAAATTTGGACCGAAAAATTCAAGTTATCGCAAATCACTTATAAATTCATTATAAATGAAATTAGCAGCATTTTTGCTTAACACTATATTGATTTTATATCAGAAATTTTCGGATGCAGATCACAAAAAGGTTGAGAAAAAATTGAAACGATTGCATAGTTTTGTAAAGATATTTTTATCAGAAATTTCTACTAGGGTTGTATGAATTAACAATCCTGCGATGGATTTGACACAACTTTTCATATAACTTTCTTTGTGAGATGAACTTTACATTTCTCAAGTTGAGTTATGGATTTTTGTAAAACATAATAAAGTGAAGAACATTTTCGAACCAAAAAGACAATAGGCTTTAGGTCAAAAGTCAAAAACTTATTTACATTGTGAAATTTGTTTACCTGCTCAGGCTTCTTTTTTACTCGCACCAGTTCATCTCTACGCGGTATAGTACCACCATCACAACCCATGATACAGAAATAACTTTAATTTCTGTCAATTATAAAATATACGCACGAACTGACACATAAAGCGCGGAAAATAGTATTTGACGACTTCCTGATTTTGATGTTTATATTCCACTTTATATCATGGACACTGATATGACGAAATGGTGATGACAGAACCAAGGTGAAAAAAACTAAGGTCAACGTGAATACGTTAAAATGTTAAGTGTCACTACCCATCCCTAGATACGCAGGGTAGGGTCGCCTTGCGTGATCAGGGATGAGAAGTTACTCATAGGTATTTTCACTTCAAACCACCAGCCAACTTCACTTCGTTAGTGCTGAGGGGAAAACAATGGACCAAATGCATGGGATTCGGTCCATTTTTGCCCTATTTTGTTAATATCATCGTAACTATTTAATGAAATTAAAAAATTATAATAATTATTATTGATTACGAAGATATTACCAGAATAACCTAATTTTTTACTATATTGACCGAATTTACTGTAAATATGGTAACTTGCGATTTTATTTTACACCTTTCTTTCTATCTCTAAACGTTAGAAAAAAAGGTCCGTTCGGTTTTCGACTCTCGGCATGGCTCCGGAGTCTTACCAAAGACATTCTTATAAAATCTGCAAATTTAACGCAATTTTAATTGTTCTACTGATATTGAAGATTATTTTTTCAATGTGAAAATTGACCATCGCTGATTTCTTTAAATCTCCACGTTTCGAGACCCACTGAATCTGAAAACAGGTTTCACGATGATGTCTGTCTGTCTGTCGTCTGCATCATTGTCGCCTGTATAACGGATAACTCTTGAAAGACTAATCGGATTAAGTTGCAATTTGGCACACAGTTTTAGGGACCAAAAAGAAAAGTCGAGTTCATTAACCAGCTATTTTGGATGAAAATTAAAAAAGTTAGAGAACTTTCAACATTTTTGACATCATTTTCACTCGAAAACTTACAAGTTTTCCTCTTAACTATCTTCAATAAAACAAAAATTATCAGTTATAGCATTTTCAAAATAAAAAAATAAAAAATTAAAATGAGCATTTTGGGCCAAACAACCCACGATATGGAAAAAAGGCAGGAGAAAAAAAACGCTTATTTTTGAAAACTCTACAAGATTATTATAACAACTTTTTGAGTTTTCTCGAAAAATCGAAAATTCAAATTTTGATCGTGGTCAAACTATGCAAGATAGGAAAAACGACGAAGAAACAAAAATTGTGCACCCAAAAAAGACCTGAAAATTTGTTATCAATCACTATTTGATAGGACGCGTAGTTTTTGTTTTATTCGTAAAAAACAACATTAAAAACGAAAAAAATTAACTTTTTGGACAAACGACACAAGCTACGAAAAAAATATTTGGACAAAATTTGTTTACCTAAAAAAGAGCTACAAATTCATCACTCATCATTTTTTGATAGGATGCCCATGTTTTTTAAATTATAAGCACAAGACAATGAAAACACATATGTTTCAATATCAATGCATATGATGAATTTTAATAATATACATTTATTGACATGATACATTTTCCAGGGTAGCTGAGAATTAAAATTAGTGCAAACTAAGGAACTAATATTAAAGTAATCATGGAAATTAAAATTTGTACATTATTTTGCAATATCTGAATAAGCAGTCCCAGACCGAGGTACAGGAATAAATGTAATATTCATTTGATATAGAAAAGTTCGCACTATGGACAAAATCGAGTGCGAGGCACGAGATGCGTGATACGAATGGGTTCATTAAAGCCGAAGGAGCTTTAACAAAAGAGAATTCATAATCACCAAATTACAGTTGTCAAGGCTTGACCATGAGTTTTAAAAGGTCTGTGCACAAATGTGTAGGAAGTACAAAAAGACAGAGCACGTAGCGCGCTTTTTTATACCCAGAAAGTAAAAAAATGCTGGACTTACATTTTTTGGCTTTTCGGTATTTGTTTACTTTTTGAAGTTGTAGAAAACCTCTACCAAACAGCTTTTTAGACGTTTTTTCAGAATAATTTACTTCGTCATTACTTCAAAACAACACGTATCGGATAGGAATTCCTTCCAAACCAATCTGAATCATTCCGGAATCTGTATCCGAACCAATCCGAATTAATTCAAACCAATCCGAAAAAATCTACATTTCGTTCGATCCAAATCGGTCAAAAATTAATGCGAATCAATCCGGTTCGATCCGAACTTCCAATCCCAATAAATCCGAACCAAATTTTCAATCCGAACTCGGATTGACCTGAAAACATTTTCAATCCGAATGAATCCAATTCAATCCGAACTCGGAATCATTCGGATTGAAAATTCAGTGTATATCAATCCGAATTCGGATTCATTTGGATAGAAACTTTGATTCGGATTGGTTCGTTTTGGAGTTCGGATTGAGTCGGATTAATTTTTAAACGATTTGGGTCAAACCAAATGTAGAACTTTTTTCGGATTGACTCGGATTGGTTGGGATATAGATTCCGGAATGATTCGGATTGGTTCGGAAGGAATTTCTAATCGATACTTTCGCCAGGGATATCATACTTTATTCAAAAAAATTCATTATTGATGATTTTTGTAATGATAGTAATGCATTTTACATACCCGGCGATAGCAGATGAAAAGAGGTGTAAATGAGCCTTTAAGGCTCATTTACACCTCTGTTGAAAAAACTCTCTTCCTCTGACTCTACCACGTGAAGATGCCATGCATTTATCTCACTCTAGATTTTCCACCAAACCGGAAACTCTTTACGGACAGAGAAAAATCTAGAATGAGATAAATGCATGGCATCGTCACGTGGTAGAGTGAAAGGAAGATACATTTTCTCCTGCATGCAAACGAGGTGTAAATGGACCATAAGTAGTGATGGGCACTGCTCGGCCTGACTGTGGTAATACCTGACCTGACCGGTAATGTCCGGTCATGACGGTAAAAGTTGGTAAAACGCGGTCAGACCCAAATATCTCCAACAGGATAGTTTTTTTTTTTAGAAAAAAGTGGTTTAGTTGTTAGGACATCCCCTATGCTAAACTTGTACAAAAAGTTTTTCGGTTCTAAATATTCCAGTAATTCTCAAAGTTATAAAAATGCGAAAAAGCTGAGCATAGCAGACGACACTTTTGACAGTTTCGCGCGAGTTTCGAGGGGAATTTGAAAATGACACTTTACAAATTGACAAATTACATTGAAAATCTGTTGCATTTATTATGTAATATTTTCAAAATAATATTTAGTAGTGTGCTAAGTTATTTCGAATATCATTTCAATAAATATGAGACTTATACATTAGGTTAAGTACTGTGTATCGTATAGGTTATATTCCCTGAATGAAAATACTGTTTTTTTGTCTTTGAATAACATAAAATTGATAAATAATTATTATGAATTTAGAGTTATGAGTAATTTGTGTAAATAATGTATTATGTGTTATTATTTGCATTGTCATTGTTACCACTTTTAATTATAATTGCCTTATTGAATTTCGTCACATATAAATAATAACAAATAATAAATTATTTACACAAATTACTCATAAATCTAAATTCATAATAATTAGATATCAATGTTATTTTATTTAGAGAACAAAAAACAATATTTTCATTTAGGGAATATAACCTATACGATACAAAGTACTTAACTTAATATTTAAGTGTCATATTTATTGAAATGATATTCAAAATAACTTAGCATACTACTAAATATTATTTTTAAAATATTGCTTAGTAAATGCAACAGATTTTCAATGTAATTTGTAAATTTGTAAAGTGTCATTTTCAAATTCTCCTCGAAACTCGCGCGAAACTGTCAAAAATGTCGTCTGCTATGTTCAGCTTTTTGGAATTTTTATTACTTTGAGAATAACTGGAACATTTAGAACCGAAAAACTTTTTGTACAAGTTTAGTATAGGGTATGTCCTAACAACTAAATCACTTTTCTCTATAAAAAAAAACCTTTTCTGGTGGAAATATTTGGGTCTGACCGCGTTTTACCAACATTTACCGTCATGACCGGTCAGGATTGGTCATGACTGTGAAATACCGAGCAGCGCCCATCACTAACCATAAGTCTTTTCTGAACGTGTGGGGAATTTAACATAGAACCAGATAGAACTGCCCGGGACGCAAGTTTCGAAAACTCTAGGGTCCCTAAGGTCAAATTTGGTCAAGATAAAAAAAGTCTCTAAATAATTCAAAATCGAGGTCCGTGAAAATGTACCACTTTGGGGCAAAATCATTTTCTCTAACTTAGTAAAAAAATTAACTTTCCACCCATGCAGTTGGTGTTATTTGTTTGGCCGTAGAGCGAAGGTTTGGCCCTCGGCGTGCAGACATCTTGGATTTCCCCCACCCAGGAAGAATGAAGTTGCTGAATCAGGCTGAACAACTGTAAACACGTGAAAAACAAACTTACGAGCATAACGTGGATTATTTTTACGATAGAAATCAAAGTTTCTCCCGTTTTTAGCAATTATATCGACAACCCTGATTGCCTTCTGTCAGTTAAAATTAAAAAAAATAGTTACAAAAGTCGAGGTTTAGTAGTAAAAACCGTAATGTTTAATGTCCGTATTACTGCATTATTACTAGTAAGTTGGTAACGCAGTCAGCAGATCAGTCAGCTGTTGTTCGCTCCGATTTGTTTAGTTGTGGGCGAGTCGCGAGCACTAGTGAGTTCGTCTGTCACGTGAGTCGTGAGAGAGGATCAGTAGAGCAGAAGGGTACAATGGTTTCAGCTACGAAGGAGTAGTCAAGTCAATTCCTCCCAATTTTGTGAGAGATTTAAAATCATCCCGAATTCATCGGGCGCTGCTGATTTCGATATCTTGAGCAGGTATGTATTATATTTGTTCACAAAGCCAAATATAAAAGAATAAAGCAGGAATATCAAAGGTTGATTAAGTTCTACTGGGAATTTGTGTTTCATGGGAGGCAGCAGAATGTTTTCCGTGATTAGATTATGCTAAAAGAGAAAACTGAACAGGATTATCTTAATTCGTAAAAAGAATACACATTAACGATCATTCGAGCTAGTATGTGCAATCTTTTCTGGGTGGCAAAAGAGTCGTGCGCGTCAAGACTAGTCACTCGCCACTGCGATACGCTGCGATTATTGATTTTGTGAATGCTTGGACGCCATTGAGAGACCAATTGACATTTGCTTGGTTAGTTATTTCCCTGGATGATCGATTAATAACTTATTCTCCTTTTGTCCTGGATATTGGCGTTTTTTGGTCAATTAAAAGTGATTTTATCTAGTTGAATGGTGTGTTTGTGTTTGTAAAACTGCACCGGGTCTCCCTGGCACAAGTCTACAGTCTACACAACCACACCAAATGTACATATACCAGTACCGTACCCACCAGCCATGTCTGTCTGTCACGTGGATGAAGCGCGCCTCTAGCCTACTTATGTAATCGCATCACAATTTGGAGTGACAGTCTTCAACTGCCACACCCCCTACCCTCATCTGGCTCTCTTCATTTACCCTTTTCATACCTGTCTTCTACAATTATTTTTATATTATACAAATCTAATTTATCGATCAATAACGCCTCTTTCTGCTTTCGTAGATATACCTTATACTCGCGCGAAATTGCCTTGGCATCAAACACATATGTCAAATTAATTCTTGACAGACTCTACTCTTTTGCTCCATACTGCCGCACAGTGTGGCCAAAAGCTCTTTTTGTGGACAAAAGTCTGTCTACAAGCCAATTTTCAATGGATTTTAATGTTTTTTTTTAATATACCGTGAGGCTTCCAGGTATAACGAGTTGGAGCAGAAAATTAATTTTGACCAGACCAAGGGTTTTTCTTTAACAACAAATTGAACAATATTTTTTTCCTTTTCTTTTAAGATCAGTGGTGTAGTCGAGGTCTGGTGGGGCCTGGCGCCTCCAGGATACTTTTTCTGAAGGCCTGGCGGCACCAAGCCACTTTCTCGTCACACGGAAAATGTTTTCAGTTATGGGCCATCTATAAAGTACTTTACCAATTTTGGGCTTTTTTGATCTCCCCCGAAAGTAACGTAGCCGTTGGCTAGACGGATTTTACGTTTATAAATTTGTTTAAATGAAATTAATGTAGATAAAATATTGAATTCAATACGAAGCACTTTAAATTCCTAAGATTTCAAGCCGAAATATATTGTATTTCCAACAAAATAGTACAATTTTCTACCCAAAGAAATGAATTTTTAACCAAACATTTGCATTAACAACCAAATAGCTGAACTTTCCAGTCAGATCGACGAGTTTTCCAAAAAATATTCAAGAATTTAACCATATAGTAAAATTTTCAAGCCAAAAAGACGAAATTTGTCGAAGGCAGTTGATTTTTGAACAAAAAAGTTCCTTTTTAACCATGAAAGATAAGTTTTCAACAAAGAATGATGATTTTTTTCCCATAAAAGATGAATTTTTATTCCAAAAGGATGAATTTTTAACAAAATAGTTAAATTTCTAACCAAATAGTTGAATTGTCAGCATACAGAGATGAATTTTCCAGGGGTTCGAACGAAATTAAGGGGCATTTTCTGAAATTTGCCAATTATTTATGTAAATTCAATATAATTTACCTAAAGTCTATGCTAAGTATGACAAATTACTAAAAAATAATGCAGCTACGGAGGCACAATGTCAAAATTGTGTTTCTTCAAAGTTTTATATCGAAAGAAACAAAAAGGAACGTAATGAAAGTTTCGTTACGTTTATTTTCGTTCTTTTCTATATAAGATATAATTACCACATAAGTTTGGCATTATGTCTTCATAGCCTCATTATCTTTTGATACTTTTTTAGACTGAGCTTAGTTTTTAACCAAATTATTTTTAATTTATCGAAATAATTAGCAAGTATCCGAAATGCCCCTTTCATTTCGTTCGAATCCCTGGAATTTTCAATCAAATTGTCGAATTTTCAAATAAAAAAGATTAAAATTCAATCAAATATTTGAATTTGCATAAAAAAATTTCATTTTTAACCAAGAAAGATGACTTTACTACCATAAAAGATACATTTTCAAGAAAACAGTAAAGTTTTTAAGCTAAAAAGTCGAATGTTTTAGAAAACAGTGGACTTTTAAATCGGAATAGATGAATTTTTAACAAAAAAGATCATTTTCAATCGAGAAAGATAATTTTTTAACAAGATAGTTGAATTCTAAACCAAAAAGTTGAACTTTTAACAAACAATCATAATTTTCTACCCAAAAAAGATGACTTTTTAACAAGATATATGAAATTTCTACCAATTAGTTGAATTTTCAACCAAAAAGTTGTATTTTCAACAAAATACATGAATTTTCAACCAAGAAGATGAATTTTGAACAAATATTATTTTTGTATAAAAAATACGAATTTCCAACTTATCCAATTTACAGGATAAAGTTTTAAACCAAAAAGATGCATTTTTGACCAAGAAGATTAATGTTCTACCAAAAAAGACGAATTTTGAACAAAATACATACATTTTCAACAAAATTATTTTATTTTAAAGTCAAAAAGACGAATTGTCTACAAAAAAGTTGAATTTTCAACCTAAAAATATGATTTTTCCACCTAAAAATTGAATTTTCTACAAAACAGTAGAATTTTTAACATAAAATTTTATTTCAAATTAAATAGTTAAATTTTTAACTATAATTATGAATCCTTAATAAAAAAAATTAATTTTTTTACAAATTAGTTCAACTTTAAGTCAAGTAATCGACTTTTCAACCAAAAAAGATGAATTCTCAACGAAGCATAGGGGAGACCACCCTACAGTAGATAATAATCCTACAGTAAGTAAGTATACCATTAAGCCATTTTTCCCTTTCAGGGTAGATAATCTAGGTAGATAAACAGTAGATAATCCTTAATTATAAGTAGGATGGATGAAGTAGGGTGGTCTCCCCTATAACAGTTGATATTTCAACCTAACAACTGCATTTTTAACCAAAAAGGATAAGTTTTCAACTATTTAAATTTTCAACAAAATATCTGAACCTTCTACAACATTTTTTTGACCAAAAGAGATTATTATCAAACCAAAACCAACAATTTTCTACAAAATACTTGAATTTTCAAACCGAAAATATGAATTTTTAATAAAAATGTTTGGTATTTTTCAATCAACTAGTTGAACTTACTACCGAAATAGTTGAAGTTTTAACAGAGTACATGAATTTTCAACCAAAGTAGATGAACTCTCAACGAAAAATATAATAGCTGATATTATTTAAATCAAAAAAGATTTCAATTTGAAGTCAAACTGAGTTTAATTTAAATTAAATTAATTAAATTAATTTAAATTTAAATTTCCAACAAAATAGCTGAATCCTCAAACAAATCAGATTAATGTTCGACCTAAATTGTTGAATTCTCAACCAAAAGAGATGAGCTTTTTTTTACCAAAAGAGATAAATATTGAAACAAAAAAGCCAACTTTTGAACCAAGAAAAAAAATCTACTAAATTGTTGAATTTTGAAGCCAAAAAGACGAATTTTCTACAAAACAGTTTCATTTTCAAACCGAAAATATTAATTTTCAACAAAAAAGTTACTTTCCAACCAAATAGTTGAACTTCTACCAAAATACTTGATCTTTTAATAAAATACTCGAATTTTTAACAAAATACATAAATTTTCAAGCAAGCAGTTACATTTTTAACAAAAGTAGATGAATTGGCAACGAAAAATATAATAATTGATATTATTTCAACCAAAAGAGATAATTTTTCTACCCATAACTTACCCATTAACCTCTCTTGATATTGGACGTAGAAAAAAGACAAATTAACTAAAAACAAAATAAATGCACAAATTTAAGTCTTTAATAAATAATAATGAGGGACTTCAAAATATGCAAGTGTCTTGCTATAAATTCATTTTCTACTGACCCAATGTAGTGTCCCTACTATCTGTTTCAAAAATCCTGGCCCCTCTACAAATCATTGAATAACTCAATAAAAAAAATCGCTTAAAAAAAGGAAAAACATCTTGTCAATCCTCATTTCATTACGAATAAGTACAATATCATTTGATTGCGATGCGCCCGTAAGTTTCGATGCAAATTCGCAGTGAAGGTGAAAAAACGTGGTTAAAAGCACCTTTTATAACTTGGTCAACTTTCGACCGTTGCATTTCGTGAAAAAATGCATGAATTTGCTGGCAAAAAATCGAGTAGCTAGCTTGAAGTTTTATTTATGAGTACGTTTTCGAAAAATTCAAAAATATTTATAACTTTGGTGTCGGCAGTAAATAAAAGCGAAGGATGCTAACTCAGCTCCTAATCAAGCTGGAAGGCTCTACTGAGGCTTGAAATTTTTCAAAAAAATCAACAAATGCAATGGTAGGTTTTTAAATACAGTTAATTACATCAATAACACGCTATTGCATATTATTTTTTTCGGCTTTTTTTTGGGACTGGAGGCACAAAAGAAGTCGATGATACTCTCAGCGGGTTCCAGGGTATCGATGTCCTGCTTGATTCTTTGCCTCATAAAGTGACCCTTTTTTTCTTCAACTTTCGTACATCTGGTGGCATGTGCCGCGTGGGTCAACTGCCTTTGACAATAGTGGGCCGATACCCCTTCAACGTACCGATTACAATTGTGGTCAACTACCGTAGAAAAAAAAACAGAAAAATATAATATGCAATAGCGTGTTAATGATGTAATCGACTGTATTAAAAAACCTACCATTGCATTTGCTGATTTTTTTGAAAAATTTTAAGCCTCAGTAGAGCCCTCCAGCTTGATTAGAAGCTGAGTTAGCATCCTTCGCTTTTATTTACTGCCGACACCATAGTTATAAATATTTTTGAATTTTTCGAAAACGTACTCATAAATAAAACTTCAAGCTAACTACTCGATTTTTTGCCAAGAAATTCATGCATTTTTTCACGAAATGCAACGGTCGAAAGTTGACCAAGTTATGAAAGGTGCTTTTAACCACGTTTTTTCACCTTCACTGCGAATTTGCATCGAAAATTATGGGCGCATCGCAATCAAATTATATTGTACTTATTCGTAATGAAATGAGGATTGACAAGATGTTTTTCCTTTTTTCAAGCGATTTTTTTTGATTGAGTTATTCAATGATTTGTAGAGGGGCCAGGATTTTTGAAACAGATAGTAGACGAATTAACTTTTAGCCAAAACTGTTTCACCGAATTATGAATCTTCAACCAAACAACCGATTTCTTAAGAAATTAGTTCAACTTTCAAACAACTATTTACATTTTTAACTAGAAAAGACGAATTTTCAAGGAAATAGCTTAACCGTTTGCAGAAATTTTTTTACCAAAGAGATAATTTTCAAACCAAAACTAACACTTTTCAACAAAATAGTTGAATTTTCAAACCAAATAGATGAACTTACTGCCGAAATCGTTGTATTTTTAACAAAATACATGAATTTTCAACCAAAGTAGATGAATTTTCAACGATTTTTAACCAAAGATGACGAATTTCCAACAAAATAGCTGAATCCTCAAACAAATCAGATTAATTTTTGACCTAAATTGTTGAATTTTCAAACAAAAGAGATAAGATTTTTTTACCAAAAGAGATAAATATTGAAACAAAAAAGCCAACTTTTGAACCAAGAGAAAAAATCTACTAAATTGTTGAATTTTGAAGTCAAAAGACGAATTTGTAACAAAATACATGAATTTTCAAGCAAGCAGTTAAATTTTTAACAACAATAGATGAATTGGCAACGAAAAATATAATAATTTATATTATTTCAACCAAAAGAGATAATTTTTCTACCCATAACTTACCCATTAACCTCTCTTGATATTGGACGTAGAAAAAAGACAAAGTAACTAAAAACAAAATAAATGCACAAATTTAAATCTTTAATAAATAATAATGAGGGAGTTCAAAATATGCAAGTGTCTTGCTATAAATTCATTTTGTACTGACCCAATGTAGTGTCCCTAGACGAATTAACTTTTAGCCAAAACTGTTTCACCGAATTATGAATCTTCAACCAAACAACCGATTTCTTAAGAAATTAGTTCAACTTTCAAACAACTATTTACATTTTTAACTAGAAAAGACGAATTTTCAAGGAAATAGCTTAACCGTTTGCAGACATTTTTGTACCAAAGAGATAATTTTCAAACCAAAACTAACACTTTTCAACAAACTAGTTGACTTTTCGAACCGAAAATATGAATTTTCAACAACATTTTTTGTTATTTTTCAACCAAATAGTTGAAATTACTGCCGAAATAGTTGAATTTTTAACAAAATACATGAATTTTCAACGAAAAATATAATACCTGATATTATTTAAATCAAAAAAGATTTCAATTTGAAGTCAAAAACAGTTTAATTTAACGAAAAAAGACGAATTTCCAACAAAGTAGCTGAATCCTCAAACAAATCAGATTAATTGTCTACCGAAATAGTTGAAAATTCAACCAAAAGTGATGAGATTTTTTTTACCAAAATAGATAAATATAGAAACAAGAAAAGCATGACTTTTCAAGCAAGCAGTTAAATTTTTAACAAAAATAGATGAATTGGGAACGAAAAATATAATAATTGATATTATTTCAACTAAAAGAGATTAATTTTCTATCCGTAACTGACCCATAAACCTCTCTTAATAGGATATGGAAAAAACACAAAGTAACTTCAAAGTAAATAAAAACAAAATAAATGCACAAATTTAAATCTTTAATAAATAACAATGAGGGAGTTCAAAACATGCAATCGTCTGACTATAAATTCATTTTCTACTGACCTAATGTAGTGTCCCTGGGCGAATTAACTTTTATCCGAAACTGTTCCACTGATTCGGATATTTTGTTTTTAAATTGGTACCTATAAAATTTCTAACAAAGTTCTGGGGGCATATTTTTGCAATAGTTATTCCAATTTTTATTATTGAACAATGAAAATGCATTTTTGTCTATTTTTTTCGAAGATGTCATTCTGTAAAGATATTTCTCTACTGTAATGTTGAACAGTAAAACTTAAGAACTGAAGGAACCCATTTTGCTGATCATAAATTCCTTTTCTACTAAATATAAACTGTAAGAAGCAAGTACAGAATGAATGCAACAATTGAAATCTTGATTAAATCATAATGAGAGAGTACAAACTATACACTTGTCTGACTATAAATATATTTTCTACTGACCGAATGTAGTGCCCGTGGACAGATTAACTTTCCACCAAAACTGTTTAACCGATTTGGATATTTTTTTAAATTAGAGCTTATGGAATTTTTAATAATGGTTTCGAGGCATATTTAAAAAAAAGTTATTTAAATATTGTTTTATTTAACAATGGAAATGTATTTTAAAAATTCAATGCCATCATTTTGTAGAAAGATATTGACATCAATATTTATCATGGAAAAATGGTCAAACTGAATTCGTTTATAAATCATAAATGTAAAGCACATTTTGCTAACGTGCAAATTAATTATAATTCTTCAGGTTCCTAATTAGAGAGGGCAATTAAAAAATCATCAGTTTTAAGAAAATTACCCTGTACCTTGAATTTTTTTTCTAAGTCATGAAAAAACGTTACTGTACAAATTTGAGGCAAATCGAGAGTATATTTGGTTTAAGTTTTAACATAAAATATATCTCTCGTATTATTAGTGATAAGTGCTTTTAAATAGAAATTAAAAGAAATTTTCTTTTTAAATACGTTCTTTTTTAGTTGAAATATTTTTTACACTACTTTGTAATTTAAAAACTAATTTTTGACTGATACAAAAAGGCTGCTTTTTTAATACTTTTTTTAGTACCATAGAGCTCTTTGAATCCTGCAATATATATTATATGTTTGAGTAACAATAAGCAATAAAAATATGTGAAAAACAATATGTTATGAATTGTTGAGTTTTATATTTTCAATTGTTTTTTATAACATACCTCTCCTGATGTATAGAGCAAAACATTTGTAGCAGGAAAAATTTCTAAAGCAGAGATTACTGATACTAATTTTTCAAATCGAAGAGAATAACCGAAAACGGTTACTTGATACAAGAAGAAAAACTATTACAAAGCAACAAACTATTACAAGAAGCTTAACCTCTGAAGCCTCATAAGAGGTATGTTAAAAAAACAATTGAAAATATAACATTCAACAATACAAAACATATTGTGTTTTGCATGTTTTTATTGTTGATTGTTTCTTGAATGGATAATATATATTGAATACACTTTAAATAAGCTTGATAATAAGATACGGAGGTTTTGGTAACAGAAAGTGACACTAAAAAGAAAGAACTTCTTAAGAAAATGCGAAGTTTATTTATTTGTTTCAGAAAAAATTATTACTTTCATAATTTTTATAGTTATTTTCATAGATGTAATTTTTATATTTTTTCGGGAAAATAGAACATTCTACCCAGAGATTTATTTTTATACACTACACCATAAATGAAGCTTCTCTTATATTGAGGACTTTTTGTTGATAAAAATTCGCTAAAAAATTTGATATATGCCTAGAGAATGAGAAATGTAAATGTAAAATTAAATTTATCTAGCTTAGCTGGCAAAGAAATTTTTGACCTCTGAGAGGTTTAAACACAATTGACAAGTCCAAGGCATGAAAAGCTCAAAGAACGCCAGTATTCCGTATTTAATTTTCAGGTTTGAAATTTTTTCTAACTAGTTTTGAAAAATCTGTTGAATATTTAAATTTTGAGTTCATCTGTTTTTTATTTTTTTAATTCCTTAATTTTTGTTGTAATATTTTTTTTGTCATTCAGAAGTTCGGAGGCCTTTGAAATAATTTTTAAAGGTTTCATTTACATTATATATTTTCTAGGGATATATTTTTTAGCGAATTTTTATTATCAGAATGTCCTCAAACGTATCAGAACAAAATCTCATGTTATTTTTAAAGGGTTATTTTTTTAAATTTTGGTTAAGACGGGGACCTGTTAAACATTAATTATCTTTCGTGAAGCAGTATTATATGAAAATCGTTCAAGATTTAAGTTAATTTAATTTGCCAACAAAAGACGAAAAATATGAGTTGAACTCTTGGGTTTGAGTATACAATATAGATATGTATACCTATTTTATGTATATTATTATCACTCCTATTTTTTTAGAAATCACCAATAAATTGTCACCAAAATCATTTGTATAAGAAATCAATTTTTAAATTAAATGTGTACGGGAATTTTCAAAAAGCCTGCGGAAAATGTACGGTAATATTATCGTAGGTCTTCTCTGGACACCCTGTACTAAGCCTTTCAAGTATTTTAGCTTATAGAAAATGATACGCGGTTTCTAAAATGATTCTTAATTTTATTTAGCAATTACAATATAAATCTTATCATTATTATTAAATAATTGTTACGCGAAAATTGCTCGACTCGCTGTTTCCTACCCAGTCTTGACCAAATGCCACTTATAAGCAAATTATTTATGTTTATTTATGCAATTTTAAACATATTGTGTCATCAAATGTTCTAGTTGAGACCCTTGACAATATTGATCATAAGCATAAATATTTTTAAAGTGGCCTGTTTCTGTGCAAATACTTAGTGAAGTCAAAGTATATTTTTTCAGCATAATCTCAAAAACATTTTTTTCAATTTTTTTCATTTACTAATTGATTTGCATGGTTCAAACTTTTGGACGTAATGTGTTCGCATATATTTTATTTATCCCTAAAGTTAAAAATAATGGAAGGCCGGTTTTTGGTCCAACCAATGATTTGTCTCAAAATGTTTTATTTTATTCATCTGACTACGCTTTTGCACTTTCGGTCAAATCAGGCTGGGTTTCACATTGGTAATATTGCTCGCGCAAGATCGTAATTTCCGAGAAACTGCACACATCTATGCGTTACAACATACGCCAGAGCCATCATTTTCCTCGAAGTACTTAGCCTTCAAAATAAGGCTTATTTTTACACTTTATTAGGTCTGTTAAATATCTGATGGATGAATAAAATAAAATACTTTTAAGACCAATCGGTGGTTAGCCCAAAAACCGGCCTTATTGGCCCTCCACTCTCCCCTACCTATTAAATTAATTTCAAAACATAATTTTTCGTCAATTTGATGTAGTCCGAGTAAGTTATATATATATAATTCTTGAATTGTCAAAAGTGGTTTAGAAATAAACGTTGCCAATTTTATTCCAGACGTGGCAGGTACGCGTATTTGACTCAATCCGAGCAAAATGACAGAATATTGGTTGATATCAGCACCAGGTGACAAAACTTGTCAACAAACGTGGGAGACGATGAATAATTTAACATCGAAACAGAATTCATTGTCTGATAATTACAAGTTTCACATTCCTGACTTAAAAGTTGGGACACTGGATCAGCTGGTAGGTTTGTCGGACGATCTTGGTAAGCTGGATGCATTTGTCGAGCAGGTGACGCGTAAGGTGGCAACCTACTTGGGTGAGGTCTTGGAGGACCAGAGGGACAAACTGCACGAGAATTTAATGGCTAATAACAGTGAGTACTTTACTGACTCGTAATGTGTTTTGCTTACATTCGTACCTCTCTAAATATCCGTCATTTGTCTTTTTTTTTATCGCATCGGCAGAAAAACATGTAGGCAAGGGTCCAAGAAATATTTCTATTCGAAATTACACGTACCTTACGTACTGTATCGCTTGAAATTGTTAGGTCATCTATTTTTTATTCCCTTTATCAATTTTCTCGACTTGTCTGCTTGTGTACAACAATGATTTAGAATTTGCCATTAATAATTGTAAAAACTTGGATGCAAAATTAATTTCGACAGGGACTTTTTTGTACTCTTGCGTTCTGATATTGATTGACTTTTGTGTATGATGTCTTAGAAATTTCACTCATAGAATGTCCGTTAAAAATAATACCGAAAAAATACTAAACACAACACGAAACAAATACACTTATTAATACTAAGTTTCTTCTTAGATATTCTAAAATGATTAATTAATTGATTATTTGAATGTTAATTTGTGAACATTTTATATTGGTTTGTTTCGGTGGTAATGAGTTTAACATTTGTCAACGCTCTTTACTTTATACCCTCGGATTTCCTGGTGTCCTTTTTAATTTAATACTTACATTCTCTAATGAATTTACATCGCATTTAACTTTTTCGTGAATCCAAATATTGATATAACCTATCAATTATAGTACTTGTTCATATTCTCCATTCATGTTGAACTGAAAGCGCTTTTTGATTCACAAAGTAATAATAGTTTCTTATGTTTCAAGTAAACTTTTAATGAATCTGTATTAAGGCTTTAATCGTTTATTTATTGAGGGGCGTTTCTTGTTTTACCAAGAAGTGACAATATGGATCAATATGTTTTGGAGACATTTTTTAAAAATATCATATCAAAGTATAGTAGCTTTAACGGATAACGGTATTACTACTAAATGCTGTATAGACTGTGCATCTTATCGTTGCAAGACTCGTTTCCGATGGATAAGCTCTTTACTTACATTTTTTACCTAATAATTTTTTTCACATTTTTAGAAGGTTTTATTACCACACTCCTAAATAACTGATTTCCACGATTTTTGCAGTGATTATGTAAAATACATTTTTACAGTTACAGGTACTATTTATCGATTGACTTAAACTTTACTTGTATATGATAGAGCTGGAACTGTAAAGAGTATTTATACATATCTACATCTGAATGAGTCTATTTCGACGCAGATGCACATTGTTTAATTGAAAATTATTTGTAGTATGCTTATTATTTTTTGTTGGAAGATTATTTTTTTTCGTAAATTATGAAAAACTTGTAATTGTGGTGTTGCTTTGCTTGCTTTCGTTTATTTGGACCACATTAACCCTCTCCCTTTACCTTATTCGTTGTTTTATTAACAATTGCTCATACACGTGCACTGCCTAAATTTTGTACTAAACTTACCGAGTCTTAAAAGGCATGTGTGCAATGATATTACTGTTGCGCGAGTAAAACTATCGGCCGAGGATTTATTAAGTTGTTGATTCTTAGAGCATCGAGCTGGACATTAGGTCCAAACTGGACATTATTGTATACAGTCGATCTCCAAATGTGACGAATGGATGACGCAGAGTCGCTTGGGTTACTGTGGTCACCAAGCTCCAATTAGTCACTGCATATAGGTTTATTTGATTTGATTTATTTTGATAGTTGTCATCAAGTTTTTATTTAATTTTGCTCATTTTCGTTGCGTCTTATTATAACTCTTTTTGGCAGTTTGTTTGCTCATTCGTTTCTAGTTTTTCTTTTTATTGGCTTCATTTTCTTTCAGTTATTTCCGTTTTGTTGATTATTGTATGCTTATTTTCAAGTTTTTATTCCTTTAAATTGTTTCAGAGTATTTAATAATGTATATACAATTATACATATATATATATTTCAAAATGTAGCTAATTGAAAAGTATTTTCGTTGTGAGTGCAGGTAAATGAAACTTAATTACCTATCTTGTTTATGCAAAGACCTTGTGACAAAGAAGAATCATCAGTGTTATCTATAAGATAAAGTAAAGAGGAAAGGAAAAAGAAATAGGCTAAAACAAACTAAATTTATATTTTGATTTTTTAAATCAATTTTTTCCTTGCAATTCGGTCACAAAATTTGGCGTTGCCCTTTTTCTTACAAGTGTTGAAATCGACAGAAAAAAAATGATTGAGAATCTAAATGTTTCGGCAGTCAAGATAGCCGCATATTCATTTTAAACGATTTTTTAAAATTTAAGACATAATTTTGCTTCCAGTTGTAAAAGTTGTCCTTAACAAGCAAATACGCCTTTTGCCGCAAGGTCTTCATAGATAGCGTAATTTTTATTCAAATCTTCTTAGCCTTTTTTTAGACAAGCAATTGATAATTAATGATTCGCATTAAAAACTACATGCAAACGTAGAAACTACTTGGTTCTTTGTAAATGGGTCATTCCACTCGATCACATTTTGGAGTAGTATATTTTTTTAAATATGAAGCCATTTTCTTTTTTGAAGATTATTAATTATCGCCATTGAAAGCTTTGATAAGGAAATTAATAAAGTAGTAAACTCGTTTCATGCCTATAAGTAATTTTTTTCCATCATTTTTCACCCTATTTTTTTTCATCTGAAAATATTGAGAAAATATTAGGTGGTTTAGCAAAGCGAAAATTATTATAACTCATTCATTTGCTTCTAATCCTATAAGCACCGAGAAAACTTGAAGCAAAAAAGGATGAGTTTGTAAGGCCTGTTTTTGGGCTAACTGGCTAAAAGCTGGAAAATAATTTTCTTCTCTGATATTGACTGACTATTCTTGCCCCATCTTGGGCTACTCATGGGAAGTACAAAATAACTATTATATTTAAATTACCCTATTTTTCAGGGTAGGTATGGACTGTCAACTGTTTTCAGAAAGCAGTCAATATCTGTATCAAAAATTATTCAGTTAATTAAATTTTCTATTGTTTATTCCTCATGAATAATTGAAATTAAACACAAGATAATCAGAAGATTTCGAGTATTTATTTCAGAGAACAAATTTACTTTCCTAGCCGAAACACCGATCTTATTGATACTTATTTAGTTTTAAACATCGCGGCAAAATTTTGATTTGATGTTACCCCACGATCAGCAGCAAATTACAGTAAAACAATGAAGTGACGTAGATATCAAATTTTATAGGCCATAAACTACACTAGAGATCCTCAGGGGTGCACTGGGACAACATACTCTTAGCGATAAGTGGAAGCACTGAAAACCATTAAACGCTTCAGAAAAGTTTAGGTTAATAAATAAACTTTCATAAATTTGAGCTCAATCCAAAGTTTCTGCACAAAAAAAATGTGATCGACGGATATTATCACCCAAGTTTACACTGTAAAAAGTTTGGTGTGAAAACAGTTAAATGAGGAACCACTCTGGTGTTTATAAAAATACCCACATTTTGCATTGTGTGGTAATACCAAAACTGTATTTCTGACAGCTATTAATACGCTACATCACGGTTTTTTTATTTTTAACCAAAAAGGTTTAATTTATCATAAACTTATGTTTATTGTGTATTAAATAAATAACTCGCCAGTAGCGTTACAACGATCTTACGTACTTAACCCTTCGTTTAAAACTGCACGCGCAGTGTATAAGTTTCACACACAGGTGCACTTTCGCACCAGCGATTTTCAGCAGTTGATAACTCTGATTCAAAATTAACCGATTTTACGATACATTCCTATGTGTGTTTTCAAAAGTTTAGAATGTTCCCTATCGAATGGTAATGGTAGTCGCCCTACCGGTGTAGAAAACTAAACTTTTTTTTATTACAGGACAAGCCCGGGAAAATTCGATTCTACAGAGATACACACGAAAGAAAAAAATTACGGTGCAAATTTGCACCAGTGTGTAAGCGAAGGGTTAATACTGATAGTTTCATCAAAACAGCATCTGAGTTTACACCATACATTTTTTAACTGTGCGCATACGAGAACTAAGTATGTACTACAGCATATTATGGAAAATATTGACGGTTTGACGGTAGTATATGGTATTATTAAGTACTCTGAGACGTTTTTTGTTGAGTTGTTTCGGTTCGGTTTTGTCAGCGTTGTCGTTAGGCATTTGCGTAGGATGCAATATTAGTTGAGCGAGTCGTAAAAAAATGATCGCGAGGAGATTGGGACTGGGCTGTGATGGATAGGTCAAACGTCAGTGGACGGGGAGAACTCGAGCCTCGAAGGGGGTCCGGACACCCCGCCAAACACTCCTGTCACTCCGTCACACAAGACTTCCAAGGACCATCACATCCAGTGGAAGGACTCGGACAAGTCTGAACCAGAGCCAGCAGCCTGCTTAGGTCAGCATCATCACCAACGTCATCATCGCCACAACCATCATCAACACCACCACCAAAACCATTGTAACCATAACCATCTTTCCAATTCCGAGAAAAAGTCATCATCCAGTTCCCAAGGCGCTTGTGATGTCCGAACATCAAATGATTCGTCATCGATGTACTCGTGCTACCATGCGCATTGGTGCGCTGCTTCTACTCCCTCGACTCCTTCTCCCAGTCCAACCCGTGCAAGTTCCTCCCTTTCCTTTTCATCGAACTGTAGCAGTGATGAAGATGCTAGATGGCAGCAGGCGGCACATCGTCGGAGTGCCGATAAGACCCATCGACACTCTTCGTCCAGTTGCAAATCGCTCGCTGATGACAACGACGACGCAGACATTGAGGACCAAGACAACCAAGACCAAGACCATAGTGGCATTTTGCCGATTCCAGGTACCCATCCCAACACCACCTTCTCAACCTACCACGTCGAACAACCCTTTCTTCCTACTGACGTAGCTGCTGCAGAAAGCAGCTCGTCAACCTGCCTTTGTATCCTGTGCACCGCGGACATTCATTTAGCAGCTGACCATTCCATCGTTTCAATTTTCCAATTCTATCTTAGGAGAGGTTGTCCTTCCCTTGCACGTTAAAAAACTAAATTAAATCACAAGACTTGTAGTTCGGAAGTAATATTAACATTCAAATTTCAAATCCGAATTATGACATGTAATGAATCCTTTCTATGTCAATATGCTGCTGCTGCACTCAACACAATGTAAATACCTAGTACTCATATGTGGGCGCCATAATATAACACGATTACCGATCTCAAGATATCAATTTTTGCTCAATGTATGTATCCGATTTTTTAATCATACTTCAATATAGTTTTTTCTATGCCGGTTGAGTCGATTTCAACTTGCAAATTTCGCGAGAGCCTAAATGTTACAAATAACAAATTACAAAGTAATCAACTTGATTCAAATGCTGGATCAGATTAACAGATTATTATTATTAACATATCAGTAATCATGTTATAGCCTATGTTTGTTACACTTGAAGTATCTAATTCAGTTTGTAAGAGTAAAGTTTATATTCTTAAGATATCTTCTTTTCAAAGTTTCACGTATATTTTAAGAAAAGAATCAGAAGCGTTTCGGAGAAGGTATCTCAAAAATTTAGAGAAACACTAAGGACAACCTCTCTTTCATCTTTCTCTATTTCTATTGTGTGCAGTGATACAATGAAACACAATCAGTCGGTTCAGCATACTTGGTATATATAAGATATCAAAACTCGAACAACGAAATACAGTAAGAACCGGCCGGAATTTATCATAATGACGTAAATCAAAGCTAACTAGGAGAAGAAATACTTGAAAATAGGCCCGGTACTTTATTAACAACTCTGAAATAGCGCTATATCTTGACAAAACAAGATTGAAAAAACAGAACAAACTATTTAGAACAAGAATTTAAAAGAGAATAAAAGATTTTCATAATAAATTTGTTTATATCTAATTGCCCGGATGAAAATTTCTTTACGGAATCCCGTTTCTTTGCAAGATCCTGAAAAGGAATGCCCAGCTATTGAATGTGGCACAATGTGAATTGTACAAAGATTTAAAACCATTGGACAATGGAACCCAAAATTCAAAATTCTGACTGTCACATCTAAAAAGGCGAATTTGGAAACTAACACCTGATAGCTAAGCTTTTCTCTCATGGACGTCCAGTTTTGGAAAATCTTTATGGATAAAATTTCTTCAATTTTTCTGCTTGATTCAGGCACTAGAGCTTACATAAATTATATCTTTTCAAAAGTTTCTCTGTTTCACAAGATAAGAACAAAATAAAAATATAAAATAGAAGATTGGGCTTGAAGAAGTGCTCAATATTTTGTCAGATGATTCAAATTAATTCTCCATAGTTTTTCTCGCGAACATACATATATGCGCTTATTCTGCTTATTAACTTTTACAACTAAATAAATAGACTGCAGCTTTTAATTTATCCTCGTTTGGGTGGGTTGTTATATTGAGCTCATTTACACGACGCTAGCAGCTTCTGGTACAGTAGCAACAACTTGCTCCGGATTGGCTGCGGTGCTCACAGTATAAATAAGCTCATTGAATTTGAAAATTATACCTACGGATATTCGGTTTAACGCAAATGCATTTTATTAATCTCGGTACTCTAAATCAAATACGCTCAATCGACTGTTACATGCACCACCATAGTGTAATATATGATAAATGTGTATATATCGAGTGCTCTGTACCATATGCGGAATCAAGATCCAGTTGAACTTAAACCTTTCGGAATTTTGTTTGGATTCATACTCCTCCCAGTAATAGGTCATGACTAAATTTGCAGTATGCTAACTAAAGTAATAACATGCGCTTTTCATCCATTCTCGAGAAAAGCGTATATGGCTTCCGAAGCAATAAAAAAAATTTGGCAAACAATTCCGGCAGCATCCCGGACTTTCCGTTCACAAACTCAGAGCGCTACCGCGTAATCTAACCGGGATTTGAAAGACTCGCATCGCGGCCTATGTAACGCGTGTGGATTTTAAAAAAATCGTTTTTCTGGAGAATGGCTGTAGAACGCATTTTATTACTTTATTAGGATATTACAAGTTAGGTAATGACCTATCACTGGAAGGAGTATAAATCCAAACAAAATTCCGAAGGATGTAAGTTCCTCTCGTCAGTGAAACCTGAAATTGATACCATATATGACATGTAGCAGTCGATATTATGCGATTGGCACAGTGCACGATCCCAACTATCGTCTGTCACAGTCCTTTGCTTTGCTTCCTTCGTTGATTCATTTTGTATTCTAGTAACCACATAGCCATACCATCTTCCATTTAGATCATCCTATTTGTTTTACCTCCTCTTTCTTTTGTCGTATCTCAACTATACTTTTTCATGTCTAAAAATAGTAAAAATTCAAGCAATCATACATATTACATATGTGTAACGTTACCATTCACCGAGAGTACAATAAGTAAAAACTCCAGTAAAAGAAATATCTGTAAAAGGCGCAGTGAATAGTTATGATTGATGAAATTAATAGATGCTGTCGTCTCAAGGAACATATACCTCAAAACGATTTATGATATAAAATTAAATGGAAACAAGCCAAAATTAAAGAATTCATGTTACGTCGTTACTTTTATGCAAGAAACATTTTTTTAATATATATGCAAAATCAATTGACGGACTTTTCACTTAAAAATTATGACACGCGAGAGGGTTAGGCATACAAGACTCTTACTTGTGATATAGAAAGCATCTACATATTACGTAATATTTTGCCGACTACAGTGCGACGTCCAACATCCGAAGTTTCCCCAATCAGATCAGGCCAGCGTTAAAATACGGTGTCCTATTGTCGGACTCGTATCATCCAAAAAGGAGCAACGGACGTCGCACTGTACTCTGACTTTTTAATTTTATGTGATATGTGAACGCTCCCATGAAAAAGGCACTAATATGTTGTGACTGCTGAGATGCTTTGGTGCATAAATAACATATGTACATCTGAAGCAGTTATAATATAAACTGTTGGCCGGAAAAGTTGGTTTCTCCCTATTTTCCGTTCTTTTAGTGTTGTTCCTTATTGTTGCTTTGTAATCTTTGTTATAATTTTTACAGATTGACTATACTGAACAAACGATACATATGATACAAAACCATGTCAGAGTTATATATTGACTCACCATACATATTAAAAAATTAACAGATTAACAGAATAACAGATTACAGTGTCAACACAATCAACAAAGTAATGAATTTCGATCGGTTCAATAGTTGCCAAGATTGTTTTGCATGATCCCAGTAGACTTTGACAATCAATAATATTGCATGACAATGGCTTGAAGCCATATCGTCTTTTTAGGTGCATAAGGCCGTAAACATGGCAATTGGTCACTTGCTGTTGTATACTCCCAAAGTCAATGGAAACAAGTGACTAAATGTGGCTTAGGACTTAAACCATCTACAAGGATGATATGAGTGACCAAAATTAAAAAGAAGGTGTTTGGGTATACTGGAGCATAAAGTATCGCATATATATTAAACATATTCTTTCACGTTTCAGTTTTTACATCTGCTTTGAGATGTTGCTTGGCTTATTTTTTAACATTACAATACTTGATCGTTTTCAATGGAATAGTCAATCACGTGCACTTAATTAATGTAGTAAATTACATGATCCACAAACATTTATTCATACAATAAATTAAAAACAATGTTTCCTTTGAAGTATAATGCATAGTATTTGAATATAGACCATTTTCCAGTGGCCCTTGTAACTCTTAACAGTAGTTGTTCGTCTAGTTAAAGAACTTGAGGTTATTTAAATTACCGTGGCTCCATCATTAGTTTGTCTTGAAACTTTTCTCAGGAGTTGATTTATTGGAATTAAGAGGTGATTAAAAAAAGTACAATTGTTCAGTATCTCGATTGAGTCTCAAATCATTTCGTAATATACTGGATGCATGTCATAAACTTCAATTTTACATTTTATTCCTTTACGTAAATAAGAACAACTTTTATCGCATTTTCCAGTTTTCCACTTTATAATTGATTGTGTTGTCTTCGTTACCTACGTTACCATAACACACCCCACACTCACACAATGTAGCATCAATCAAACGATTTTCAATATTGCATTTTCAAGTTATTGTTGATACCTATTAATATCTTAAGTAGAACATTACATAGATCGATTGAATCACTTTTATTTCTAAAGTCGCCTAGCAGAAGAGATTTGAAAAAATATAAAAATGCATGTCGATACTATCTCTTCTATATTGAAAGCAGAAGGGAAATTTCCCTCTGATCGTAGTATGACAATAAAAACCTTCCTAAATTGTTTAAATTATATCAAGTATTTTCTTGATATCAGGTGATCTGCCGACCTACATAACTCGATTTCAATGGGACATGGCAAAGTATCCAATTAAACAGTCT
This sequence comes from Andricus curvator, assembly GCA_932195095.1. Lineage (NCBI taxonomy): Eukaryota > Metazoa > Arthropoda > Insecta > Hymenoptera > Cynipidae > Andricus > Andricus curvator. The sequence goes on along the minus strand of CAKNYM010051871.1, from coordinate 115,023 downwards.
TTGAGAAATATTGCTGATATCATCAGCAAACAAGTTGGACAAATCGATGCAGATCTAAAGACCAAGTCTACTACTTATAATAATTTAAAGGGTAGTTTACAAAATCTGGAAAAGAAGCAAACGTATGTTATAAAAATTATTTATTTATATATGTATACAATCACATGCGAGGGGCTAATTACTCCTGCAGTCTGGTGTACATAATGATGTGTATATAATGCATTTCTTATCATTTTTTCACGATTTTAGAAAATCATTATAGAATATCATTATAAGAAAATAATGTTAAAATATTGAAAGAATTGATGCAAAACATAGAGAAACCACAAACGAATTACATACAGAATTTCAAAAGAGTTAAAAGATTTCAAATACTTCAATGGATTTCAAAGAATTTCATGGGATTTCTAGACATTTCAAGTAATTCTAAAGTATTTCATCGGGCTTAAAGAGATTTATCAAAATTGCCACGGATTTCAAGGACTTTTGGAAATAAATTAAATTCAATTCCAGGGATTCTTAGTGATTTCAAAGATTTTAAGGGATTTTAAGGTATTTCAAGGAATTACACGAAATTTCAATAATTAAAATATTTGATTTTATATAATATATAATATTTACATGTTTAAGGGATTTCAAATGATTTCTACTTATTTTAATGGTTTTTTACGATTTCCAAACGCAAGTTTTCGGGAGATGTCAAGAGATTATAAAAATTTCAAGCGATTTAAAAGAATTTTGAAGGATGTCCAAAGATTTCAAGGGATTTTCAGACAAACTTGATAATTACGTGAAATGAAATAAAATTTCAAGGGATTCCTAGCGATTCCAAAGATATCAAGGGATTTCAAAGTTTTTTTTAGAGATTTGAAATTTTTTTTAGAGAATTTGAATGCAAAGGTTCAATTTCATTTATATTCAAGGGATATCAAATGATTTTTACGATTCCCAAAGGAAAGTTTAAGAAATTTCAAGGGACTCAAAGAATTTGAACAAATTAAAAAAATTTCAAAGAATTATTTAGGATTTCCAAAGATTTCAAGAGAACTTTGGAAAATAAATTTCAAGGGATATTTTTTGCGATTTTACAGATTTTACGGGATTTCAAGGGATTTCAAAGACGTCTACAGATTTCGACTCTTTTTTACAGAATTTTAATGAATAATTTTAATTTAATATCAATATTTAACTGATTTCGAATGATTTTTACTTATTTCCATGGATTTTCACAATTTTCAAAGGAAAGTTTTTAAGGAATTTCAAGAGATTTCAAAAATTTCAAGGCATTTTTAGAGAAAACTATTTCGTTGAAAATTCGTTTTTTGTTGTTGTTAAAAATGAATTTTTTCAACTGAAAATTTAACTATTCAATTTTTAGTTGAAAATTGGTCATATTTAGTTTAAAATTGAACTCTTTTGTAGAAAACTCGTATTTTCAGATTTAAAATTTAACTCTTTTATTGAAAATTCGTATTTTTGGGTTGAAAACTCTATTGTTTTCGTACAAAATTCGTATTTTTTTATTGAAAATTCTATCATTTTCGTAGAAAATTCACATATTCGGATTGAAATTAAAAATTGAACTGTTTCGTAGATTGGCAGCAGATTGAACTATTTGGTTGACAATTTTGTTGAAAAGTCATCATTTTTGGTTCCAATTTATTGAAAATTCATATATTATTTTTGGTTTGAAAATTAAATGATTTGGTTGGATTTTTTTTCTCTCTTTACTGAAAAATCTTTCGTGGACGAAAATTCAACTCTTTTATGAAAATTCTTCCATTTTCATTGCATTCAACTATTCAACATATAATTAATATCAATATTATAATTATAT
>CAKNYM010051871.1:71697-112786 GCA_932195095.1 Andricus curvator | reverse complement strand
ATATTATAATTATTAATTATAATAATTCATTCAACTATTGAATTGCTTGAATGTTAAACTATTTTGTTGTAAATTCAACTATTTTGAAGATTCGACTATTTGGTTAAAAATGCAACTGTCTTTTGTTGAAGTTAATTCTTTTTTGTTTGAAAATCCGACCATTTGGTTGAAAATTCGTCGCTGTAGTTTGAAACTTCAACTATTTGGCTGAAAAATCATCTTTATTGTTCGAAAATTTATCTTTTCGGATTTAAAAGTGAACTGTTTTCTAAAACATTCAATTTTTTGGCTTGAAAACTCAAATCTTTCGTTGAAAATTGATCTCTTTTGGTAGAGAATTAGTCTTTTTTTGTTGAAAATGCAATATATTTCCACTTGAAATTTCAAGCGTTTCTTATTGAATTCAATATGGTACCTATACATTAATATTATTTAAAAGAATTTAATCCCCTATTTTCGTGAAAAATCACCCTATTTCCACTGTTTTGAGAGAATTTTGGGCTGTGAAGTCTGTTAAAATATTATGTCTGTATGTTTTGTGTTTTATTTCATGCATTTATTAAATGGAATCGATGGAAAAATTTCGATTTAAAAAAAGGGGGGAGGGGTTTGTATTTTTGACATCACCCTGGGAAGTTTAAGCTTTGTGTGATAAAGGGGAGGGGTTGATTTTTTTTAAATAGCTCGACTCAGTTTTTGAACGGCCCTCTCTATAAAATGTATTTAAAATCTATAAAATCCATGAGATCTTTAGCAATCTCATGCAATTTTGCAATCTTGCAATTTAGTGTACACCAAAAATCCGAGTAATTATCCCTTCGATCACGTCTTATAAATATCTATTCTGATTAAATAGCCATTTTAAATGACCAACTACTTTTTTTCACAGCGGCAGCTTGCTTACCCGAAATTTGGCTGATTTGGTTAGAAAGGAACATTTTATACTTGACAGCGAATATTTATCCACTCTACTTGTAATCGTTCCGAAGTAAGTATGACAGGTTTTATCAGATGAAATTACGTTTTCGCGATTTATTTTACAGTCACTCAAAATTAAATTTTACTGAATTTCAGGGCAGGTTTTCATGAATGGAATGCTATTTACGAGAAACTGACGGACATGATCGTTCCACGCAGCTCACAACTCATTACACAAGATGCGGAATATGGGTTGTTCACAGTAACCCTATTTAAAAAAGTAATCGAAGAATTTAAATTACATGCCCGTGAAAAGAAATTTATAGTTCGTGATTTCACGTATAATGAAGAGGAACTTGCTGCTGGTTAGTGTGATAGTTTGCAGAGAAAAAAAGTCAAGTTTCATTTATATAACTTGAAGCATATATCATATTCATATTTATTTTTGAGTGTGCACGCTGCGCAGTCATTTATGGGCCATCCATAAATTACGCAGAGCTTCTACTCACCTGGAAAACCTGGAAATATCTGGGAATATTGTTTAAAGTCTGGGACTTTTTCTAGAGTGCTTAAATTTGTTTTCAATTTTAATATAAAATTGAACAACAATGTTTTTTATTTGTAAACGTAGCTTTATATTACTGGATTTAACTATTTTGTTGAAATTCCGGTTTTTTGTTTGTTTAAAATTAATTTTTTTACTGAAAAATTAACTATTTCAGTTGAAACTTGAATTATTTTGTTGGAAATTAGTTTTTTTACTGACAATTAATTTTCTTAACCGAAAATTTAACTATTCCTGTTAAATATTCCATCATTTGAGTTTGAAATTCATCTCTCTGGTTGAACGTTAGTTTCTTTTACTCAAAATTTAATAATTCAATTTTTGGTTTAAAATTTATCTTTTTTAGTTGAAAAATCGTCTTTTTTGTTAGAAAATTAATTTAACTATTCCAGTTGAAATTTGAATTATTTTGTTACAAATTAATGTTTTTATTAAACCTTTATCAGTTTAATTGAAAATTCAGCTCTTTAATTGAAAATTTAACTATTTTGTTGAAATTTCGGCTTTTTTTGGTTGAGAATTAGTTTTTTTTACTGAAAATTTAACTATTTCAATTGAAACTTGAATTATTTTGTAGAAAATTTGTTTGGTTTTGTTTATTAGCAATTGATTTTCTTAACTGAAAATGTAACTATTCCAGTTTAATATTCCATCATTTGTATTTAAAATTCATCTCTCTGGTCTGATCTTGGTTGAAAATTCATCTTTTTGCTTGAAAATTCAACATTTTGGTTGAAATTGTTTTTTTTTCTCTTGTGTGAAGAATATTTCTTAGTTACAAATGCAACTTTGTTAAAAATTCATATTTTTTGTTGAATTTAACTGTTTTTTTTATTTAAAATCAAAACCTTTTTTGGTTGATATGTCAACCAATTTAACTAGTTAAAAATTAATTTTTTTGTTATCGATTCGTCATTTTGATTGAAAATTCATCTCTTTAATTGAAAATTGAAATATTTTGTTTTAAGTTCGTTTTTTTTTTTTTTTTTTTTGTTAAAAATGATTTTTTTACTGACATTTTCACTATTTCAGTTTAACTTGAATTATTTTGTTGAAAAATAGTTTTTTTGTTAACGAATACATTTTAATTACTGAAAATTTAATTATTTCAGTTGAATATTCCATAATTTTAGTTAAAAATTCATCTCGCTGGTTGAACATTAATTTTTTCAACTTTTTTGTTGAAAAAATTAATTATCTTAGTTGAAAATTCATCTTTTTGGATGGAAATTCTACTGTTTTAGTTTAAAGATTCATAATTTTAGTTGAAAATTCATCTTTTTGATTAAAAATGCAACTATTGCAGTTGAAGATTCATAATTTTAATTAAAAATTCATTACTTTAGTTGAAAATCCAATTATTTCGTGGAAAATTTGTTGTTTTTTTTAATGAAAATTTATCTTTTTTAGTTGAAAATTCGTCTTTTTTGGGAGAAAATTTATCTCCTTGGTTCAAAATTCAACCTATTCCTGTTGAACATTCATAATTTTAGTTGAAAATTCATCTTTTTGGTTAAAATTCAAGTACTTGGTTGGAAGTTAAACTCTTTTGTTAAAAACTCATTGTTTTGCTATTGAAATTATTCATTATTATTATTCATTATTTTATTTGCAAATTCATCTGTTTGGTTGAAAATATCTTTTCTCATTAAAAACTCATGTATTTTGTTGAAATTTCGTATTTTTTGGTCAAAAATTAATCCTTTTCGTTGAAATTTCGACTATTCCAGTTCAAGATTCATTATTTTAGTTAAAAATTCATCTTTTAGGTTAAAAATTCAACTACTTGGTTGAAAGTTAAACTCTTTTGTTAAAATTTCATTTTTTTTTGTTGAAAATCTGAATATTCCAGTTGAAGATTCATCATTATATTTGAAAAATTCACCCTTTTGATTAAAAATTCAACTTTTTCAATTAAAGATTTATCATTTTCGCTGAAAATTCATTACTTTGATTGAAAATGTAACTATTTTGTTAAAAATTCGTTTTTCTTTTGTTGAAAATCAATCTTTTTTCAGTTGAAAATTCATCTTTTTTTGTTGAAAATTTAACTTTTTTGTAGAAAATTCATCTTTTTAGTTGACAATTAATCTATTTGGTTAAAAATTCATCTGTCGTGTTGAAAATGCAATATTTTTATTTAAAGAAATACATTTCCCTATTTTCGTGAGAAATCTCCTTATTTGGTTCCTCATCTCCTTATAAGGAAATAAGTAATTCTAGTCAGTTTCATAAATAAAAAAAATTATTTTACATATAAATAGTACTGTTTTTACAGATTTAGATATTTACAAGGACTGAATGAAAAAAAACATTATTTATAAGAAACTCGCGAAATCGTATACATATTCGAGTATATATTGAAAAATGACAAATTATACCTGGAAAATCTTGAGATACCTGTAAAAAACCTGAAAATCTCAGGTTACGTAATTTATGGATGGCCCCTTAACTCGACGATTCAAGATGTTCTTCTCACTTTTTTTCTCATCGTTTTCAATCTCCATACTGGCATACAAAAAATCTTGCATTTCAGGCAAAAATGAAATTACGAAGTTGGTGACGGACAAGAAGAAACAATTCGGACCTCTTGTTCGTTGGCTGAAAGTGAATTTCAGCGAATGTTTCTGTGCCTGGATTCATGTCAAAGCTCTACGTGTCTTTGTTGAATCGGTTTTAAGGTAACGTATTCAAGTTGCATACAGTTTTTGCTGCTGTTGTGGAATTTATTGGTCTTGATTAAGAATTTTGAAAATGGATCAAGTGACGTTATTTATTACTCTCAGGTATGGCTTGCCAGTCAATTTTCAAGCAATTCTCCTGCATCCACACAAAAAGAGTACAAAACGTTTACGCGACGTTTTAAATCAACTTTATGCTCATCTCGATTCTTCCGCAACAGCTTCCGGTGGAAATCAAGATGTAAGAAATATCTTATTTTAATTTATATATGTACATTTTAGGGTGTCCATTTAAAAACTAAATATTTTTTTAAATAAAAATATAATTAAATAAAATATAAATTGATACCTTTTAAGAAAATAATTAACTCATATTACTGTTCGTGTAATTACACAGTCACACAAAAAAAAGTTAGATCGTTGACGGACTCGACTAGTCAATTCCTATGTATTTTGAGCCACTGAATCCGAATCTGAGGTCGGAATATGAAAGTTAGTTTCCATTTTCAATATAAACTCAAAAAAAAACATTTTAAAAAGTATGTTTTTTGTTCAAAAAAAGTATCATAATGAACAAATAAGTAATTTTTTAAAGAAAAAATATGATGGGGTCAAAGTTTTAAGTGCCTTCCATATTTTATTTCTCGTTAAAAAAGTATTTTGGGTTTTGTTCATATCATATTTTAGTTTCTTGCGTCCGACATTTTCTGTTCTTACCTTTTTTTATCTTGAACCCTTTTTGCAGAAGAAAATGACATTTTTTTCACAATTATGAAATTTAGAATCTACAATATCAGGGAAAAATATTATTTTTTAAAATATTTTTAAGATGAATTTACAATCCAGAGGGACGAATTTTCTATCTAGACGAAAAAATTTCAAAAAAACAGTTAAATTTTCGAAAAAAGATGACATTTTAACAAAACTGTTGAATTTTCTATCAAAACAAATAAATTTGCAACCAAATAGTTGAACTTTCAAGCGAAAAGGATTTTAATTTTAAATCAAAAACAGTTGAATTCATAAAAAAAATTGAATTTTCCATAAAAAAAGATTAATTCTCAACAAAAAATGTAATAGTTGATATTTCAACCAAAAAAAGATTTTAAATCAGAAACAGTCGAAATTAACATTGGGTTGAAAATTCAGCTGTCTTGGGTGAAAATTACCCTTTTCGTTAAAAATTCATCTTTTAACTTAAAAACTCAACTTAAAAATGCAACCCTTTGGTTATAAATTAATATGTTTTTTTTAGGATTAAATTATTTTTACGTACTTTTTTGTTAAAAATACATATTTTTGGTTGAAAATTCAACTATTTAGTTAAAACTTAAACTACTTTATGAAAATTTAACTATTTGGTAGTGAATTATTTTTTGTTGTTGAAGATTCATAATTTTAGTTGAAATTACATCTGTTTGTTTGAAAATTTAACTATTTTGATGAAAATTATTATTTTCTTTGAATATTAATAGTTTTAAGTAAAAATTTAACTATTCCATTTTTGGTTGAAAATTTATATTTTTTAATATAAAATTCCAATATTTGGTTGAGAATTCATGTATTTTGTCAAAAATTCGCGTTTTTTAGTAGCAAATTAACCTTTTTGATTGAAAATTCATCATTTTTGTTTAAAAATGCAACTGTTTGTTTGTAAATTAATCTGCTTTTCTTTCAGGATTCAATTGTTGAAAATTCTTCTTCTTCTTTGGTTGAATTCAACAGTTTTTTATTTTAAATTGAAAGTACAAAATTACCCTTTTTGGTTGAAAATGCAACTTCTTGGTTGTAAATTAATCTGTTTTTTTATGATTCCACCATTTGGTTGAAAATTCGTTTTTTTAACTTGAAAATTCAACAGTATGGTTGAAAATTACTTTTTTTGTTGAAAATTGAACTATTTGGTTAAAAATTAAACTATTTTTATGAAAATGTTACTATTTGGTAAACAATTATTTTGTTGAAGATTCATCATTTTAGTTGAACATTCATCTGCTTGTTTGAAAATTTAACTATTTTGATGAAAATTCTTCTTTTCTTTGATTTGGTTTAGAATTCATGTATTGTGTCGAAAATCCGTATTTTTTAGTCGAAAATTAACCTTTTTGGTAGAAAATTCATTTTTTTGTGTTAAAAATTTATCTATTTGGTTGAAATTACAATATTTTTACTTGAAAGGTTCGGAATTTAAAGCGTTTTATATTAAATTCAATGTTGTATCTACATTAATTTTACTTAAAATAATTTATTTTTCGGTTTTCGTGTAAAGTCACCTTATTTACCCTTTTTAAAGAGATTTTGGGCTGTGAGGTCTGCAATATTAAATTTGTAATTATTTAAATTTATAATATTCCTGATTTTCTAGTTGTCATTGTCACTTTATAGCTTAAATTAGTCACTTTTCCACTTTTTTCAAGTACATTAGTCTGTGGCAGCCCTGTTTCTAGAAAAAAATCGTTTTTAAATGGACACCCTAGTAAATTTAATTGTGAATATATTATTGATTCTTTTAAACAATATATGTCGTATTTGTTTACAGAGCGTAGACATTCCAGGCTTGGGCTTTGGCCAGAGTGATTATTATCCCTACGTTTATTACAAAATAAACGTAGATATGGTCGACAATAAAGTTTAATCGCAGTAATGCCTAATCGATGATAAATCCAGCACACGATTCGGCATTCGGCATATTTAATTCATCTTCACTCGGATTTTGGATTGGGAAACTCAAAAATCTATTATTTCTATACGTGACGAAAACCTGAATGCACGATATACAATTGGCCTTTAATGAATCTGCTAAAGTTGTAAAAAGTTGTACGAGTCTGAGGTATATTATTCAATTTATTCGATTTTAAGTGCAAAATAGAGAAAATCGATTAAGATGGAAAGCAATATTTTTATAGCGTCGTGAAAATAGTCTCCTCAGTGCAAAGTCGGGCGTCGATGCATAATATATTATTAGACAAAATGTCCATGTATCTACTTGTACAAACTTTGCAGTCGACCTGTTTATTTTTATGAATTACGTTCCTACAATCCAGATTATATTACTTTATACACGTTTTCCACCAAAGACGTTATTACCGTGTTTTATAGAATGAATTTTATGGAAAGAAAACAAACAAAAAATACCAAATCCCTAAAAACTTAATGTAATTTAGATAAATCAGGGTGGCCGCTGGACCAGGAAATGACAGTGAATTTAATTTTTGATGGGGAATTTTACATGTAATTTAAAATCAGTTCGATTCCAACTTTTTTTAAATGTTAAGTTCAATTGTTAACTATTTCAGTTATGAAATCGTTCAGTTTACAATGCGTAATTCTAAAATCTTTGACTTTCAAATGTTTCCATTTTAGGTCTTCATTTTCAAGCGTACACTTTGAAGTTTAAGAATTTTAAAATACAGTTTTAATGAACTTAAACAATTTTAAATTAAAAGCAATTATATCATATCATAATTAAACGATTTTATTTCATTTTAATTTTTTTTAATTTTTCATGATTTCTTTTTTAATTTTTAATTTTGAAATAGAGCTGGAAAAGAAGCTATTTGTTCCTAAATTTAGGTACAAATAGGCAGATTTTTTTCGATACTTTTAGACACTTCCATAAAAAAACAATCTTAAGATTCCTGGAAACATTTTTTATGATTTTTTATTTTGAAAAATTAATTTTAAGAGAATACATTTTTTTAATATCCTCTTAAAATTAATTTTTTGAAGAGATTTCAAAAGATTTCCACAATTGTGAAAACAGAATCTGGAAAATTTTAAGGCATTTTTATTCATTTTCAGGATTAAAAAAAAATGTGGGAAAAATTCTTATCATTTTAAAAGATAGATATTTAAAAGTTTTGAAAAATTCAAATAATACTGAAAAATTTGTAGATATCAAAAAATTTTTAACAAAATGAAGATTTTGAAATAAAATTTTGAAGCTTTTTAAGGATATTGAAAGGTTTTAAAATAATAAATAAAATTGCTTAACATTCCTGGAAATTTCCAAAATTGTCGAAAAAGAATCTGGAAGATTTTAAGACCAGTTTTTGAATTTTTCATGATTTAATAAAAATTTTAAAAACATTCGAATCATTTTAAAAGATATGTAAAACCTGTATGTATAACAAAATGTAGATTTTTGAAGCTTTTTAAGGATTTTGAAAGATTTCAAGATAATAGAAAAATGTTCTTAAGATTCCTGGGAAAATTTTTGATAATTTTTTATTTAATAAATTAATTCTTTTAAGAGATTTCAGAGGATTTCCAAAATTGTGAAAAAGAATCTGGAAAATTGTAAAGCATTTTGTTTAATTTTGCAGCATTTAAAAAAAATTTAGGAAAAGTTCTTATCATATAAGATATTTAAAAGATCTGAAAAAATGTTTATAATATTCAAAAATTGGGAGATTTCAAAAAATTTTAAACAAAATGAAGATTTTGAAATAAAATTGTAAAGCTTCTTAAGAATTTTGAAAGTTTTTAAGATCATAAATAAAATTTCCTAAGATTCCTGGAAAAATTTTTAGTGATTTTTTATGTTGAAAAATTTATTTTAAGATCATGTTCAAAAATATGTCATAACTATTTTTGATGTATAAATAACCAATTGAACAATTATTCGCTTTAAAAAAATCGTTCAATTTTTAATGTTTCTAACTTAAAACTGTTTAAAATGATATATATTTTGAAAATTCACAAATTTATTGATACATTCTTCAATTTAAAGTATTGAAAATGATAGCGTGGATTTATATTTTTTATCCATAAATCTTCGAACTGTTAATAAATGAAAATTTTTTTAAGCTTGAATATTTAAAGTTTTAAATTCAGCTCAGTTTGCAGTTTGGTTTTTATTACTTCAAGTGAAAAACTGTTGAGCTTTAAGAGTTCAAATTTTTTAATTTCAATGGCCGTGAAAAATGTTTGCGAACCGGTAAAAAACGGGGATTATTTTCTTCGATTAAAGCGGCCACCCTGTAAATTCCAGCTTTTAGGAAATCTTGTACGTTTTTGTTTATTATACAATTCGATTTTTCGGTTAAATTCATCAATTTACATTGCTTTACACCAAATATTGTAGGCATGATTATTTTCTTAATTAAATTATAAAGCGAGCATTATTGAGGTTGAAACAGTTGATGAAATTGGTAATTTTGGCTGAAGATTTGGTTTTTGGTATATTGTAATAATTTTCTTTGGAAAAAAATGTGTTTTCATTAGTGTAGGCGCCCATTTCGCGCTTCATGAAGCCAAGTATTAAAGTATATTGCAGTTGCTGCATTCGCACGAACCTACGAGTTATGAAAGAGAAATTGTTTAGAACTCTTAGAAAATATACAATACAGATCATTTAACTGTAAGCTGGACTTCCAATCGCATTAATCTAAAAAGCCTGTCTTAGGGCGGTTTTTCAGATTTAGGAGTGAACTTTTTTCAGCTTCATAATGTATATAAAATGTAAACGAACCGTACAACGGCCTTCTTGTGATTCATTCTTTATATTTAACGATTAAAAATGAGATACGGTGTCAATTCCTTCTTCGTTCAGTATTCATGAAATTAAGTATCTGTTAATCCTCAAAATTTCACTTTGGTGGTCCTTTATTAAACTTATTAATTTGATTCGATAAAGTGATGACAATACAGTGTGCGCCATCTGGTTATTATTGTGAATATGTTTTAAATCGCGTAAATGAATGAATGAAGGATGTTGCGAAGATAACTTGTAGATATGGTAAAGAACGCGACATCTTATGTACACACTGTATAATTATAAATAAATATGTTGCGTTAAACATTTTTCTGTACTGAAAACTCTTCTAGAGTGTCAAAAGTAGTCAGACTGTCAGGCCTGTCGCCTATTTCCCCTAAAGGTACCCTATTTGGAGAATGTTTGCTACATGTCCTCTAATTTTTTATAAAATTCCCCTAAAAGTCTTTATTTTAGATGAAAATTATTTTAGAATGTCCCTTTATTTCCTACAGTTTTAATTCCTTTCGAAAATTTTCAGTTTTAGTTAAGAATTTGTTTAAATTTTAAAATTCACTGTTCCAACTCAGAATTTATTTAAATCTGAAAATTCCCCATTTCAAGTAAAAATTGAAAGTCTTTTGAAAAATTCCCTGTTCAAATCCACAATTTTAATTCTTTTCGAAAATTTCCAGTTCTAGCTCAGGAATGGTTAGAATCGGAAAATTCCCTATTTCTATTCAGAATTTCTTAAATTTTCAAATTCCCTGTTCCAGCTCAGAATTGATTTAAATTTTAAAATTCCTTGGCCCAAGTCAGAATAGTAATTCTTCGTAAATTCTCCTGTAATTTTCCTGTTCAAATCCAGAATTTTAATTCTTTTCAAAAATTCTTCGTTTCAACTAAGAATTAGAATTCTTTTTAAAAATTCCCTGTTCCAATTCACAATTTTAATTCTTTTCAAAAATTTCGAGTTCTAGTTCAGGAATTGTTGAAATTCCCTGTTCCGACTCAGAATTTATAAAAAATTCAAAATTCCCTGTTCCAACTCAGAGTTTATTTAAATTTGAAAATTCCCTGTTCAAATCCATAATTTTAATTCTTTTCGAAAATTCTCCTATTCAACTAAGAATTAGAATTCTTTTGAAAAATTCCCTGTTCCAATTCACAATTTCAATTATTTTCCAAAATTTCGAGTTCTACCTCAGGAATTGTTAAAATTCCCTGTTCCGATTTAGAATTTCTTAAAATTTGCAAATTCCCTTTTCCAGCTCAGAACTTATTTAAATTTGAAAATTCCTTGGCCCAAGTCAGAATTGTAATTCTTCTTCAATTCTCCTGTAATTTTCCTGTTCAAATCCAGAATTTTAATTCTTTTCAAAAATTCTTCATTCAACTAAGAATTAAAATTCTTTAAATGAGATTTCCTGTTCGGACTCAGAATTTTTGAAAAATTCAAAATTTTCTGTTCCAACTCAGAGTTTATTTAAATTGGAAAATTCCCTGTTTCAAGTCAGAATATTAATTCATTTAGAAAATTTTCAGTTGTAGTTAAGAATTGGTTAAAATTTGAAAATTCCCTGCTCCAACTCAGAATTTCTTAAAATTTGAAAATTCCCTGTATCAACGCAGAATTTCTTAAAATTTGAAAATTTCCTGTTCCAACTCAGAATTTTTTTAAATTTCAAAATTCCTTGTTCCAATCCAGAATTGTAATTCTATTCGAAAATTCTCCTATTCAACTTAGAATTAGAATTCTTTTGAAAAATGCCCTGTTCCATTCCAAAATTTTAATTCTTTTCTAAAATTTTCCTATTCAACTTAGAATTAGAATTCTTTTGAAAAATACCCTGTTCCAATCCACAATTTAAATTAATTTCGAAAATTTTCAGTTGCAGCTAAGAATTTCTTTTAATTTGAAAATTCCCTGTTCCAACTCAGAATTTCTTAAAATTTGAAATTTCTCTGTTCCAACTCAGAATTCTTAAATTAGAATCTTGAAACGAAGTCGTTAAAAATCAATAATTTTGAAATTGTGCATCACTCTTTTTAAAATGCAAACAATTTCTATTCAAAAATGTATTTCTATAGCTTCAATCATATTTTTTTTCTGTGAACAAAAACTATCACTATAATAAAAAATAAACTAAATATTTTAGAAAAAATCTTAATTTTAAGAATTTCCGATTGTAATATATATTTTTTCTTTTTTTTTTGTATAAAAAGTAGAAATGATCTAAATAAGTTTGAAATATTTTAAAATGTTTTAAAATTATATCCTTTGAAATCTCTTGATATCTTTAGAAATTACTTACAATCTTTTGAAATATTTGTAATTTGTATTTTTTTTTAATTTTGAATCTATGCGTTCAATTTTGCAAAATTTTAAGTTTCTATTTAAAAATGTTTTTTATAGCTTCCATCGTAATTTGTTATTGACAAGTAAAGATAATTTATTTCCCGAAGTATTAAATTGTGAATTGAATAGGATTATTTTCCAGTGGATTGACTACAAAATACCTGAATTATAATAAACAAACCTAATATTTGAGAAAAAATCGGATTTTTCATAATTTCATGTTCAGATATAGTTTTCTATTTTTAAAGAATAATAAAAAGGGTCTAAATAACTGTAATACTTTTGAAATTTCTTGAGCTATTTTAAAATCTCTAGACTTCCTTTTAAATATTTTGAAATCTCTGGAATCTTTAGATCTGGTGAACACTCAGAAGTCGGAAAAGGATCAATTCTACTTCAAAAAGGAGGCTAAAAATTTATTTATTGCATCAGATAAACACTTGACAAATTTAATCAAGGATATTCAATAATTAAAGTATTTTAAATCCCTCTTGCCAGAAAATATTAAGAAATCGGAAAAGTGCCGTTTCATTAAGAAAGTATAGCATATAGGCGAAAACAAAATTAAGAAGTTTGTCATCTCAATTTAATTTTTATAACATCAATAATTATATGTTATTTTAAGTTAGAAGATCAATCTCGATTTTCTTACAAATATGAGTATGTATTGTAATTTATGTATTTTCTATAGACCCCTAAAATCCCCCTATTCCCCATAAAATATTTTTTAAGATCACTGAAGCATTACAAAATTAATCCAATATTTGGTGTTGACGATAAGGGGGGGGGGGGTATAATATTTTAGCCAGAATATTTTTTTGTTGACAGTTTTATTAATAAGGTCACTTGATTTATTTTAAAGAATACATATACTTTCGTACAATTTTCTTTTTTTTTATCACTGGATTTTATTACACCATTGACTTCTCCAAGTAAGAATACTTCAACTTGTCATAGTTTTCAAGAGACTTGTTCAACGGATGAGGACACAATTATTTACAAAATTCATATCAAAACTTAATACGAATTCAGTCATAAAACGTTCTTACTTGGAAGTTTGAGTATCTGAAATAATTACTAGCACGAACATTACTACAGACATTCTATGAAAGGCATTTGATATCGAAATATACAGCAATGATTAATTATAATTATTCGTTTTTTTTTTTATTATGGACGGTTACATAGAATATGTATGAAAATTTATCGCAAAAGAGTACATATAAAGATTTGTGAAACATAATTTTCACATCGTCGCTTTATAGGAAATCGCATTAACAATCAGATGTTGGGAACATTTTATTTCTGTTATTATTTGCGAAAATTTGTGCTTTAAGTTTGAAACATCTGTGTAGCATTCATTCAGCATTGAGAGGGCATCATAAAGTTGATTGAGAAATGATTTGAAATATATTGAACTGCGCGGTATCATTCTAATTTCGGGCGATGCCCATTTACTACTACCAAATTTCCCCTCACGCAGCTGAGGGATCGCCAAACTGCTGCCGGCCCTTGCCTGCGTGGGTTGTACTTAAAGAATTGCAAAATAATTTTTTTTATGTCGGCAGCAGCAGTCTGGCGATCCCTCAGCTGCGTGAGGGGAAGTTGGGTAGTGAGGGTAGAACAAGGTAGACCCGTCGATGCGCATTTGATCGCCGTATACCTCGTTACTCCACCCCCACTACCCAACTTCCCCTTACGCAGCTAAAGGTCCACCAGACTACTGCTACGGTCCCTTGCCAGCGGGAGTCTCATTTTTAACTTATTTAGGCAAGTAACATATCGTCGGAATCGCCATAAATCGTAGATTTCGAATATAATATCCCTAAATTACTAATTGCAAAATTAAAAAATGTTATGTTGCGCATTTTATTTCTCATTAAGTACAAATGACCCCCGCTGGAATGAGTCGATGGCAGCAGTCTGGAGGTCCCTCAGCTGCGTGAGGGGCAGTTGAAAAGTGGGGGTAGAGCAAGCAGATAGACCGCGATCAAAAGGGCCCTGCCCCTAATTTCTGAGGTAGACCCACGTTGGAACAATAAGGGTTTACATAAGTTTGAATGAGATCTCGTAAAAAGATATTGATGACACGTTAAGTCGATTAAATTTTAATTCTTTCCTTGCATTGCAAAATAAGGCAGTTTGGAAGAACATCGCAGTAGTCTATTAATCGCATATCGCATACTTAAAATCTATTCGAAGATAACACAACACATCAGCCAATTCATCTATAGAACTAACGGTACCATGTGAGACAATTCACGCAATTGAAAAAAAACCTAACCTATTCTACGTTATGCTTATCGTAGTTTTATGTAATAAAGTAGAAATCACAAAAATGAGACCAAGACCCAAGAAGCAATGGGATCGTCCCGTTGAAATAAGGACGGAGGCGATCCTTGGGCCTGACTGTCACGTTCGGGACTTGAGCCAAGTGAACCAACCTGGTTCAGATTTAATATTATAATAAAATGGACCTCTAGCTAAAAACTAGCTTCCTTATCGCAATAAAATTCAGGGTTTTGTTAAGATTTTACTTTGCATTCAGAAAAAGTAAGAAGAGTCGTATCACTTTATAGTGCTTGTAGTGTTCACTTGGTGCATTGATACAGAGGTAACGTGCCCTATCTTCAATTTCACATACTACACATCCAGGGTGGCCGCAAAACATAATTTTTAAAATTTCCTAACTTTTCCCAGACTAATTTTTCATTTTCTCTGGCCATTAATATTTAAAGACCAAAATTCCAATCTCGTAACATTTTTTATATAGAATCTTTTACAGATGGAATAAAACAATTATAAGTTTACATTTATAAATTTTAAATTCTCAGGGATGCCTCAGCCTGTTTTACTTGAAAAAGTAACAAAGTCACATATTTAAACAGAAAAAAGTGAATTTAAAAGAATTCAAAAGAATTCGAGTCATGAAACTTCAAAACAATTCAAGTTAAATTCAGAAGAATTCCAATGAATTGGAAAAAATTCAAAAAACTCCGTTGATTTCAGTAAAATTGGAGAGAATTTAGAGGTGAATTTCAAGTGTATTTAAATGAATTGGAAAAAAATAGTTGAAAAATTGAAACCCTATGAAATCCCACACATCTTGTGAATAAATTCTTTAAAAAACATTAAAATATTATAAAATCCCGTGAAATTCTGCAAAATCTGTATGTCCTGAAATCCTGGAAAATTTATTAAAATACCTTAATAGCTTTTAAAGACCCATAAAATCATTGAAATCCTCGGAAATCATATAAAATCCCTTGGCATCTTTTAAAATACCCTAAAACATTTCAAATCTTTTGAAATCCCACTGAATTACTGAAATCAATTGAAAATTCCTTGGAATATTTTATAAAATAAAATATTTCAAATCTTTCGAAATGCCTTGAAATTTGTTTAAGCCCTTGAAAATGCTTTAGAATCTTTTAAAATACCCTGAAATATTTCAAATCCTTTGAAATCCCTTCAAATGATTGAAATCAGTCAAAAATTCCTTGAAATCTTTTAAAATACCCTAAAATATTTCAAATCCTGTAAAATATTTTGAAATTTTGTAAAGCACTTGAAAATTGATAGGAATTTTTTAAAAAGCAATGGGTTGAAACTTTTTAAACCCCCTGAAAATTCCCTAGCGCTTTTCAAAATACCAAAAAATCTTTAAAATCCTTTCAAATCACTTTAAATT
This sequence comes from Andricus curvator, assembly GCA_932195095.1. Classification (NCBI taxonomy): domain Eukaryota; kingdom Metazoa; phylum Arthropoda; class Insecta; order Hymenoptera; family Cynipidae; genus Andricus; species Andricus curvator. Next base: position 97,096 of record CAKNYM010051871.1, on the reverse strand, counting down.
ATTGAAACCTATTTAAAATACCCTAAGATATTTAAAAGCCAACGGCGATACCATGCTAAAAACACCAGTTCTCGTAAGATCACTGAAGTTAAGCATTGTTGGGCGCGGTTAGTACTTGGATGGGTGACCGTTCAGGAATACTGCGTGCTGTTGGCCCGTCGTGGGTGTGGTGGGACCACATTGGTAGTAAATATCCACCTAGAAACACTACCCGAATCGGGTAGTGAGGCAATGAACTTTCGAGTTCGAACTGCTAATCAATGTATGTATGTAAGATATTTAAAAGACTTTAAAATCCCTTGAATTTTTTTAAACTCTGCAAAATGCTTTGGAATCTTTTTAAATGCCCTATAAAATATGTCAAATCCTTTGAATTCCTTCAAATGATTGAAATCAACAACAAATTCCTTGGACTCTTTCAAAATATCCTCAAATATTTTAAATCCTCAAAAAAATTTTGAAATCCCTTGGAATTTTTAAATCTCTTGAAAAATCCTTGGAATTTTTAAAAATATCCTAAAATTTTGTAAATCTTTTGAAATCCCTTGAAATTTTTTAAAGGTCTCAAATATTTCTTGGAATTTTTTAAAATACCAAAAAATCTTTAAAATCGTTTGAAATCACTTCGAATTATTTAAACCTATTGAAAATACCATAAGATCTTTCAAATCGTTTCAAATCCGTTTAAAGTTTTTATGACACTTAAAAATTCCTTCGAATTTCTGAAAATACCGTAAAAATTAAAAAATTCATTGAAATCCCGTAAAATTATTGAAATCAACTCATTTTTTTAAATATCCTAAAGTCTTTAAAATTCTTCAAAATCTTTGGTATTCAAATCAAGGTATTCAAAATACCTTGTATTTGAAAATTTGTCAAACCCTACGAAATACCTCAATTCTTTGAAATTTCCTGAAATCCTGGAAATTCTATTAAGAAATAGAAATAAAATAGAAATAAAATTCCTTTAAACCCAAATTTTGAAATTTCTTAAAAATGCCTTGCAATCTTTGAAAATACACTAAAAAACTTCAAATCCTTTCAAATTTCCTGAAATCCTGGAAATTCTATTAAGAAATAGAAATAAAATTCCTTTAAACCCAAATTTTGAAATTTCTTAAAAATGCCTTGCAATCTTTTAAAATACACTAAAAAAACTTCAAATCCTTTGAAAATCTTTTAAAATCACTTGAAACTTTTTACAGCTCTCTAAAATTCGTTAAAATTTGTTAAATGCCTTAAAATCTTTGAAATCCTTTGTAATACCTTTGAATTATTGAAATCTATTAAAAACTTCTTTGAATCTTTAAAAATACCCTAAAATATTTCAAAAGAATTCAAGAAAATTCAGAAATAGGTATAGACATGGATTCAATAGAATTAACCCATTGGTTAATTTATTGAAAGAACAGTGACTAAAGTGATCTTTACATTTTAAAAAGTGACTAAAAAGTGATATGAGAAAAAGAAATTGACTAAAAGTGAGCGTGTGGCAGTCCTGATTATTCTCGACAGTTACTTAAAGTGTTTCTTAAAGAAACTCCCTGACTTTTGCAATTTTTTTTCAACATCCCTGACTTTTCCCTGAATTTCCCCGACCAATAAAATTCCCTAATTTTTCCCTGATTTCCAGGTTTTCCCTGACATGAAACAGGTTTGAGAATTTGTCGCGGTAGTCAAACAAAACTCTGCATTATTAAAATAATTTTTATTCCTTTAACCCTTTACTGCAAGTTAATTCTTTTTTTTTGGATTAGCCACAAGGATCTAATATATAAGCCTAGCTATGTATGCATTGTTTCGATGGGTCTTGTTTAGGGTATGGCTCAGCGCTTTCATTTCATTTCCAAAACAATATTTTCCTTTTAAGGTATACAAAAGCTATTTATTTCCTAACTCTGAACCCTTATTCTGTTCATTCAACTCATATTCTCATCTGCAATTAAAGTAAATAATCATATTTTACGTTTTACGACAAGAAGATTAGAGTCAGTCTCATTTATGAATGACAATGCAGTGAAGGGTTAACATCTCTCTCAATTGTTCATCACACAAGCACATGAAACAAAGTTTTCAATTAGAACGATCATTCACTGATGGAACACTCGGGTCGGTCGAAGAAGATTAAATGTTCTTCTTTTAATCTTAAAACATAAAGTCACTAGCATATATGTAATAATCATAATAATCGCCTTGCATAATAACTGACAAGAAAATGTAAACATATCATACGAATTATCGCAAATATTACTTGATAAAGTATAAAATATAACATATGACTTAAGTACAACCACAAAACTTGGTTATTATGGCATTTGTATCCTCACCTATGCTTCTTATATTATAAATGCACAATAACAGGCTATTTTTCCATTCATTTGAAATGAATCATCAAAATGTTGGATTCCGAGTGCTTTTACACATTCGTATAGTTAAAATCTGAATGGTTGAAAATTGATCATATTTTTCAGTGTTATTTTCTATACAACATAGAATTGATCTATATATAAAGAAAACATGAATATTTCGATAAATGTCATTAAGTAACTGCTGCGCACTTTGTTCCCGATCGTTCGATGCATCTTTACAAACGTCTTTCTCATCAATATTCATTCACAAAACGGATTTTCTGTCCTGTCCTAAATAAAGCACAAAATCCTAAATATACTCTACGGGTCAAAATAGTGCGTCCAATTACGAAAATCGAATTGAAAACTTAGAAAGCGACTAACTCTGCGACAAAATCGGTCGGTCGAGCTCGACTGCCGCTTGACCGACCGACTTTCGTCTTGTGCACGCTTCCACCTTTTTTATGATAATTCGAGAACCAGTTAATATTTTACTATATTCTTGGTCTCATTTTGAAAAGAAGATTTCAGACCTTAATTTAGCGGAGTTTACAATTTTTTTCATTTACATCCGTAATGTATGAATAGAGTTGAAGTTGAGAATACAAAATTGGTCAAAAACGGAAAATAGGTCGGTCTTTCTGACATAATATCTCGGCCCCTATTAATCGAAATTACTGCAAGTAGAGCTCAATCGACTCGGAATTAAATAGGCTTTATAACAGTTTTTTTAAAATTATTCTAACTTAATTTGTGGCAGAGTTAGTCACTTTCTAAAACTAGCCCGTTTTTGAATCGATTTTCGTAAGTGGACACACAATTTTGACCGGTAGGGTATGTGGACAAGAAATGAATAATAATAGAAAAATCTTTGTTAAAAAATGTGTCATACAATCACGCACTTAACAAAACGATATCTTGGCAAATACCAATCCGCAACAAGGATGATTATTTTTGACGAGATCATAGCGAGATGCATGGCAGAATTAACAAGATTTCAGTTTAACATACATGAATAGCTTTAACCTGAAAATCCAGCAGATTGGTGTTAAATGTAAAAGTGTAACATCACTGTCAGCTTTATCATCTTACAGCTGGTTATGAATTTTGATTACTTTTTCGATCGGGAATTCAGAGATCCGCGTTCTCTGCTCCAGCTCATAGGACTTGATCCACCATATCTAAAACAAAGAAAAATGATAGAATCTCGATTATTCATTATTAAAACTTTGTTTCTGTATACAAACATATTTATAAAAGATTTTATACCCGCGTAACTAAAGTGTAATTTGGAAATTGACAGAAAATGGAAGAGCCTGCAACCTGTTTTAAAAAGATGAGTTTTTCTTTATTTTATACCAATTTATATTAATTTCTGCAGAAGTAAAATTTGTCTTCATGTGATGATAGGATGGGGGGGGGGGGGGGGGGGGGTAATCTTTAAAGATACTTTGAAGTGTTTGAACACTCGAAAATTAAACTGATGACGCCTCCCTTCACGCGTTATTTTCAAAGATTCCTAAATGCATTTTTAAACTCTCCCAAAAAAATTATAATATTGCAGTTCAATTATTATAACTACTTCAATATTTCAAGCAGGAGAAAATTTAATATATATCTATATGGACGTGAAGGAAGCTAGAGTAGTATGCCAGGACAGAAAAGTGTGGCGACAAATAGTTTGTAAACAGAGTGACAATAGAGTGAATGACGCCTGAAACAAAGACCTTGGATACTAAATGGGCCCAAGTGGGGAACCACACATAACAATTTTGTGAGGCTCTTCACCTGGGGTGATCGCTAAAGAGATTGATCAGCAACCTGGGTCGCAGCAGTGTTGCGGAATGAACGTGTCATTTGAATAAATAACACGAGAATTCCAGATCAATCTAAAATATCTATACATAACACCTATATACCTATCTACCTTATACCTATATACCCACCATACACACTACTATTTTCCAACCGAGCAAGTCACGCCTACCCCAAAAGGGAAATGGCTTAATGGTATAATAATAATAAAAAATCGTCCACTATATATTACGGGCCGTTCAAACACTACGTCACAGTGTTGGCCGGGGGGGGGGGGGATTAATCTTATTGATTGAAAATTTAATTGCTTGGTTTAAGGTGTAACTATACATTGTTAAAAATCTATTTTAGTAGTTGAAGATCCACCTCTTTCCTTGAAAAATAAACTATTTTGATGAAAATTAATCTTTGCAACTGAAAATTCAACTATTCCTATAATGGTTAAAAATGTATGTATTTTGTTGTAAATTAGTCCTTTTTGATCGAAAATTAATCTTCTTGATTGAACACTCAACTACATGGTTGAAAGTTGAAGTACTATGTTAAAAATTTATTTTATTAGTAGAAGATCCACCTTTTTGATTGAAAATTTAATAATTTTGTTGACTTTGGTCGTCTTTAGTTTAAAATTCAACAATTCAGATTAGAAATTCAACTGTTTTGCTAAAAATTAATATTTTTGGGTTCAAAATTCTATTAAATTTGCACAAATTCAACTATTTGGTTGAAAATAAACTTTTTGTGGAAAATTCAACAATAATTGTGTTAAAGTCATCCTTTTTGGTTCAAAATTAAATTGTTTGGTTGAAAATTCATATTTTTCTGTTAAAAATTCAACTTTTTTGTAGAAAATTTATCTTTTGGCTTGGAAATTGAATAATTTGGTAGAAAATTCTACTATTTGGATGACAATGTAACTATTTGGTTAAAAATCAACTTTTTGCTTGAAAATTCATATTTTCGGGTTAATAATTCAACTGTTTTCTAGAGAATTTACCAATTTGTTTTGCAAATTAAACAATTTGGTTGGAAATTTTTTCTCTTTTGACAGAAAAATCTTTTCTGGATGAGAATACAAATCTTTTTTGAAAATTCGTATTTTTTGGTTGAATATAACTGTTTTTGATTTAAAAATAAACTCCCTTTTGGTTGGAGTATCAAATATAATCCTTTTTGTTGAAAATTTATCTTTTTGGTTAAATTCGACTGTTTTTTATTTAAAATTTTAATCTTTTCTTGGTTGAAATATGACCTATTATATTTTTCGTTGAGAATTAATCTTTTTTTTATTGTAAATTTAACTACTTGGTTGACTTTCTTTGTTAAAAATTCATTTTCTTGTTAGTGATTCATAATTTTAGTTTAAAATTCAACTATTGTGTTGAAAATTTAATTTTTTGTTCAAATTCAACTATTTTCTTGAACATTCGAATTTTTGGATAGAAAAATCGTTCTTTTAAAATGAAAATTCAACTGTCTTCTAAAAAAATCGTCTTTCCTGTTTAAAAATTCGACCATTTGGTTGAAAATTCATATTTGTAGGTTGAAAATTCAACTATTTGGGTAAAAATTCATCTCTTTTGATTGAAAGTTCAACTATTTGGTTAAAAAATCATCTCTTTTGGTAGAAAATAATTCTTTTTTGGTGGAAAATGCAAGAAATTTGTTGAAAATGCAATATATTTCAACTTAAAATCTTAATCGTTTCATATTGAATTCAATATGGTACATATACTTTAATTTTATTTGAAAGAATTTATTCCCTTGTCATTCCCCTATTTTCGTTAAAAATCACCATATTTTCCCTGTTTTCAGAGCATTTTGGACTGTCAAGTATGTTAAAATATTATATGTTTTTAAGTTTTGTGTTTTATTTTAGGCATTTATCAAATGAAATCGAAGAAAAAAATTGTGACGTAGTTAAATTTTTTTTATTTATTGTTAAGTGCAATTGAAGCGAAATATGTATACTCTAAACTCTATTGCAGTGTAAGATCTATTCTGACGGCTATCCGACCAATAATAATTTTACGTAATTTAATAAACTCAGTTCTCTAGTGCTCATACTCGCAGGTAAGTTTGAGCGACTATTATTACTGACAGTTTGATTCTATCGTGTCCGCAGTATATAATAAAGATATAGTCACTGCCATCAGCCCATCTTCTCAAGATTACAGATGATATGATGGCGAGATGCACCGACTTGGCACTTGACGTCTAATAAAATAATAATAATCATAATAATAGACCACGGCGGCCGCAAAACTTAATTTTCAAAATTCCTTTACTTTTCCCCGATTTTTCCCTGACCAATTTTTCGTTTTCCCAGACCATTAGGGTGGTCCAAAAATGCATTGAAAAATCATTTTTCTTCAAATTTTCATATATATCGTCCCCAGATTTGGTCGATTCCACACAAAAAATACATGCGTTAAAAAAATGATTTTCAGAGGTTCCGCAAGCCCCATGAAGATTAACAACTATTTCCCATAAAAAAAAAATTCTAAATTTTATTCAGAATCGTCAATATTAGGTGAATGAAGTTGAAACTAAATCTTCACAATTAGCTATAGAATACAAATGATTAATTATTTTTTAAATTTTCACCTCCATAAGTCTATTTATGGGGTCCCAAAAACCCCCATAAGGGAAAAATTGGGATTTTCCCGTTTTTGGTGCAAATTTGGATTTCTTTGCGGTTTTTTTAATAAAAATGATTTCTAATACATAAAATACTACTTTCTACTTATAATATGTTTACATAAATTATTGTTTAAATGATATATTTTTGTTTTTAGCAATTTTCTCTTAGAATATAGTTAGAATGTTTTTCCGAATTTTTCAACTTATATTCAACTTTTAAATTAGAGTGAGGAATTAATTAATTCAAGTGAAAAAACCATAATAATGATTAAAATGCAACTATTTGGTTGAAAATTCATGCATTTTGTTGAATATTTTTTTTTGTAGTAAATTAATCTTGTTGGTAAAAAAAAATCTTTTTGAATGAAAATTCTTTCTTTTCTCGTTGAAAATTCAACTATATGGTAGATTTTTTATTTTAATTCGTTTTTTTTTAAATAAAAATGCAACTGTTTGGTTGAAAATTTTACTATTTTGTTGAAAATTCGTTCTTTTTTGGTTGAGAATTAATTTTTTTAACTGAAAATTTAAGTTCCATTTTTTTATTGACATTTCTAATTGATGATTGATCTTTTCTAGTTGAAAATTCATGTATTTTGTTGAAACATCATCCTTTTTGTTCAAAATACAACTGTTTGTTTGAAAAGGAATCTTTTTTTTTGTGGTTGAAAATTCAACTAGTTGGTTTAAAGTTAAACTGTTTTGTAAAAAATTCATTTTTTAGGTGAAGATTCATAACTTTAGTCAAAAATTCAACTATTTCATCATAAATTAACTTTTTTTGTTGCAAATTCATATCTTCGTGTAGAAAATTCTTCTTTTTGGCTTGAAAATTCAACAAATTGGTAAAAAATTAAACTACTTGGTTGAAAATAAACTTTTGTATTAAAAAGTCATATTTTTATGGAAAATTCAACTGTTTGGATCAAAAGTCCTTTTTTGATGATTTACTTCTTTGGTTGACAAAATAGTTCAATTATTGAACTATTTTGTTGAAAATTCGTTTTTTTTTGTTAAAAATTCATTTTTTATCTAAAAATTTCAAGATTTAATTATTTTTAAATGCTTCTTTGTAGGTTGAAAATCCAACTATTTGAACAAAAATGTAATTATTTGCTGAAAATTCAACTATTTTGTTAAAGTCATCGATTTTGGTTAAAAATTAAAACTTTTTTCTTAAAAATGTGTCGCTTTGGATTGAAAATTCATCTTTTAAGATAGAATAGTCATTTTTCTTGGTTAAAAATTTATCTCTCTTAATTAAGAATTAACTTTTTTGATGGAAATTCAACTATCTTCGAAAAAATTGGTGTTTTTGGTTTGAAAATCCAACTATTTGGTTAAAATTTTAACTATTTTGTTGAAAATTCGTCACTTTTGCTTAAAACTTCAACTGCTTGGATCCTATTGCAGCTTTTTGGTTCAAAATTAATTTTTTTCGTTGACAATTCGTCTTTTTTGCTTGAAAACTCATCTCTTTTCATAGAAAATATTTTTTGATGGAAACTTCAACTATTTTCTTCAAAATGCAATATATTTCGATTTGAAATCTTAGAAATTTAAAGCGTTCTATATTGAATTCAATATGGTACAAACATTAATTTTATTTAAAAGAAATGATTTCCCCATTATTTTGCTGTTTTGAGAGAATTTTGGACTGTGAAATCTGTTACTTTAACGTTTTTAATTATTCTTGATTCATCACCAAAGCTTTTAGTTCACAATGCGATCACGTATTCATATTGGTAACTAAACTCACTAGAAACGCGAAATACGCAGAATAAATGTGAAATCCGTGTTTCCAACGGTTACGTTACCTGGGGGGGGGTCATACGATCGTCAAAGATGGATGAAGGAGGGGGGGGGGGTCGAAACGTAGCCAAAAATTAGTAACGTAGTTTATGGAGTGCCCCTAAGGACAGGATAACATTTTTTGTTTTGGGTATTCTTAATACTTTCATAAGTACAATGCACTTACTGAATAGTGCTAAATGAAAGGTAAAAGGTATAAGAATAGAAGAATAGAAGAGGGAACGTAGGTGTCGAATCAAGAGAATGGGCTTGAAATTAGCGAGACACCACTTGGACTGGAGGACATTATCTTCAGGATACAATAAAACACCCACGCTCTTTGTATTACATTTATACTCGTCTCCATATGTTCAGTATTCACTGTTCACAAACATTACAAAGTGACTTTCCGTGACTTTGTGTGTGTTTGTACAATTGTACAATGCGACGGCGTAAAATCTATAATATAGGGTGGCCGCAAAACTCCATTTTCAAAATTCCCTGACTTTTTCCTAATTTTTCCCTGAACAATTTTTTATTTTCGCTGAACATTAATACTCAAAGATCAGAATTTTGATCTTATAATGCTTTTAAGATATAATCTTTACAAATGGAATGAACATTTTCAAACCTAAATGTAAAAAATAAAAAAAATTTACAGTAGACTCTCACAAAGCGCCTTCTCTCGCCAAGTGCCTTTCCCTTCCATTACCTCTAAATTCGGTAAACGCCTTGAGCGTGGCATTAGTTGCGCGTGCGCGAGACGATATTCAAATAATCCGCCAATGCGTCTCAGAGATATTTCCCGTCAAGCCTTAGGGGCGTGGCTTGACGAAAAGGGCACTGGGCGCTTTGTGAGAGACTAATGTATTTATTTTAACCAAAAAAGACTAATTTTCTACAATAAAAGCTGAATTTTCATGCGAAAAAGACGAATCCTCAACCAAATTGTCGAATTTTCAAACAAAAAAGATTGAACTTAAAAAAAACAGATGCATTTTCAACTAAAAAATTTAATTTTTCAGAAGACATTTCGACTTTCAACAAACAAAGATGAATTTTCAATCCAAAAGGACATATTTTCGAACAAAAAAGATTGAACTTCAACCAAAAACAGTTGAATTTTCAACAAACAGATGATTTATTAATAAAAAATATAGTAGCTGATATTCCAATAACGAAAAAAAACAACAATTTTCAACCAAATAGTCAAATTTTCAACTAAATAGATGAATTTGAAATTAAAATTATGAATCTACAACCACAAAATATAATTTTTGATAAAACAATTCAATTTTCAACCACAAAAGAGAAATTTTCTACAAAACAGTTCACTTTCACCAGTAAATATTAATTTTCTACCAAAAAGACATCTTCTTTGGCTAAAAATGAAACTGCTTGGTTGAAAACTAATCTTTCTTGATTGAGGATTTCCAACTATTTTGTTGAAAACTCGTCTTCTTTGGTTGAATTCAAATATTTTGGTTTCAAATTAAAATATTTTTTGGTTGAAATATCAACTTTTACATTCTTTGTTGAAAATTCAACTACTTACTCGAAAGTGGGGCTAATTTGTTAGAAATTAATTTATTTGGTTGATAATCTATCATTTTCATTCAAAAACCTTCTTTTTTTTGTTGAAAATGTAATGATTTGGTTGAAAATTCGTATTTTTTGGTAGAAAATTAATCTTTATGGTTGAAAATTCATCTTCATGGTCAAAAAATTCAATTATTTGGTGCAAAATTAATTTTTTTTATTGAAGATTCGACATTATACTTGAAAATTCATTTCTTTGGTTAAAAGTGTAACTATTTTGTTGAAAATTCTTTTTTTATGGTTGAAAGTTCATGCATTTTATTGAAAATTCGTCCTTTGTGGTAGAATATTAATCTTCTTGGTGAAAAATTCATCTTTTTGGTTAAAGATTTCTCATTTGAATTGAAAATTAATTTCTTTGGTTAAAAATTGAACCATTTTGTTGATAATTCAGGTATTTTGTTAAAAATTCATCTTTTTTAGTAGAAAATTAATTTTATTGGTTGAAAATTTATCTTTTTGGTTGAACACTAATTTCTTTGGTTAAAATTTTAACCTGAAAGAACAATTTATGACAGTCAGGGAAAAGTCAGGAAAATTTCCCAGACTTTTTTTTCAAATTGGTATTTTGTATCAACCCTGTTTTTTAAATAACGCCCCTTAAATTAAATTGTATTAGGTGTGGGGGAAAATAGAGGTTGAAGGGAGTGACAAGTGGGATAATGTCCAGTTTTCGATCAAGCCATTTAATCACCCTATTCATCAGAAATATCAGATCATACAAAAGTCGACAAAAATTACGTAAGATCGGGGCATACAAAACTTTACTTAGTAATTTAGTAAAGAAATAGTGACATTAGCGGATAATTGTGAGAAAATAGTGTCTTTCGTGTAATTTGTTTCGAAATAGTTGGAAAATAGTGTCATCGCTAAAAAAAAGTACCAAATAGTTTGAATATTGTGGTGAGTCCGAGGTCTGTATATGCAATAATATTATATATGTATAATATAGAGGTATCAAGAAGAAGAAGAAGAAGGCCCACGAATCTTTTCTGGATCCGGTTCGCAAGTTCAGTGACCTTGCCTGAATCATTGACTTGATCACTTGATGTTCGTGAGCGGCGCGGCGTGGCAGCGCGTGAACAACGTGTTGCGTGCATTCTGATATTATGTAGGGGTCGCTCAAACTTTTCCTAGCAAAATTTTGTCTCTTACTTCATTTTCAATCTTCTTCTCACATATCGATTTTTACCGAAATTTCCAAGTGAAAAAATAACTCTTAAAAGCGTCAGCTATAATTTAGCTGAAATCAGGGTTGCTATAAATTCCCAATTTCGAAATGCCCTGATTTTCCCTGCCCAATTTTTCATTTTCCCTGACCGTTCTAAATTTTCCTTTTAGGTTTAAAAACAAACTTAGACCTAGGAGATCAATAATGTCAATGCAAAAAAATTTGTTTTCAAATTTATTTTAAGCAGTTGAAAATTCAACTGCCTTCTGAAGAATTCGTCTTTTTGGCTGGAAAATTCAACTATTTGATCGAAAATGCAACTGTTTGTCTTTGACATTAAATCATTTTTTGTAAAAATTATGGACCATTTAGTTGAAAATTCATTTTTGTAGCTTGAAAATTCAACTATTCCGTTCCAAAATAAATATTTTGTTGAAAATTCATCTTTTTCACTTGAAATAAAGACTATTATGTTTATCACTGAGAATTTATTTATTTTTGTTGAAAATTTAAGTACTTGGTTGAAAATTGAACTTATTTGTTAAAAATACATTTTTCTGGTTAAAGATTCATCACTTTAGTTGAAAAATCTATTTTTGGTTGAAAATTGAACTATTTTGTTGAAAATGCGTTATTTTTGTGGTTGAAAATTAACTTTTTTAACTGGAAATTTAACTATTCCAGTTAAATATTTATCATTTTCGTTGAAAATTCATCTCCTCGGTTGAAAATTTAACTATTTTGTGGAACACTTGCTTTTTTTTTGTTTAAAATTAAGTTTTTTATAATAAAAATTTAACTATTCAATTTTTGGTTGAAAATTGATATTTTTTACTCAAAATGCAACTGTTTTGTTAAAATTTATTTTTTTGAGCTTATTATTCGGCAGAAAATTTAAATATTTCGTTAAAAATTAACGTTTTTGTTGAAAATTCATGTTTTTGGGTTGAAAATTCAACTGTTTTATAGAAAATGTGCCTTTTTGGCTTAAAAATTCAACAATTTGGTAGAAAGTTCAACTATTTAGTAGAAAATTCATCTTTTTTGGTCAAATTCAACTATTTTAAATTAAAAATTAAGATCTTTTTGTGTTTAAATATCAAATATTAAATTTTTCTTTGAGAATTCATCTCTTTGATTAAAAATTCAACTACTTAGTTAAAAGTTGAACTACTTTGTTGAAAATTCATTTTTTTGGTTGAAGGTTCATCAGTTTAGCTAAGCATTGATCTCTTTGGTTGAAAATTTAACCATTCCAATTTTTGTTGAAAATTTATCTTTTTTATTAAAAATGCAACAGCTTTGTTGAAAATTCATTTTCTTTTTGGTTGAACATTTTATTACATATTTTGGTAGAAAAATCAAATATTTGGTTGAAAATAAACGTTTTTATTGAAAATTTATATTTACATGTTTAAATATCAACTATTACATGTTTCGTTGAGAATTTATCTTTTTTGATTAAAAAATAAATTACTTGGTTTAAAGTTGAAATACTTTGTAAAAAATCATTTTTTTGATTGAAGATTCATCACTTTAGTCAAAAATTCAACTATTTGGTGGTAAATGAATTTTTTTGTTGAAAATTCATATTTTTGGGTTGCAAATTCAGCTGTTTTGTAGAAAATTATATATATATATATATTTTTTTTTTTTTTGAAAATTAAACAATTTGGTTGACATTTTTTTCTTTGTTGACTAAAAAATCTTTCTTGGTTGAAAATTCAGCTCTTTTGCTGAAAATTCGTCTTTTGGATTTGAAAATTCATTTTGTTTTGGTAGAAATTTAATCTTTTTTGGTTAAAAATGCAATATGAAATATCATGTATGAGTCACTCAAACTTTTCATAGAAAAATTTTATCTTTTACTTCATTTTCGATCTTCTTCTCACATTTAGATTTTTACCAAAATTTCCAAGTGAAAAAATAACTCTTTAGAGTGTCAGATTAGATATAATTTAGCTTTCTTATAGGTATAAAATAACCTTATACCTGGGAGATCAATACTATTATTGTAAAAAAATGTTTGTTTCTTAATTTATGTATTTAAATCACTTTTAATGACAACAGTCATACATAATTTTATAAGGGGCCATCCACAAATTACGTAAGATATACATACATAAAATACATAAATTTTCAACCAAACAGTTGAGTTTTCAAAACTCAAAAAGATAACTGGATAAATTGTGAACCAAAAATGAACAGATTAAATTTTTAGTTAAAACATTTAATTTTTAATCAAGAAATACGAAATGCTCAACAAATTATTTAAATTTTCAACCAAAGTGATGAATCTTCGATGAAAAAAAAATTATTTCTCAACAAAAAGTGCAATAGTTGCTATTTCCATAAAAAATATTTATTTTTCAATCAAAAACAGTTTACTTGAGCCAAAAGATTTGAATTTTTGACAAATTAGTTAAATTTTCAACCGAAATATACTAATTTTCAAACCAAAACGATGAATTTTCAACCCCAAAAAAATATGAATTTTTTACCGAAATAATTGAATTTTCAACCCAAAAAAGATACTTTTTCAAGCAAAAATAGAGTATATTTTTACATTTTCGGCCAAACAAATTATTTTTAACTAAAGATACGAATTTACAACAAAATAGTTAAAATTTCAACCAAAGAAATAACGTTTTACTAAAATGATGAATCCTCAACGAAAAATATGAACTTTTAACAAAAAAATTTAATTTTCTACCAAAAAATACCAATGTACAACAAAATACATGAATTTTCAGCAAAATAGTTCAATTTTTAACCTAAGAACAGAATTTTTAAACAAAAAAATTAAGGTTCAACTAACGAGATTACTTTTCTACCAAAAATACGAATTTTCAACAAAATAGTTGGATTTTCACCTACAACAGGTAATTTTTTTTACGAAATAGTTAAACTTTCAACTAAACATTAATTTTCAACCAAGAACATTATATTTCTGTCAAAAAAGATACATTTTCGACAAAAAAATGGAATACTTAAATTTTCAGTAAAAAAAACTTTTTTCAATGAAAAAACTAATTTTGAAACAAAAAGATCAATTTTCGACCAAGAAGTTTAATTTTCTACTAAAAAATATTAATTTTTAACAAAATACATGAATTCTCAAACTAAATATTTGAATTTTCAAAGGAATTTTTAATCTAATAGTTAAATTTTCAACCAAAGATATGAATTTTTAACCAAAAAGATGAATTAGTCACCAAGAAGATTAATAATTTACCACAAAATACAGGAATTTTAAACCAAATAGTTGAATTTTTAACTGAAAAAGATACATTTTTAATGAAAAATGGAATAGTTTAATTTTCAGTTAAAAAAATTAATTTTCAACCAAGAAAGAATAATTTGAACAAAATGGTTAAATTTTAAACAAAAAAAAAACGGGTTTTCAACTAAAATGATGAATTATTACCCAAAAAATAATTTTGAGCAAAGTAGTTCCACTTTCAACTAGGTTAGTTGAAGTTTCAACCAAAAATAAAAAATACTCAACGAAAAACGTAATACTTGATATTTCAACAAAAAAGATTAATTTTCAACCAATCAGTTGTGATTTTTAACCAAAAAAGATGCAATTTCTACCAAAATAGATGAATTTGCAACTCAAAAAGACGAATTTTCAACCAAAAGGAACGACTTTTTAACGAAATTGTTGAATTTTCAACAAAATAATAAAATTAACTTCAACTTCAGTTAATCGAAAATTTCCTTAATCTGTCAGGTTTTCTCTGACTTACCCTGACTTTCACTGATCAATTTTAAATTCCCTGTCTTTCTGGAATTCGCTGACGTGTAACAACCTTGTGGAATAGATGTAAATATGTACTATGTTTAGAATTGAATATAAAAATTGTGACCACTACGCGGAATAAATAAGTTGTCGAAACATTCCTTGACTGTCCAAGACTTTAGAAGAGGCCACCAATTTCTAATCATTTCATATAACTAATTCTTTTTTCTAGTTTTGACATTTTATTAATTCAAGGATTTATCAGTAAATGGTTTCAAATGGTCATTCTGAAAAAAGCAATCAGCACTCATTTGAAATTAATTTATTGAAAAAACAAAAAACACATGGCGACATTTCATGTATTAATATACATTATTGTGCATATCATTTGAGAAGTAAGTCGTACATCAATCATTGACAAAAATTTGAAAAATAATATAGTTTCATTTTGAAATTAACTTACCATATATCTGTTTTCAACCAAATTTTGGAATTTTCAAACGAAAGAGATTAAAATTGAACCAAAAACAGTTGAATTTTTAAGCCAAAGAGACCAATTTTTTAGAATACAGTTGAATTTTCGACCTGAAAATTTAAATTTTCAACAAAAAAGTTCATTTTTAACTAAGAAAGATGACTTTTCTACGATAAAAGATGATTTTTCTACCAAAAGGCGAATTTTTAACCAGCTGAATTAAACGCAAGAAAACGAATTTTTAACAAAATAGTTGAATCCTCAACCAAATAAATGAATTTCCAATCAAGAAAGGCGAATTTTTAACGAAATAGATGAATCCGCAAACAAAAAGATGAATTTTCGACAAACAAGATTCATTTTCTAACCAAAAAGACAATTTTTCTACCAAAATACATAGTTGAATTTTTAACTTATCAACGATAAATCTCCTACCAAAAATGGAATAGTTAAATTTTTAGATAAAAAATTAATTTAAAAAAAAAGAATTTTCAAAGAAAGATACATTTTCAACCAAAGATGAATCTAAAAAAACTTAATTTTTAAGAAAGTAGTTGAGTATTCAACCAAACATATGAATTTTCAATCAAAAAAGATTAATATCAAACCAAATAAATTGCATTTCCAACTAAAAAATATTTTTTTCAACCATAAGTGGAATCTACAAATTTTCAGTTTAAAAAATTTATTTTCAACAACGAAAAACTAATCGATTTAAGACTTTCACGATGATCCATTATAATAAATTTAAATTAAAAATTTAAAGATTTTTCGGGTTTCAATCGTGTGCGAAACTATGAATGTTGCCGACGTTTCGTGAACATTGCAGTTCACTTCTTAGGTATGTATTCTCTACGATGCCTGTGATTGGCCAGAGTGCCCCCTGGTGTGGGCTGGTTGAACTTGATTGGCCAATCAAGTGAACTGCAATGTTCACGAAACGTCGGCAACATTCATAGTTTCGCACACGATTGAAACCCGAAAAATCTTTAAATTTTTAATTTAAATTTATTATAACGAAAAACTAATTTCCAACCAGTGGAATTCAACAAAAAAATTAATTTTTGACCAAATAGTTGAATCGTTAACCAAAAAGATGAAATTTCAACAAACAAGATTAATGATCTAGCCAAAAAGACGAATTCTCAACAGAATACATGAATTATCTACAAATAGTTGAATTTTCAACTTCTAAAGTATAACTTTTCAACCAAAAATTGAAAAGTTAATCTTTCAGCAAAAAGAAATTAATTTTTAACAAAAAAAAAACGAATTAAAAAAAAACTTACATTTTCAACCAAAGAGGTGAATCTAAAAAAATGAAGTTTTAACAAAGTAGTTTAAGTTTCAAGCAAGTAGTTGAATTTTCAACCAAAAATATGGATTAAAAAATCTAATTTTCAACCAAACAGTTTAATTTTTTACCAAATTATTGAATTTTTAAGCCAAAAAAGACTAATTTTTTACAAAACA
Organism: Andricus curvator; assembly: GCA_932195095.1. Taxonomy (NCBI): domain Eukaryota; kingdom Metazoa; phylum Arthropoda; class Insecta; order Hymenoptera; family Cynipidae; genus Andricus; species Andricus curvator. The sequence continues at coordinate 80,036 of CAKNYM010051871.1, read as the reverse complement.
GTTCAATTTTTAATCCGAAATTATGAATTTTCAACTAAAATAACGAATCTTTAACCAAAAACAAATGGATTTTTTAAAAAGTAGTTTAACTTTAAACCAAGTAGTTGATTTGTCAACAAATAAGGATGAATTCTTAACAAAATATGTAATAGTTGATATTTAAACCAAAAAGATTTGAATTTAAAATAAAAAACAGTTGAATTAACCCAAAACAGCTTAATTTTTAACCAAACAGTTGTATTTTTAACCAAAAAGGATGAATTTTCAAACAAGATCAATTTTCTACCAAAAAGGACGAATTTTTAGCAAAATAGTTAAATTTTCAACTGAACAACTAAAATGATGAATCTTTACAAAAAAAATGATTTTTCAACAAAAGAGTACAACATTCAACCTAAAAGTTAATTTTTTTAACCAAGAAGATTAATTTTATAAAAATGGAATAGTTAAATTTTCAACCAAAGAGATCAATCTTTAACCAAAAAAAAATTAATTTCTAAGTAGTCCAACTTTCAACCAAGCAGTTGAATGTTTTACCAAAAAATATTACTTTTTAACAAAACAGTAGATTTTTTAGCCAAACGAAATACATTAAAAGAGTCCGTGAATTATTTCACCGCTCTCCAAATAGTGAAACGCTATTTCTAAAGTCATCAAATAATTCCCGGACTCTTCGAATTATTTCAAGGATTGTCTTGAATCTTCTAATAAATGTTATACACAATTTTGTGCTCTATCCTAAAGTCTGAGACGGTAAATTAAAGTTTTGAAAACTTTTTTTTTTCGTTGAGAAAACTTCCTGAACGAGGAAGCAAAAAGAATGCGTTCTTTCCCTATTTGTAGTTTCTCTTAAAGGCGAAACTTTGTCCTATGAGGGCTGCATGAAACTTCTTTTCCAGCGAATATTTAATGCCCAAAAAAAGCTTAAGTAAGATTAAAAATTTTGACAGGGTGAAAGAATCACGAGAAGGGAAAAATATGGTTATCTGTCATTAAATTAATGCCTATTATGAAGAAGCATGGAAAGAAAGAGAAGTGAACCTTCGTCTAATAAAGTTGTTCCTAAAAAGGGCCGTTTGTTATGCTCCAAATAGCAGATTAATGAATAAAGTCAGTAATTTTCTTCTGTTTAATGCAAATTTTCCCTCATGGAAGTTTTCAATCAAGTCTAAAGCAGCAAAGATTGTATCTGGTACATCACTTTGTTACATCCTGATCCTCGGCATCATCATCAGATTTCCAAGGTTCTTGTTCCTTTACAGTTTACACTATTCAATATCTCACTGTAAATTTTTTAGCAATTATTAAATTAGTGTTCACATCAACAAAATATTCAAACTTTACATCTGTGAATCATAATCTCCTTTGTACTCGTACATAGATCAGTCCACACTTCAGAAATACCATTCGCAGAATGTTCGTCCTCCTCTTGTGGCATCAGTAAAAGCTTTGTTTAAATCAAAAATGGCATCCAACAAATTCAAATCAAGTACCCCCCTTTTCTCATCTGAAGCCTTGAGCAACTTCTTATGATTCTCTTTCGGTAATTAACTTTAAGGTTCTTGATAATTCCTTGATCTATTGATTGCAGTTTTGCAGTGAAGTTTGGTGGTAAAAGAACCACTTCCACGGCTTTTAGTGTTTGCATCAAGACTTTCGGATGAGCCGGACAATTATCCACAAATACAAGAACTTTCCGATTGTCTCTTTGGAATTTGTGATTAGTTTGATGAAGCCAGTCTTCATGTATTAAGCTGGTCATGTAATATTTTTTATTGTTCTTCTAAAGCACTGGTAAAGAATTGACTCCCTTGAAACATCGTGGATTCTTTGATTTGCCTATTACCAATAACTTTAGTTTTTAAACATGAATTTTTCGTAGTATGTTAATTACTCACTGCCGTACTTCGAATTACAGAGGTTACCATCACGGCGGAGCGTATAATATTCTTCGAATTGTCGAGGAATCTGAATTTTCTAACTTCGAATTACAGAAAAATATTAACATGCGGGAAACGCCAAGTTTCAGTCGAGGCCGAAAAAAGTTCGAATTATCGAAGTTTCGCTATAATTTCAAAATCAAACCCTACGAATTACTACACAGAAAAAATGTCTTGAATTCAGCAAATCAGTCTTCTTTTAAGAAAATGTGGTCTTATTGTAAGCCAAATAAAGGCTTAAGAAATAAGGACTATTTCCTTAGTCAAACACTTAATCACTAATTCAATTAGTGAAATTTTCACTAATACAAATTTAGAGAATTACTAGCTTCTAACGGAAATTCCACAAATGCACAAACGATCTCTAAACGTTTTCAAGTTTCAAGGAATCGCCATGTGGATGGTCGTTTGCACGGCAAGAGACCAATATAAAGCAAGCTGATGAAGAAGAAGACGAAGAAGAAGAAGAGGAAGAAGAAGGCATTCGGCAATCATTCATGATGCTACGCTATAACCAATAAATCAATGCCAATTGCTAGATGTGAACATTTCTGCAACATGACTATAATATGACTATAATATGCTGGCGACTGCATACGCATTCCATGAACTAACGGAACGAATTTTCCAGGATTGCAAGATCGGATACCAGATTTCGCTCGTTGAAAAAAGCTGATACGTGTGCTTTGCTACATCATAATGTAAAAGCATGTATGCGTCAGAGAAACAAATTAAAATTAACATGTACCTTTCAAAAACAAGACAGGTGATAAAGGGAAGCCAACTTTACACTATTTGTACTATTTGTGTGAGCATTTATTTAATTATTTAATGCCACTTTAGTGGCAAAATGTGATATCATTCCTTTTCAAAGACGTGCATGCACACATTTGGTATATGAGGAGTAAGCGAACAAAACAAGATAAATCCATTTTTTGAAAAAAAATGAGTTACGCGTGGATTTAGCATTTTCAGGATACGAGGAATATGATTATTGGCCTTTGGTTCACAAAAAAATTCTATCCCACTAAAATCTCACTTTAAAAATGTAACGTTTAAAATATTTAAATTAAAATTCGTTTATTTTGTACTTAAGTGCTCAATATGCTTCACTGAAAAAAGTGGTTAGCTGGGACAACTATTTAGCTTGTGAGATATGCTACTGCTACTTTATTAATTGGGACAACCATTTTCTTAGTTGCTGGTACTAATTGAATAGTCACTGTAACTAATGGAATTGTTCTGCCAACTTATAAAATAGCAGTGCCATATCTTACTAACTAAATAGTTGACCCAACTAATTTTTTTTTTCAGTGTTTAAAAACTGCATAAATCCAAACTTAACGGTTCAATAATTTGATAATATTGGACAACCAGTCAGATGTTTTCCTCTATATGATAATATTTGAATTTTTTTTGCTATCCTGGTGCCTTTGAAATACAGCATTAGTCTAATTATTGAGGAATCATCTCGAATGGATTTATCAAGTGTTTTTCGCTTACTCATCATATACAGTCACTATACTTATAATTATATTAATTTTATTGACGCGTACAGTAAGGATATTCTATTTTTAAGGAAAAGTAACGATTAGAAGGAGAGATTATGAAAGCTGAAGGCAAACAGCAAATCGAATGACGACATCCGTGTCAAAAAGCAACCCAAGGTGGAAGAGCTAATGATCATCATTATATGAATGTATATATAATATATATGATAATCAGTGAGTATAAGAATGTTGAACTTGAAAGGTACCTTGAGATTGACACACATGTCTAATCGCGCTAAGCTGCACTGTTAGAAAAGACTTGGAAATGTATTCATTTTTTATGTACTTCCAATAGGTACATTGAAAAGGACTGAATTATCAAGTATTTTTTAATACTGTAAAATATCAGAAAGTAGCTCATCAACCAACTGTCGTTTTAAAATGAGAGAAAGAAAAATTGAAAATTAGGACTGACTTTCGAATAAACATAATAAATTGTAGACTGGTGTTTTCTAGACGAAAATCACACGATTGCCATTGGATAACGTGATTATGATCATTCTAAAACCAGTCCTATGTAATTTTCAATTGTTCTTGGTCTCGTTTAAAAAATGATATTTCAGACTGCAGTGAGCCATCATTTCCATAAACCATACAGCGAACTGAATACGACTTTTACAGGGTGGATGCACGATTCCGACCGGTAGTGTATAATATCATCCAGTTTAGTTCCAGAAGGTCGTAAGCCACAAAATACTGTAATCATATAATCTCACATACTATCTTATCTTAGCTACTGTACATAGCTTTATAATTTGTTGAACCGATTAGAGATACGTAATTTTTTATCTCAAAAGTCACTAAGACTAAGTCGAAAAGAAAAATATTTTTAAATGTATATTTTTAGTTGAAAATTTAACTATTTGGTTGCCAATTTATGTATTTTGTTAAAAATTCGTCTTTTTTTGTTAGAAAATACATTTTTTGGTTAATAATCCTTGGAAATTAATCTTTTTTAGTTGAGGATTCAAGTATTTTCTTGAAAATTCGTCTTTATGGTTAAATCCAACTGTTTTTGATTAAAAATTAAAATCTTTTCGGTTGAAATATCAACTATTACATTTTTTGTTGAAAATCCATCTTTTGAAGTTGAAAATTGAACTGATTTCTTGAAAATTAATTATTTGTTAACGATTCGAATGAGTTGAAAGTTGAACTACTTTGTTAATATTTAGTCGGAAAAAATTACGTAAAATTGGGGGGGGGGGGGGTCAAACTTACGCACTCTAACAAAGGGCGGTACGTGGTTCAAAATTACAGAAGAAAACTTTATGTAATTCATGCAGGGCCCCTTTACAGTAAAAATTATCCACTGGCTTACGACTCACTGAAACTAACTGGAGGGTATGGCGATCGATCCTGTTTTCAAATTATGTATAGATTTATGTCGAAACTAAATTGTGTTAATGTGCCTCTGTGGTAAGAACTAAGCAAAATTTATTGATCATTCCATTAGACTTATTTCGATCATATTATTCAGAAATGATTCCTTAGTTCTTACGGCATACGAGGTATATGTCCGGAAAGTATCCGTACCTGTGAGATCCCCCACTAAGAGATAGGGACCTGAGAATCTTTGGTCGACTAGTGTATGCAGTTGCGTAAGCGTAACTACACATACGCGTCGCATTTCAGGATGACGGAACGCACCGAACAAAGAGTGTGCATTAAATTTTGCCAAAACCTTGGCCATTCATGTTCGGAAACCAACGTTATTGTTCGGAAAGTGTATGATGATGATTCTATGAGTGATGTTCGAATTGAAGAGTGGTTTAGGCGATTTAAAAGTAGTCGTTCTCCAGTGGAAGTGACCCTCACTCTGGCAGGTTTGCAACGCCCAAAACACCAAAAATGTGGAACGACTGCGAGTGTTAATTAATGGAAGTCGTTGTTTAACATTCCCAGGAAGACCTGGGAATTCCAAAAACTACTTTTTCGGAAAGTTTGAGCCAAGATTTGGCCTAATTTGTGGAAAATTAGCGACTGGGCCCTTCTGACCTAAATAGCACCTGTCCATTAATCGCAGCTTCTTCAGCAATTTCTGGTGAAACACGGTCTGACACGACTTCGTCAGCCGCCATACAATCCTGACTTGGCTCCCTGTGATTTCTGGCTGTTTCCCAAATTGAAGTATCCTCTAAAAGGAAAACGATTTCAAGACGTATGGAGGGAATAAAACAGAATGCGACGAAGCAGCTGTTAGCTATTCCGAAAGGTGACTTAAGGCGTGCTTCCGCAAGTGGGAGGATCGCTGGAAGAAAGTTGTGGCTTCCAAAGGGAAGTACTTTGAAGGGGATATCATCGCCATTAACCAGAATTAACTATTACTCCTGGTACACCACGAGGTCCGATCTTTTGGGACACACCTCGTATAGGTAGTGGCATAGTTTTTATCTTTACAGTAAAAATTGTTCTGTGGCTTACGCCTTACTGAAACTAACTATGGAGGGTATGACGATCGATCTTGTTTTTTAATTATATATAAATTTTTGTTTACTCTAAAATGCGTTATTGTATCTCTGTGGTAAGAACTAAGCAACATTTGTTCATCATTTCATTACACTTATTTCGATCATATTATTCAGAAATGATTCCTTAGTTATATGCCGGCATATAGGTAGTGGCCCTGTTCCGCGTTCTTTCGAAATGTGACGAGTGATTCTCAGAAGAGTGGCGGGTGGGTGGTCTCCATTCAGAGATGTTTATGGTTGTGTCGTGGTAAAGTGGCTGCACGCCAGCACATGCAATCACTATTGCACTCTGTACACTTTGGGGTCGAGGACCCCACGAACATTAGGATCGCCGCGCCAGAGTTCACCGAGTTCGTACGACCTGAGAAACATTGCTGTTTCTCCGTATATACATTTTTCATTAAAGTGGTTGCAATTTTTCCATTGAAATGTACGTAATATTTCATGACTGACGTATTCTACGAAGTAATATGCCAGATTATAGAAATCGGACATGTTGCAATTAGTCTACGAGAAGTAAGAATTAGATCAATCAGGCTGGACAACCAAAACTCACAGTAAATGTCGCTAATCTTCTTGGCGTCGCGCCGTTGAGAGCACGTTTTCTATGATTCTGTATTGTTTATGGCGATCATTATTGGTTGAACTTGGCGCATGCGTGGAAAAACAACCTCCACTGCGCATGTCCGGAATTTCAGCGAATAGCTGGTCGTCATGAATAATAGAAAATGTTAGAAAACGAGCGCCGTACAGCAGCGTTTCTCAACATTTTTTCGCACTCTTTGGATGCGGCAGGCCCACCACGCAATACCAGAAACCATGCAGGGCTTTGAGCTGGCCGAAAAAATTAAAATTTGGTCAAATATTAATAAATTGAATTTTAACAGGCTGCATTATCTTCATTAGATTCTGATGAAAAAGATTAAAAAATTATAGTAACAAATTAAAGATTTCCTTTCGGGGGCGCCAAAAACTTTGGTTGGCTACAGGTAATAGTTTGCGAATTTTGCGAAAGATTGCCCTGCAATGGTACAGTTCAATAATAACTTAATGAATATGCAAATCACTTACGTATTTCGGACTTCACACACTTTTTCCCACATTCCTCTCTATTTCATTTTTTTTTAAAAGAATTCTTTTTCCTCCTGTTTTCAAGAAACTTCCCCTTTTTCCCCTTTCACTTGTTTTTTCGGTTAAATGTGAACTGAATTAATAGAACCTAATAAGAAAATTTAACTCTTTTTGGTTGAAAAATCTACTATTATATTTTTGGTTGAAGACTCATTACTGGTTGAAAATTGAACTATTCCATTTTTAGAAAATTAATCTTCTCAAAAAATCATCTTTTGGGTTGAATAATGACCTCTTTTGTTGAAAATTAATTTTTTTTAAGATTCATAATTTTAGTTAAGATTCGTCTATTTGGTTGAAAATTCATTTATTTTGTTTAAATTTCGTTTTTTTTTGTAGAGAATTAATTTTTTCAACTAAAACCGTAAGCATTCCATTTTTGGTTGAAAATTGATACTTTTAATGGAAAGTTGATCTTTTCTAGCTGAAAATTCATGTATTTTGTTGAAAATCGTCTTTTTGGTAAAAAAATGTAACTGTTTCATTGAAAATTAATCTTTTTTTGGTAGAGGATCCATATATTTTGTTGAAAATTCGTCATTTGTGTTAAATTCCCATGCTTGTTTATTTCAAATAAAAATATTCTTTGGTTGAAATATCAACTATTACTTGGTTTAAAATTAAACTACTTTTTAAAAAATTCACTTTTATTGTTGTCAAAGATTCATCACTTTAGATTAAAATTCATATTTTCGGGTCGAAAATTCAACTGTTTTGTAGAAAATTCGTCTTTTTTACTTTTTCAATTCAAATTGAAATTCAAAAGCTTAGATGAAAATTAAATTTTTTGATGAAAATTTAACTACTTGGTTAAAAATTAAACTATTTTTATAAAAATTTAACAATTTGGTAGAACGTTAAACCATTTGGTTGAGAATTAACTTTGTTATTGGAAATTTATATCTTTGGTTGAAAATTCAACTATTTGACTAAAAATTAACTATTTGATAGAAAATTACATTTTTACATTCTCATCTAGAGAAGGTATTAGATTTGTGTAAAATTTGACCCCCCCGGTTTTTGTCAAATGTCCACGTTTTGAGACCCCCTGAACCAAAAAAACAGGTTTTTACGAATGTGTCTGTCTGTCAGTCTGTCTGTCTGTATGTCTGTCTGTATGTCTGTCTGTGAACACGATAACTTTCGAAAGAATTGACCGATTTGACTGGCCTTTGGTATACTCTTTTAGTCTCCTAAACTAAAGGTCAAGTTCGTTAGCCAGCCATTTTGGATGAAAATTCAAAAAG
>CAKNYM010051871.1:0-66697 GCA_932195095.1 Andricus curvator | reverse complement strand
TTTTCTCCCCTTTTCAGATAGTTGGAAAAAAATCTTTCTGATTGTAGGATTTATTATAAAGATACGGAAATATACGCTAAAGTAAAGGAATTACCTTCTTCATTTTAATTCAAATACAACTTTAGTCATTTTTATCTGAAGAAGATTGAACATAACATATGGTCGTTGCGAACTTTTGGGTTTCTATTATACGATGAACAGAAACGAGCGTGAAGCGGGAGGTTCACATGATGATCAAACGAAATATCGAGCGCGAAGCGCGAGTGTCGTGATGAGAATGTGTTCCTTAAGGTCGATAGAACCTTAAGTAAATTAGTTCTTCTTTTTATGTAAAACTGACATAATTAAACCAAAAGCAGGTCATAGCGATGAAGCTTTAAGAGAGTATTAGCCCGCGAAGCGTGCACTAGCGAGGACACGAAGTGTGAAAACCTAGACGACAAATGTGTCCGAGCGCGCAGCGCGAGGTGAATACATTATCGAGCGCGAAGCGCGAGATCCAACAGGTGCGCGCCCTAGGCGCGCTGAAACTTGCGAGCGAAGCGCGCTATGAGAATGGGCCCGCGAAGCGGGCAGATTTTTTCTTGAAAAATCATACTTTCAGGTTGAAAATTCAACTGCTTTGTAGATATTGAGTTTTTATGTTACGTTTTTTGATCAGGGTTGTAATGTATTGTTTTGTCGATGGAATGACGGTTTTTGATCTACTAGTACTAGTCTGAAACAAAAATGTTTTTTTCTTAGCTGTGAAAAGAGACATTTTTTTACAACTAAGAATAAAAACCATTTTGGTTTTACACAAGTAGATCAAAAACCGCCATTCCACCGGCAAAAAACTGTTTTGTAGATAATTCGCCTTTTTTGATAAAACATTAATTTTTTGGTAAAAAATTTAACTATTTGGTTGAAAAGTCGTTTTTGTTTTGATTAAAATTTAATTTTTTTTCTAAAAATTTACCTATTCCATTTCTGGTTTAAAATTTGTCCTTTATAAGTTGAAAAATCAACTACTTAGTAGAAAATTCATTACTTAGTTGAAAATTTGTCTTTTTGGTTAGGAAATTAATCTTGTTTGTTGAAAACTCATTTTCATGGTTGAGGATTCAAATATGTGGTTACATATTTGTTTTTTTCGTGTAATTCAATTGGTTAAAAATTCGTCTTTTGGCGGAAAGTTCAACTTTTACGTAGAAAAGCCATCTTTTATGGTAGAAAAGTCATCTTCCTAACTTGAAAATTAATTTTTTTGTGGAAAATTCATCCGTCTTTTAAACAATTCGTCTTTCCAGCTTAATTGAAAATTAAACTGTTTTTCATTGAACTTTAATCTGGTTTGTTTGAAAATGCATCTTTGTGAGTTGAAAGTTCAACTATTCTGATAAAGTCCTCTTTTTTGGTCGAAAATTCAACTGTTTTGTGAAACATTCGTCCTTTTGGATTGAAAATTCATCTTTTATGGTAAAAAAAAGTAATCTTTCTTGGTTGAAAAATCATCTTCCTTGATTGACAATGAACTTTTGTGTTGAAAATTTAACTTTCTTCAAAAGATTTTTGAAAAATCGTCTCTTTTGCTTGAAAGTTCGGTTGTGATTACAACTGTTTGGTTCAAAAGTAAGTTTTGTTGTTGAAAATTCGTATTTCTGGGTTGAAAATTCATCTCAGTTGGTAGAAAATGTTAGGAATTTAAAATGTTTCATATTGAATTCAATATGGTATTTACAATATTTTTAGTGTTTCGTAGCCATGTACAGAAACCCTTATAGTTTCGGTTGTGTGTCCGTCTGTCGTATTTCTTTCCAAGGAGGGCAAGTGAGGGGAAACAAAGGGAGGGGAAGTAGGGGAAACAAAGGGAGGGGGAGTAGGGGAAATTAGGGGCTGAACAGTGAGGGGAAATCAGGGGCGGGAAGTAGGGGAGAAAGGAGAAATTATGGATAGTGAGGGGAGGGGAAGTAGGGAAAATTATAGGAGGGGGCGTAAGAGGAAATGTGGAGTAGGGGATGTAAGGGAAAATGTGGGGTAGGGTAGTAGAGGAAGTGAGGGGAGCGCTAGTAGGGTAGTGCGGGTGAGTAGGCGAGGGAAACAGGGAGCTGAGGAAGGGAAGTGTTAGCTGGGGAAGTGAGGAGAGGGGGAAGTAGAGGAGGAAGAAATTGGGGAATGAAGGGGAAGCAAAGGTTGAAGTTTGGGGAGGGGAAGTAGGAGAAGTATGGAAGGGGGAGGTTTGAACGACTTAATTAACGTTTTAATAGGCTACGAAACCCTTTTTGTAGGCGGACAGCGCCCACTTTGACTAATTTTATTTGAAGGAATTTATTCCCCTATTAATCCCCTATTTTCGTGAAAAATGACGGGAATCGCCATAGTTTCCCTGTTTTGAGAGAATTTCGAGCTACGTTAATTTTTTTTTTTTGGGTGGGGGAGGGTAAAAATTGCTCAAAATTGTGAACGTAATTTATGGACAGTCCCTTACATGTATTGCGCCGTACAGTACGAAATTAAGTAATTTAGATTGTCTTTCTTAATACTACGGCCTCTTATATTATGAAATTGAAGGTATTAATCACAAAGGAATTATTAAATAAACTGGTGCGGAGGATGGACTGGTGAAAGAGGGTTCCAGTTGAGGTACAAGGTTGGCGCGTAATACTTGCCGTATGTTCATTTCGATCGACCAGCAGGAGTATATAATATAATAAACCTTCGTCAGAGGTGCACGACTACTACCATGGACGGCTAGTAGTAATAATAAAGTGGTAGTGGTTGCACGTCACGGTCCAACAGGCCGATCAACCGGCCGTGCGGTAAGCCGGCTACCGGTCTCCGCCCACGCACAGACGTCAACATTTGAACACTGAAGAGACGTTAGCAGACTGTTAGAGACTACGATGCATATATGTATACCATCATACCTTGGGTGCTACGATTATCGAGACGATTACTCGATCGTATCACCCACAAAAGAAGGGACTGAATCAACTCCAAGTTGGTTCGAGGCGTGGTTGAAGCTTTAATAGATCTTTACGGGCGGTCCATAAAACACGTTTTCAATTTTGGGCTATTTTGACCCCCCCCCCTCCCCCACCCGAAAGGTAACGGAGCCCGAAATTCTCTCAAAACAGAAGAAATAGGGCGATTTTTCACGAAAATCGGGGAATAAATTCTTTTAAATAAAATTAACGTAGGTACCATATTGAATTAAATATGAAACATTTTAAATTCCTCTGATTTTTTACCAACATATGGATTTTCAACCCAAAAAGACGAATTTTCAATAACAAAAAATTAATTTTTAACCAAACAGTTACATCAACAACCAAATAGTTGAACTCTTAACTAAATAGTTAATTTTATTTAGAATCGAAATAAAATCTACTTTCTTATGATTAATTTTATGCACCGAAATCAGAACATGAAAAATATTCACAATTCAACATTAGATTTCCAAACTACCTTTTTCCCGGCTCATTAGAGATAAATACATAACAAAGGAAAAAAGAGGGAGAAAAAGGAAAGAGTCAAGCAAAATCAACCTTTCACTCTTTTTTACCTCAATTTATCGAAAGAAATCTTTTTTATTTAAAAATTTGTACAAAGGATGTTTTAAGACGAATTTTCTCGAAGATAGATAAATTACTGTCAGTGAAAAAGTTCTTTTACAACAAAGAAAGATGACCTTTTACCATAAAATATGAACTTTCAATCCAAAAGGACGAATTTTTAACAAAATTGTTGAATCTTCAACTAAATAGATGAATTTTCAATCCGGAAGGATGCATTTTAAACCAAATCTTTGAATTCTCAACTAAAATATATATTTTTTGAATCAACAATGGAATCGTCAAATTTTCAGTTTAAAAATTAATCTTTTAAATTAAACAGTTGAATTAAACAAAAAAAAAAATCTGCCCGCTTTGCGGGCACATTCTCATGGCGCGCTTCGCGCGCGGCTCGCTTCGCTCGCAAGTTTGAGCGCGCCTAGGGCGCGCGACTGTTGGATCTCGCGCTTCGCGCTCGATCATATATTTATCGCGCGCTTCGCGCTCGATTATGTATTCACCTCGCGCTACGCGCTCGGGCGTATTTGCATTGCGCTTTACGCTCGGCTCCTCTAGATTTTTGAACTTCGTGTTCGACTTCGAGGAAAAGAAAAAGTTTGTTTGCAAATATTATAAAATTATCAAAACCTCTACATATTAAGTGATTGTTAAATTTGTTTTTATTTTAGACTGAAAAGGAACTTTATTTACTCAAGGTTCTATCGACCTTAAGGAACACATTCTCATCCAGACACTCGCGCTTCGCGCTCGATATTTGATTTGAAAATCATTTGAACCGTATGATAGAAACAAAAAAGTTTGAGCGCACTTACGGCGTGCGATTTGGTAAATACACTGAGCGCGCACTTTGTGCTTCGTGTTATATGTTCTTCATATACAAATTACTAAATTTGTATTTGATTTTAAATGAAAAGTAATGATATAATTCAGGCGACAAATTTTATTAGTTAACATTTTATTTTAGCTTGCGCCGTTTATCAAAAAAGTTAATTTTTTCATTTTGAATATATTCTTACCACAAAAATTGATTACGGGTTTGTAAGTCTTTTTTGAATGCACAATTTTTGCTCATTTATATGTTTTCGTACCTTGCATTGTTTTTTCAAAAATTTGATTTTTTTACTGTCAATGTTATTTTCACGAATAAAACAAAAACCACGCATCCTATCGAAGCATGAGTCACAATAAATTTGTACCTCTTCCTTGGATGAACAAATTTTGTTTCGGTCATTTTTTCGTAGCTGGTAATATTCGTCTGAAAATTTGATTGTTCTATTTTCAATGCTGTTTTTTACGAATAAAACAAAAACTACGCGTCATATCAAAAAGTGAATGATAAGAAATTTTTAGATCTTTTTTAGGTGCACAATTTTGGTGAGATGATCTTTTCTGGTATCTTGCATAGTTTGACAGCAAAATGGCTTTTTTGATTTTTCATTAATTTTTTGTGCGATCAAAATTTGAATTTTTCAAAAAATTCAAAAAGTTGTTATGAAAATATTATAGGGTGTTCAGGAATCAACGTTTTTCTCCTCTTGACTTTTTATCATATCGTGCGTTTTTCGGCTTAAAATGTTCATTTTCGTTTGTTTTTTGGAATTTTGAAAATGCTATAACTCCAGTAATTTTTTTTTATCACGAAAAGTCATAAGAATATTTTGTTCGTCATTTTGCGTACTACTAATAACCGTACATAGAATTTTCAAATCTTCAAAAAAAGTGGTCACAAAAATTTTCAAAATGTGCTCACTTTTTGGATTTTCATCCAAAATAGCTGGTTAACGAACTCGTTCTCTATTTTTCGGCCATAAAAAAGTGTGCCAAAGCTCAATCAATTCTGATCATTTTTTCGAAAGTTATCGTGGCTACAGACAGACAGACAGACAGACAGACAGACTACAGACTACAGACAGACAGACACCTTGTTAAAAATCGTTTTTTCTAGCTCAGGGGGCCTCAAAACGTGGAGATTTGATGAAAACCGACTATGTCAAATTTTACATAAAACCAATACCTTCTCATTAGAATGAGAATGTAATAATATTCTACAAAAAAGACCAATTTTCATCACGAAAATATGATTTTTCAACAAAAAAGTTAATTTTCTACCAAAATAGTTAAATTTTCCTAAAAATATTTATATTTTGAATCAAATAATTGAATTTCCAATCAAAAATACAAATTTTCAATAAAAAAAATTGAACTTCATATAAAGTAGTTCAACTTTAAACCAAGTAATAGTTGAAATTTGAATAAAAAAAACTAAATTTCAACAAAATAGTTGAATTTTTAATTATAAATATCAATTTTCAACCAAAAATGGAATACTTACATTTTTAATCTTCAAAAGGAAAACTGAATTTTCCATAAAACAGTTCAACATTCAACCAAAAAAATGAATTTTTAACAAAATACAGTGAACTCTTGCTTATTTCAAGGCGCACCTATTCCAAGGCTGAACTATTCCAAGTACCCTATGCTGGGATATTCCAAGTGGCGCAGTTCCGTCACCTACCACCACGGTCCCTGTACGGTCTCGCCCGCGCCAGTGGCTGACCAATTAAAAAGAGGCCCAAAGAGCGGGAAGCCCTCGTTGGTTTGAATTAAGTATTTTAGCATGACGTCATGGGAATGCATACGACTTTTTGGAGAAAATATTATAAACGTAAAAGTAAGTCATAAATGTACAAACAGTAATATTTGTCAAGTGTGGAATGTATTTTCTCAGTCATGTTCCATTCTTTTGTCGATTAACGATCTTTCAGTATCACGAAATAAAATAAAATGACCAAAATTTAAGGTTAGTGCATCAGATCGATTTGAGCAGAATCGGGTAATCTAACCTCAAATTTCGGATAGTTGATTGTATTTCGTGAAACTGAAAGGTCTTCAACCGATAAAAGGATGAAACAGAATTGCGCAAATGCATTCTACACTTGAAAAATATTACTATTCAGGTATTTGCAACTTACTTTTACGTTGAGAATATTTTCTCCAAAAAGGCGTATGCATTCCCATGTCAAGATGTACCAACTATGCTGACCTTCCTGACATTTCCATCTATCCTATCATGATCGTGACATCATGCTACAATACTCAATATTCCGCGAAATATTTGAGTCGTTTCTTGATTCTATTATATTGATTTTTAGTTGGCAAATTGTACTATTTCAAGGTAATGTTATATTTTTCACAATATTCGATTACCTTTTCCATCGTTCTCCATGTTTTTGACCGGTTCGTACGTCAACAAAGACACTTGAAAACACTGGCATGCATGATGCGCAAATGCATGGACGCACACATGCTTACAGCGCGCGCATCGATATAAGGCCGGGGCAGCCAATGAACGTCCCTTGACAAAATCATCCCACGACTCATGGCAGTGGTGGGGGCCTATCTTATTTATTGTGGTAAAAATCTAAGAAGGGTTTTCTAATTGGAAAATGTTTACTATTCCTAATAAGGTTTCTGATTATTGGGAGTTTGTACCTGACGCTGTTGTTCCGCGCGGTCAGTGTCTTTCGGGTCTAGCACTCGAACCCTCTCGACCGCTGGTGTGAGGCGGTGGTGGTGTTATTGTGGTGGCTCGCTCGGTCGAGTGGGCGGCCTTTCTCTTTTCAGTTCACTTTCGACATTCGTGCGGGACACTTATAGCAATTTTCGAGACTAAGTTCAACGCGCTACATTCTTTTAAATTATTACTATTACTGATTTGGATTTCCAACCCTTGTCTCTCGGTCTGGTATTGATCCTCACTTGGAAAGGTGACACCAGTCTCTTTTGTACTCCGCTGCCGATTAATTGTAAATTTTAAAATAGTAGTTTACAATCTTTGAGGTTGTTTTGGAATTTTATTTTTTAATTATGAATATTCTTCCTGCTTATTTTGCAAAAATTATTCGTAGTAAAATGAAATTCTTTTCAATCTTAATTTAAAAAAGTTTACAATCTGCTGCAATGTTTTCTTAATTCAAATAAGTGATCATATCACAGAGTCAAGCGTTTCTCATTTTCGCATTATTGTAAATTGAGTAATTTTCCCGACTAGATCGTCTTCTGGTGTTGTGGAAAGTGATGAGTTGGATGACATATACCTCCAGTTGCATCGGGAACGATCGTGGTCGTAGTTTCTGGAGCCTACCTTTGGGCTTTATTTATTATCGTTGAATTAGCTTAAAATATATTACAATGAAAGTAAATTTGAAAGCATCCGGGGAAGCTCGTTTTCGCTAGATAATATTGTATGTGCCCTTATTGCATCCAGACCCTCAATTAACAATATCGTTGGAGAGAATTAATATTCATGGTAGAATAAAAGAAGTAGGTACTGCGATGAAAGCAGCGGAAGTAAAGAAAGAAAAAGAAGCTTGGAGTAACTGCAACCTTCGAGGATTGCACAGCAATTACATTTAGCACGGAAGGATGTTGGAGCATGTCGAGATAGTCTCCGTAGCAATCGTTTCTTCTACTTTTGCTCACTGCTGTTCAGCTTATTCCTTACTTCTCTCCTTCATCCCCTTTTCTCCTATTCTTTTTTGTCCCAGTTAATTCCACGTAATAAGCGAGTCTGTATCTTTCCATACATGCATTCGAATCAACATGTATCATGCGATCGTGCCAACCAACCAAGTCTACGATTAACGACTACGAGGGAGGGATGGATATGAGGAGAGTGGGATGCGATAAACCAATTATAATCTGGCGCGAAGACAGAAAACAAACTCACGAGGACCGTGGCACATTCCCGTACAGCTCTTGCTATCGATTACTATCATGTCTGCACTAGAGAGTGGGCGTTAGCAAAGATAGCATCGCTCAAGTCAGCTCATCGTACTCTCCTTTCGAGAACATGATCCATGGTTATGCATCAAAAGTTTAAGTGAAAATTGCATGCAGCAACTAGGAAGACATGGTGGCCTAGAATAATAAGCAGTAGGGCGGAGCGAAAATGCTCAAATTAATGGAATCGTTTGAGCTGAAGAAAACAAATTTGTGCACAAAACATACGTATTTTTTAAATGAGTTAGAAACAAACTTATTTCGAAAAAGTTGAATACGTCGAACCTGACATTTCTTCAACTTGAACTAAAGCAGGGTGGCCGAAAAACTTCTTTTTCAAAGTTCCCTGATTTTTCGCAGACCAATTTTTTATTTTTCCTGACAAAAAAGGTGAAATTTCTACCAAAAAGGATGACTTTTTAACAACATTGTTGAATTTTCAACCAAATAATAATATTTTTAACTAAAAACATAACCATTAGGAGGAAGCAACTGAAAAATGAAATAGAAACACAAGGCAAATAAATTAATAACAAGAATATTATCAGAGTGGCCGCAAGCTTCATTTTTAAATTTCGCTAACATTTTAACCATAGAATCTTTTATAAACGGAATAAAACAATTTCAAATAAAAAAAAATGTATTTATTTATTTCAACCAAAAAATATTACTTTTCTACCATAAAAGACGAATTTTCAACAAAAACAATAGATTAATTTTCAATCCAAAAGGACGAATTTTCTGTCCAAATAGACAAATGTTCAATAAACAGTTGAATTATTATACAAAAAAGCAGAATTTTTAACAAAATAATTAAAGTCTTCAGAGTGAATTGCAAAAATTTGAAACCCAAAAAATCCATTGATTTCAATGGATTTCAAGGGAATTCCAAAGAATTCAAGAAAATTCCGAAATAGGTACAGACCTGAATTATATATTTCTAATCATAAGAATTCCTTGGGTTCTCTGTTGTAATTTATTAGAATAAAAGTTACTAAAATGGTCTTTTCATTTTAAAAAAATTTTTTAATTTTGAATCTTTTTCATGCTAATAGGATGTACATAATTTACTATTTATATATTACCCAGATACTTATCAAAAATAAGTTGTTATGCCCTCGTTGCCTATAAACAAAGGTATTCTGAGGAAGATGCCATATACACAAGATGTGAGCATAATTTTTTCTTATGTGCCAATGAGTACTTTGTTATAATCTTATACTGGATTTTCTATCTAAAAATTTTTTTACTTATGTCTTTTATTTTCAGATCACATTGGATATCTTATTTTTGTATTCATTTCTGAATAATTTATAATGATTTTTAGAACGTTTTCTTATATTTTGTGTTTCTCTCAATTCTATAAGAAAAATTTTTGGTAACATGTGCATTTTATGATTTTTGGGTTAATCTCGAGAGGACCGCTTGAAAACTATGTCACTTGTCCGAAAAGCTATAAAAATAAAAAGGGTCTTTTCTTCTTTTCTCTCTCTCTCTCTCTCTTTCTCTTAAAAAATGGGAGGAAACGATCTCTAAAATATTTTCATGCTTTGAGAGTTTTCGAGTTGAAAAATAAATTTAGTTTGCCTCGGTTCTTTGAATCTTCACCACGTAATTTTTCGTAGCGATATTTTCATTTAAAATAGTTGTTTCTTTTCAATATAAATTTAAAACAAAAAGTTCCGCAATTTTTCGTTACTGTTTTCTTTCAAAAAATTTTTTTAATCAGTATCGGGGTTAATAATATTCAGGTCATAATAATCATCTTTCTTCTTTTTAATTTAAAATATTCTTTGAATTTTAAATTCTTTTCTAATTCTTATTATGAATAATAATGTTTGTATACCTTTGTCAATTTTTCACTAATGAATACAAAATTTGGATTAATTAATCCTTTTTTTAAAGAAAAGTGAGTAGTGTTGTGTTTGTATATGTGTATGTGAGTGTACACACATATATATATATATATATATATATATATATATATATATTATTTTTATCGGCAGGTATTATGTTTCTGATTTTTCCAAATTGGCATAATAATATATTTTTGTCATACCTTGTAGTTTCCTATAAATAATCCCTGATGAGGGAGTTTAAATTGACTCCGAAACATGTTGGTTCCTTGGTAGTATAAAAAAGACGGATAAAAGAAAAAGTGAGAGGTTGGTATTTTTGGTTGACTTTTTCTCCTTTTCTCCCTCTTTTTTCAATTGGTTATTTTTGTCTCTAATGAGCCGAAAAGTGAGGTGATCTAGAAGTCTATTTTTTAATTTTGAATCTTTTTCATGCTCATTTTGCATAAAATTATTCATGATAAAATGGATTTCTGTTCTATCTTAATTTTAAAATTATTAAATAGAGACACTAAACAAAAGATTCGTTCCAATTTGTAGGATTTTTGTTCATGAATATTTTCTGATTTCTTTTAATTGAGTCTGAATATTTTTAACTCAATTTCTTGAAAGAAATCTTTTTATTAAAAAATTTTGTTTGTAATAAGTTTGCACTAAATATAGCAATTTTAGAAATATATATGAAATATTTTTGCATTATTTCTTTTTCCTATTTGTGAAATTGTAATAATCTAAATGAATTGGATTGAATCACCCAAACTAAAAAAAAAAGACTTCGTTAATAGATGATGTCGCGGCTAAATTTAAAAGGACCCCGACCCACAAGATCTAATCATAATCGGTCCAAATCCTTTTGGGAAATTTTTCCTATTTTTATAAGTTTTTAAAATAAATAATAAATTTGCCTAAAAAAATATACTCACAGATTAGAGGTAGAGTGTGCCGACACGTCTAGGTGCTACAACTGTAACAGCGAGACGAGGACCACATTTGGAAGGCGGTAGTGGTGGGGCAGTGGTAATCGGTGGTGGTGTTTCTGGTCTCGTACAGCTAATCCCACTTCCACCCCTAAGTTCCCATACGAGGTTTGTTAGAGAGCGTGGTCTACTTAAGCGACGAGATCTGGAATTGAGCGTTTAAAATATAGTTAGATTGTAAATAATCAAAAAATAGGAAGAAATATTAGATTAGGATTAATTGCATTTCAGGGTATACGTATTATGTATACCTCTTTTCTGGAAGCTTAGCTCCGGAGTCTCCAGAAGTACGTCCACCGGAGTGACTCGAGTCGAGGGTCCCATCGAGTTCCATGGCCTGCTGAAGATTTGTAAGACTCTTATATCTTATGTTAAAAAGAGGAGAACCGCCTTTGAAACCGGGAGGCGTCTCTTTGAGCGGCGAAGCACTCTTCTGCCTCATGAGTGGTCGACCCCTTTGTGTACCGCTGTTCTTGACGTAAAGTTTGGCCAAAGGTGGTTTCTCTACCTTTGGTAGCGGGGTTTCTTTGACTGCACGCCTCGTTCTCTTTTCTGCATGGTTCTTCTTAGTGGGTATCGTTTCGATGGGTGGCGGTTCCGGTCGGTCGTCCAACAATGGAGCGATCGTTACCATGACTGGAGTAGGAAGAGACGTAGGAGGAGATGAAGGAGCAGCACAAGCAGGAATCGGGACAGAAATAAGGGCAGCAGGAGAAGACGGATTATTGCTTAGTGGAATCTGTGGAATGGTGTTACGAATTGGACTATCGTATGACTTTTCTGACCTAACGCTTTTAGGTAACGGCGCGAAGCCTCGTACATAGTCGTAGATCTGATCAATCTCATCATACTCCTCAGTAGCATATGAGGGCGGCACTCGGTTCTCATCTCGGTAGCCAGAGTGAGCATGAGTATTGGTCTGATGTGAGTGATGATGATAGTGGTGGTGATGGTGATGTCGGTGATGATTGTTGGCACTGTCCGAGCTTACAGATCTTCTGAGGAAACCACTGCTTCTTGACTGCCTTGTCGTTGGTTTACTCTCTCCTAGACGGCCGTCCAAAACGTGGGCCCTGTCGGCCACATCGGCGACCAGACGCGTTGCACGGTCTACCAATCTGGTCAGTTCTGGCATTGACTTGAGGGCTTCTTCGTTTCTAGCTTTGACCAGTTTGAGCGGCGCTGCAAGTGGTAGGGCTACTGCAGCACCTTCCCTCTGTAACGGTAGCGCGAACACGTGCTCCTCCTCGAATGTAGAGAGCAATCGAAGTTCAGGAAGAAATTGCGAGGAAGATTTGAGACCTCTTGGAGGTTGACCATGGACTAGTCTGACAGTTAGTGGTAATCGCTTACTCAATAAAGCCTTAGCCGTGTGAACACCACTGATGTTGTCCTCTCGTGCCAGCGCGCTGAACCTGCCTCTCTGATCCATACCAAGTAGGACACTATCACCATGAGAGTCGACGCACCGAAGAAATCTCCCTCGACCCGGTAACGTCACCTCTCCCGCAGCAGATATAGTTTCACCAGCGGTAAGTGCTTTGCTACCTTCAGGCACTACAACGCCCGTCTCTTCCTCCACTTTGCAAGCAATACCTCTTATAGTTTCCCGTACCAGGGCACCTTCTTCTGGACATTTGCGTGACAACTCGTTAACCGACTCGATACCACGTACTGCTCTACCTTCTTCACTGAGAATCTCGAAATAGCCCGAGTAAGAGTCTGGTATTGCCAATCTTGGACCCACACCTACTACTCGTCTGCCTTCTTTGATTTTGACTGCTTGTGCAACTATTTTTCGTCGACGACCAGCCGACACGAGAAGTGCGGTACTTTGCAAACTTGGAGCGGGTAAAGTTGGTACACCGAGACCCCCGTACTGACCCTTGGTGATCTTGATGACTGAAGGCAAACGATATTTGGACACGAACTCGCGCAAATACGTCGCTTCATCCGCCCAACGAGCCGCGGCCACGATGATTTGCCCGTCGGTCGCTGCCATCTGTCGAGACAAGACGGCTTCAGCTTCCAACGGGCGCGGTGGTTACTACCCCGCTACTGAGCTTTCTTGCCACCTCTTCCGCCACTTCTATGCCCCATCTGGAAACAAAAAACATTCTGTCAAAACATTTTTTCCCCTATATGTTTAGAAAGTTATACTAATGTGTTTTATGTACAGCAATTTAATATTCTTTAAACATTCAGGAAAATCTTCGGATATATAAGGTGAAAAAAAGTCATGGAAATATTCTATATGACTCTTTACATCCCCAAAATATGATTTTAAAAGTGTGAATTCCAGCACTCGTCGAGGGCTCAAACAATATACTATTTTTTTAAACATACATAAAGAAGTCATTTATATAAAAGACAGCAATTTTTAGGGGTGCCATTTTAGTAAAAATAAATCAAGCCTCTTTTAATCCACCTAATATATTTTTAAATTACTTTTTCATATTCCACCAAACACACAGTAAACTGCGGGATATCAAACCGTTGCATATCATTCTGATTATCAACTTCAAATCAGAATGATCCACTTTTGCGGATACAAAATTCATTTTTACACAACTTCATTCATATCTGCCGAGTCGCAGTTACACTTTTTATTGAAACTCTTGACCGACATAATATGTATTTCTAAAACAAGGAATGTTTGAGGAAATTTATAATTTCAGGGTGGAAGAAAAATTTCGATTTTTCTATATTATATAGGCTATAAATCTCTATTGCTCTGGAAACT
The DNA here is from genome assembly GCA_932195095.1 of Andricus curvator. NCBI lineage: Eukaryota > Metazoa > Arthropoda > Insecta > Hymenoptera > Cynipidae > Andricus > Andricus curvator. Next base: position 52,785 of record CAKNYM010051871.1, on the reverse strand, counting down.
TATGAAGGATTTACAACTACCTAGCATGAACAGAAAATGTTTTAGAAAACGTTGAATTTGCAACTAAAAAAGATCAATTTTCAACCATGTAATTGAATTTTCAACAACAAATAAATAAATTTTCACCCAAAAAATGGAACTGTTAAAAAAATGTAATTTTCAACTAAAAAACGAATTTTCAACCAAAGACGTTAAAAAAATAATTTTCGAAAAATAAAAAAATAACGAATTTTTAAAAAACCAGTTAAACCGTTCGACAATAAAGATAAATTTTCAATTCCAAATATGAATTTTCAACCAAGAAGATTATTTTTCTACGAAAAAAGACAAATTTTTAACAAAATACATGAATTTTTAACAAACAAAAAAAAAGAATAAAAAATAAGATAAATTTTCAACCAAAAATTAAAAAAATTTCAAACATCTAAAAAATATACATTTTTCAACAAGAATGGAATATTTAGATTTTAAGTTAAAAAATTAATGTTTAACAAAAAAAACGAATTTTTAGCAAAATAGTTACATTTTCAACTAAAAAGATGAATTTTCAACTAAAATAATGAATCATCAACCAAAATAAAAAATTTCAAAAAAATAGCTCAACTTTCAACCAAGTAGTAGAATTTTTAACCAAAAAGATGAATTTTTAAACAAGATTAATTTTCAACCAAGAAAAAACGAATGTTCAACAAGACAGTTTAGTTTATAGTTGATATGCGGGCGGGGAGCCCCGATGGAGTCACCATGGCGCTCAAGCTATAAAGCATATTATGCCACAACATAATAGTTAAACTTTAAACAAAAGAAAAAAAGAATTTTTAACGAAGGAGTTCAACTTTCAAACAAGTAGTTGTACTTTCAACAAAGTACTTAAATTTTCAAATGAACACTTGAATCTTCAACTAAATAGTTGCATCATCATCTAAAAAAGATAAACTTTTAACCAATAGTTGAATTTTCAGGTAAAAGAATTAATTTTCAAGAAAAAAAATTAATTTTCAACAAAATAGTTAAATTTGCAACGAAATAGTTGAATTTTCAGCTAAAAAAATCAATTTTCCCTGAAATAGTTAAATTTTCAATCAAAGAGGTGAATTTTCAAACCAAAGGGGGAATTTCCATCAACAAAGTTGAATTTTTAACCCAAAAAGATGAATATTCAACAAAACCGTTCAATTTTCAATCCAAAAAATGAAGTTCTATAAAACTGTTGAATTTTCAGAAAACTAATTAAATTTTCAACCAAATAATAAATTTGTAAACCAAGAACGATGAATTCTCAACTAAAAATACAATAGTAGACTTTTCAACAAAAAAAAAGCAGCGTTCATAAAAAAATAGTTGGATTTTCAACCATACGGAAGAAACTTGTCCGTAAAAAAATCGCGAACTTGTGAGGCCAAACAATATAGGTTAAAGCTTCTCGCCACAGATTATTTATGAAAATCCATCAATATGCGATACATTCCTCTCGTATGCGAAAGCTGGCTATGAGTTCAACACATTTTTTCCGTATAGTTAAATTTTCCATTAGAAAAAAAAAATTCAACCAAAGAAAACGAATATTTAACTCTGTAAATTAGTTTTTGTTTCTACAAATCCCTATGACTCTGGAAATTATTTTTTTATCTTAAAAAATGTTTCTTTAGATTTACCTAGTGTAGGTATTCATCCAAACTTGATGATTTTTCGGTAAAAAAATGTATGAATTTATTTCGAAAACTCAGATTTGAAATTTTAATGGGCATGTAGAGTCATGACGTGGACACGGAAAAACTGGGGTTACGAAGCGTTGAAGGTAATCGCTCAAGCAGGGTAATAGTCAGCTGATTACTCCCAACCAAGGTAACCTTTCCGCGAATACAGGCCTGTAACGTGCTGCCTCTAGCGGAGTCCGCCGGAGATATCTGCAATTCACCACGGAAAGTTTACCTCAGTTTGGTGTACCTACCTTGCGTTTACCCTGCTTGACCGATTACCTGTCACATTTCATACCCACAGATTTTCTGTGAATGTGGAATAACAACTGCCACTCGACAGCTGCTACTCATGAAAATTCATGACAGGCAATTGACCTTGAAAATCGAATCATTCTGATGTTCAATTTTCTTATCAAACAAAAAATCCCAAATCTGTATAAAATCGTTGCATATCATTTTGATTCAATTTCGGGATGAAATTTATCAACTGGCATTTACTGTGTACAAACGGTGAAAATTATTCTTTATACAGTTACATTGCGAAATTGTAAATCTCACTGGGGACTTTTTTCCGTGCAGATCCTTTCGCCGCGGCACCGGCAACGCAATTCCTCGTTTAGCAAAACATGCATTCAAGTATCTACTAGTAAGGCCTCCACAAGATGGCCCTATAGATTCTAAAGAAAGTTTCAGATAAGAACCGGGGTGACCAATGACCCGGAGTGTCGTGACAGGCGCGCCTCCAGGAAGTCCTTCTTGCACATACTACTCTCTTTTCTCCTATCTTTTTATACCTCTCTTCTTCTTTATGTATCTTTTCCTTTATCCAGCTGCGTTCAACGTACATCATTCTCTGTAATTTCTCTTTTTTCTTTAATGTTTTTGACAATGCGCTCAGTGTCCCATTTTTTTTATCTAGATCCACGTATATAGTGTGCATATTAGGGTGGTCCTATTTTTTTTAATGTTCATGCATATCACGTTCAAATCCAAATAAATGCGTTTTTTAAATGATATTAAGAGGTTCCGCAAGCCCAATGAAGTTTAACACGCGTATTTCCCACACAAAAAAAGACGTTTTTGTCAATTCTATTCAGAATCGTCAATGTTAGGTAAATCGAGTTCAAACTCAGCAATTCTCTTCACTTAATATTCACGAATATTACTTTTTAAATATCAACCACATAAATCTGGTTTATAGTGCCCCAAAAAACCCCTGTAAGTGAAAAATTGGGTTTTGTGAGTTTTTGGCGCTAATTATAATTTTTCGACGTTTTTTAATACAAATTGTTTCTAATACATGAAATACTACTTTCTACTGATAATGAGATATTTAAATAAATTGTTTAAACAATTTATTATTGTTTCTAAAAATTTTTCTCTTTGAATAGTGTAGAAAGGCGCGGTTTTCCCGAATTTTTAAACTTATTTTTCAATTTATTATTATTTTTAATAATACTAGAATATTGTGCGCGCTACGCGCCCACTAATTACCCTTTCTTTAGGCACTTTGTCTTTTGTGGTAATACATTAATTTTCTTGCTGACTAATTCACCTTTTTAGTTAAAAATTCCATTAAAAATTTAAATATTTGGTTGAAAATGTATGTACCTTGTTGAAAATTGTTCTTCTTTGGTAGAAAATTAGTTTTTTCTTATTGAAAATTACTGTTTTTATTGAAAATTTTCTATTGACTAAAAAGACTAAATTTTTTGTCGACAATTTTTTTGATAGACATTTAAACTTTTTTGAAAAAAATTGAAAATTCATTTTATTTGCTCAAAAACTTATTTCTCTAACTGAAAATTAAACGATTCTATTTTATGTTGAAAATTGATATTTTTTTAGTTGAAAATTCCATTAAAAATTAACATATTTGGTAGAAAAATCATATATTTTGTTAAGAATTATTCTTTTTGATAGGAAATTAGTTTTTTTTTTTTATTGAAAATTAATTTTTTCAACTAAAAATTTAACTATTCCATTTTTTGTCAACAATTTTTTTGAGACATTTAATCTTTTTGGTTGAAAATTCATCTGTTTGTTTGAAAATTTAACTATTTCGTTGAAATTATATTGTATTTGGTTAAAAACTTATTTCTCTAACTTAAAATTAAACTATTCTATTTTTTGTTAAAAATTTATTTGTTAGTTGAGAAATCATCTATTTTGTTGAAAATTTGTCTTTTTGGTAGCAATATATAACCTTTTTGGTTGAAAATTCATCTGTTAGATTGAAAATTCCATTAAAAATAAAAATATTTCGTTGAAAATTCACGTATTTTGTTAAAGATTATTCTTTTTTGGTAAAAAATTAATCTCTTTGGTTGAAATTTAATTTTTTGTTTGAAAATTAGTTTTTGATTGAAAAATTAATTTTTTAACTAAAAATTTAACTTCAATTTTTCATCGATTTTTTTTATATAGACATTTAATCTTGTTGGTTGTAAATTCTTCTGTTTGTTAGAAAATTTAACTATTTCGTTAAAAATTCATTTTATTTGCATAAAAACTTATTTCTATAACTTAAAATTAAACTATTCTATTTATTGGTTAAAATTTTTTTTTTTCATTGAAAATACATCATTTTAGTTAAAAAATCATTATTTTGGTTAAAAATTTAACAAATTTTGTCGAAACTTTGTTTTTTTTTGTTGAAAATAATTTGTTTAAATTAAAAATGTAGCTATTTCATTTTTGCTAGAGAATTGAGCTTTTTTAGTTGAAAATCTTTCATGGTTGAAAATTCAACTCTTCTGTTGTAAATTTTGTATTTTTTGGTTTAATTGAACAGTTTTTTATTGAAAATTAAAAAAAAATTGTGCAAATATCAACTATTACACTTTTTGATGAGAATTCATTTTTTTATCAAAAGATTCATCAGTTTAGTTGAAAATTGAATTATTTTGTTGTATATTCTCTATTTCTTGGTTAAAAATTAATTATTTTAATTATATATCATATTTTTAAAAATTAAACATTAATTTTTACATTTAGAAAAGAAGAAACAATCTTTTTATAAGAAATGTTGTATTTTTAAATAATTCTAAATGAGTTTTTAATGACTTCTGACATTAAAGACTTTTTTTATAAACTCGATATAGCCATATATTTAGATCAGAATCTATCTCTTAAATTTCCTACTTGGATTCAATTTTATTTAATTTATTTTTTAACAATTAAATTTTCAGTTTTATTCAGTTTGAAACAATTAAATTATAAATTTTCTTCAATTTTCAAGAGTAAATTGTATATGTATTACATTTTCTCCAATTTTCAAATATTGAAAATTAAATTATCAATTTTCTTCCATTTTCAACAGTTGAACAATCAATTTTCTCCAATCTTCAACAACTAAATTTTCATCTCTTCAGAATTCAATTAGTAATTTTCGTCAATTTTCAAAAGTTTAAAATTTATTTTTTAACAATTAAATTTTCAGTTTTCTTCAATTTAAAACAATTAAATTATAAATTTTCTTCCATTTTCATCAGTTGAAAATCCAATATTCAACAACTGAATTTTCAACCGTTAAAAATTCAACTACTTAAAATTTAGGAAAACTGATAATTGAATTTTCAATAGTTGAAAATTCATTTGTTGCAAATTAAATAAAATAAAATTCAATTTAATAAATAAATCCATAAAAAAAATGTCGATAAAAGTTGCCTTTTTCAGAAACGGGTCGCCATTGGCAAATAATATTTGGCAACTTATTAGTCATCTAATGGATTCTCAGTAAGGAATTTATAAGATTTTAAAAAAATCCAACTCTGATCATCTCCTTGGTGGGTCGTTGGAAATCCATTCACAAAGATATAAAAAAGTCCAACAAAAAATAAAATTTGTTGAATAAACAATTTTTATATATTTAAAATTTTTCTCATAATAAGGAATATTTTCTCTGCTAAAAATACCATCAATAACATTTAAATCGTGACACTTTCTCATCCGAAAATTATTTTAGCTTTAAAGTTTTATTTAAATTCTAAATAGTTCAGTTCGAAATCGGTCAAGTAAACAATTGTAAATTTTTCATTGATAAGATTTCAAAATAAACTTTGAGACGCAAGAGTCCCGAGTTTGAAACGTGAAATTTTGATTGGCATTTACTTGAAATTTACAATAAGGCTTAGCTATAAATTACATATTTACGTTTGCTAAATAAATATGTAATTTATAGCTAAGTCCAATAGAACACTTTTTGAGGGTTCCTTTTTAGTTCTTTGATACCTGATAGATGGCCAGCGATTAAGCTGAATGATATAAATACCTAAATTCTTAAAGTCATTTAATATTAACGTAATATTGCAAATGTATGTTATATAATTTTAAACAGGCCCGCGCTTTTTTGTACATGCGTAGTTGAAAACGTCGGATTTCCAACAAAACCTTGAAAAGTGACACATCTCATGTGCATTATCTTCCTTTCAAGAATGACTAATCTCTACATGTTTAGTTTCTTTATTAAATTTTTCCCAATGTATAATACTATTTAATCTGCATTATAAAGTAAGCGGCGCATCATTAACTTGTAAAATCTTCGAGGCGAGTCGAGGCAAAAAATGTGTTGTGTACAAAAAGTCTATTAAAACTATACTTTGGGTGCCTTTGGAACCATTTATCATTTTAGGTTCCTTTTCAGCAAGAAAGATTCCTTTTTAATGCACCTCCTTTGGAACCAAAAATCGGTTTTAATTGAAACCCCAGTTTGTCTTTGTGATATTGTCGTATTTTTTAAGCTCTTAACAAAAATATCAATCACACTCAAAAATAGCACAGTACCGGCAAACGGGGTAATTTCGGACAGCCCTAAATTCCCTAAATTGATAGCATAAATTACTCAAAACTGTTCCAAGAATCTAAAATCATTTCAAGCTTTAAGTGGTTCTAGATTCTGGTTAAAAACACCCACCTTAAGTAATTTAAACTATCAATTTTACTAATGTCCGAATTTACCCCACATGTCCGAAATTACCCCGTTTGACGTTTACAACATTTTTATCCAACTTCAGATAACAAATATCTCTGGAATTCACTGTGAGTGGAATGAAGTCTTCAATGTGATAATTTTGTATTTTGGATTTTTTCCATACCAGTCGAAGGAAACGGAAAGCAAATCGGGGTGTCTTTTAGAAATTAGAACTGAAGTACTAAAGTATTTAGCTTTAGGTACGCTTGACATTTGCAGGGTACGTAGTCTCTCTCTCTCTCCCTCTCTCTCTTTCTGCGACATGAATTCTGCTTTCGCAAAATGCCATCGGCACAACGAGTTTATACGCGACTATGCTTGACTATCTTTTTGTTGGATCACGACATAGTGTGAATTTTGTAAGATACGCATACTGAGATTGAAAGATGTTGAAACGCGATCATCAAGATCATTCGTCATATTATTACGTGTGTCAGTAGAAATGATCTTTCCATTGTCAGTATATTTGATAGCGATAAAAACGTCAATCGCATGCTGATGAAATAAAACTGGTTGCTTTTGGATATGTTGTGTAAAGAAGCATAGCCTGATTATTAGTTCAATTTTTATTCTATAAAACGTCTATCTAGATCTGAATCGTTGTATTCTTATTGATTCAGATTTAAAGAGTTGATTTACTTTACAGAAAACTCTTTTCGAAATCCCGGATCTTTCAGATTTTGAATTGAGTGTCTTATGAAGGGTGGCCGCAAAAATTATTTTGAAAATTCCCTGCCTTTTCCCTGACTAGATTTTCATTTTCTGTAACGGGCGGAATCGATTGTTAACAAAGGTTATGTTCATGTAGGGTCTGGTTCAAAAAAAAAAGGTAAAATTCTGTTTTTTTTTTGTTGCGAAAAATGCGTAACTTAATAAAAAGTAATATCACCTCATACAAATAATGTTACTATACCTTTAGAAGGAAATAACTAAATCACAATTTAGAATTAGAAAACGCTTTATTTAACAGAATCATCTCTGAAAATTAAAAAAGCACCCTTTTGAAGAGTCTTCATTTTCTTCAAATTTTATTAAATAAAGCAGTTTCTAATTCGAAGTTGTGATGCAGATTTATTTAAACATCTAAGTATCTTTAGAGTTGCGTCTAGAAATATAAAAGAAACAGGATATAACTTTTTATTCTTTACAAACTAATAGGATACTATCCTTAGAAGGAAATTTTTTTCCTTCAAGAGAATGAACCTATACTTTGCATGAGGTGATATTACTTTTTAGTAAGTCCCTGCTTCATTTTCTGACATCCTAGTAAAACAGTTACGCAATTTTCACAAAAAGACGGTATTCTACCTTTTGTTTATTAAGGCTGGTTTAAAGGCCCAAAAACGAAACTTGAATTGTCTTTAAAAAATTTGTACAAACTATGAAACATTTAAACAATATTTCTGAAGTTGTCCTAGGACGTTTCTTATAAAAAATGATGTGGAGAACTGCGAAAGAAACAAAATATTGTTCAAAGGGGTAGTTTTTAAAGCTTTAGGACTAGTTTTTTATCACATATATACGCATGTAGTTTGTTGTAAATTCGTGTTCTTTGGTAGAAAATTAATCTTCTTGATTGAAAATGTAACTGCTTGGTTAAAAACTGAACTACTTTTGTTAAAAATTCTTATTATTAGTTAAAGATCCATCTCTTTGTTTGAAAATGTAACTATTTGTTGGAATTTTTTTTATTAATGTTTTTAAACTGAAAATTTAACTATTCTATTATTTGCTTTTAGTTGAAAATTCAACAATTTGGTTGAAATTTTATATATTTTGTTGTGAATTCTTCTTTTTAGGAAGAAAATTCTTGCTTGAAAATTCAACTACTTGGTTGAAAATTGAACTTTCTTAAAAATTCACTGTATTAGGTGAAGATCCATCTCTTTGGTTGAAAATTAACTTTGTTGTTGAAAATTTGTCTTTTTGGCTTGAAAATTCAACTGTTTTGTTGAAAATTCGGCTTTTTGGGTTGAAAATTCTATTATTTTAATAGAAAATTGAACTATTTAGTTGATAATGAAGTTTTTTATGGAAAATTCATATTTTCGAGTTGAAAATTCTATTATTTTTGTAGAAAATTGTACTCTTTGTTTAAGAATGAACTTTTTGGGAGAAAAATGGAATTTGGAGGCGGAAAATTCAAATATTTTCTAATCAATTCAAAATTCATCTACTTGGTTGAAAATTAAACTATTTTGTTGTAAAATCGTCTTTTTGGTAGAAAATTAATCTATTTGCTTGAAGATTTAATTATTTGTTTTAAAATAAACCATTTTATTAAAAATTGAACTATTTTGTTGAAAATGCAATATATTTCGACTTGAAATCTTAAGCTTTCATATTGAATTCAACATATACATTAATTTTATTTAAAAGAATTTACCACCGTTATCTTCGTGAAAAATTACCATTTTTCATGTTTTGAGAGCTAGAATATCGGGCTGTGAAGTCTGTTAAAATATTATGTATGCATGATTTGCGTTTTATTTTAGGCGTTCATCAAATAATTAACTCGAAAAAAGTTTTGACTTAAATAGGCGGATGGGGAGGGGGTCGCGTTCGTATTTGTGACGTCACCCTGGGGGGTTCAAGCTTTGTGTGATGATCTGTTGCCAAGATGCTAATCCAATCAAAAATTATAGTAGAACATGGAGAATAACAAAATAAAATTTTACAAACATAAGTCGGTAGCAAATATGTGGTCTAGAAATGAATGTTTTTCAATTCTTCATCAAGTGATGTATATTATGAATAAATTAAGTTGCATTTGCAGTGCCTGTCATTGTGGTTAAGATACTTATAGTCCCAATGACATTTTCTATGTTGGAAGTAATAAGGTAACCACAAGGCCAGTAGGTATGTACTTAAGCAACAAAACTAGCTAATTCCAAGCGATAGGCCCTAGCTCCGTACCAATCCGGGCCTGGACCGGGCTTGGTGGATGACGACATTCGCATGCTTGGGAGAGCATAACTCTGTTGGTATGACTGAAAAAATATTGCAGGAAATGCGCTGTAATAAGTTTTCGTATAACGATGACAAAGTTGGACATGCGGATGATAAGAGAAGAGGAGAGAACATCAAAGAAGAAGGGGTTATTATGAGCGAAAACCACAAAAGTGATTGCCAAGAGTACAAATATCTCGGTAAGAAAAGGTAAAACATGACTGCACTATATATAGTATACGATATGGCATTTGCGCCCACGAGTATAGAATGACACTCGATCCTGAACAATCCCTGGGGCCGGTCATCAACATAAAGTACAGAGGTTAGAAGAAATAGGGAATAGGAGATAGAAAGATGATGGAAGATTGGATCATGGGCAAACCAATCACCTCCACAGAGAGAAAATCGTGCAGTGAAAAAATCTGTTCATAAAAGTCATGTACTGCTCATGTAGCTAGCCTCGAATGAGAACAAAATCTTAAGATGTTCATGTATTTTCATAAATAATATCTCAACTTTGAAAAGGAATTGGTGCACTCGCATAAATTTAATATTTAAAAAAATGTTATTAGCGAAACATTTTCAGCTCGATTCTCAGAGAACACGTGAATTTTTCAGGAAATTCAAAATAACGACGACAGTATAAGCTGCCGATGACGATGATCGACTGCTGATGACGAATCTGAAGTCAGATTTTCAAAATTCAAAGTGGCAAGAATTGCAAGGGATGGTCTGACCAAACGCACAGGTAGCTGACCAGAAAGTAGGGCGTTGGTCAGCTTAGTTAGGGTACCCTGACCTGGTCAATGGCGTGCCGACCGCTGGACTAGTTTTAACTCGTAGAGTTGGGATGGTGCTAAAACTGCGGTCGCTTTTACTTTTCCGTCCTTGAGACTAACGAAGTCACAGTTATTACCCTTGAACTGTACACTATAATACTAAATGACTAAAGCCCTTCCTGGCTAACTTCTTTATGAACAATCAACTTGAATTTAGTGTGGGTAAGCATCGCACGTTTTTCGCTTACACGGTTACTTCCTGTCTTTCAACTATAAACTTTATGGTTCCTGATCCGACCCCTTGTCTTTCAGCAAATTCTTCGTCACCTGCAAAACGTACCGTTCCTTTCCTTCCTGAGTCGATTTCCTTGAAAAAAATCCTTATGGTTGGCCATGTGGCTTGTTGCTCCGGAATCCATGCTATAAATAAACCTTCATTCCTTCTCGAGCCTTTACTTTCCTAACTTTTGTTGTAAAAGCTAGTTCTTCGCATGCATCCTTAAGACAATGTGTGGCTGTACTTGCTTTTTCCTGCTTTTTCTTCCAGGCTTGATGATTTTCACAGTCTCTTTTATAATGCCCTGTCTTCTTGCAGATAAAGCATTACTTTTGTGAGTTTCTGCGTTCTTGAACCTTCATGACCGCTGCACCTTGATATCCGGCCATGTCGTTGATAGCCATATTACTTGTGGGTCTACTGTATTCGTCGATCAACTTACTTTTGACCAAAGATGTCGTAAGACCTTCAGGCCGACTTTCCAAACTTGTGACCAAAGTGTCATATGATTCTGGCAAGCTCTCCAACAACATAGTCGCTGTAAATTTATCCCTTATTTCTTATCCAGGAGCTGTCATTCGGTTTATGGTGTCCTGCATTTTATATACGCATGTTCCTCCATGTCGCCGTCTTCGGATAAGCACATTCTACATAAGACCCTGTATAAGTGGACTACCTACAGGTATACTTCTGATTATTTCTGGTGGTAGACTTTCAATGATTTCCAGGCACCTCGTGTACTGGTGGCGTTAGAAATGTGCACTAATTGGTTGCCGTCCACCAGCAAACCAATCGCAGTGAAAGCTTGATCATCGTTTTCTTGCCAAGTCTCATCCGGAACTTCTGAAGCTTCTTTATCCACCACTGACCACAACACTTCGATGTTCATAAGCATATGCTTCACTCTGTATTTCCACACCGAATAGTTATTGTTATTGAGTTGTTCAATCTGAAAACTGGGTCAAAATCCTTGTGCCATTTTTAAGCTGTTCTTTGAACACTGTAACACTGTTCACAACTGTCACTTTACCCTCACTGCAATGTCATTGTATCTCTTACTCCAAAAAACTATATGTTTACTTCACTCGTTTTTCATCATTTTTATGTCTCTGGGCCCATAACCTGTTGGAACTCATGAGAGAAAATTATCGCGTACGATAGAAAGGTCTAAGAAACAAACGCTATATGTGAAGATAAATATGAAAACTGTATATTTGGATGAGTTGTACAAAATAACTGTGATTAAATACTGTATGATTAAGGAAGTTAATATTGAAACTGTACATTAAACCTTAGAGACTTTACCTGTGCGTGTTACCCGACGGCTTGTCATGACAGAACTTATTTATATTAAACAGCCCTCAGGACCTTTGCCTATGGGTCAGAGAAGAGGGCAAGAGCCTCTCTTCTGTTCACTCACTTTTGGATACCGCAAGAATAGTTGCAATTCCAACAAGTTATTACTGAACTGTACCGTTGCAGTGCCATCTTTCGAAAAATTTGCAAACTTTTTTCAAATTTATAATCAGGAAACATACTAAATGTTATCTAAGTTCGCAACGTTACTTCCACTACCCCCATCCCCCCCCTCAATTTGGTAAAGTAGCTTATGGACGGCCCCTTGTGAGGAATAGCAAACAGAAAGATGATTTGGAAGATTTTAAAATAAGTAAACCAATCACCTCCACAGAGAAGACATACAGGCGGTGACACATTGAGCATTTTAGGTCCACTCAAGTCTTAAATTTTCAGGAACTGTTCACGAAAAGGTCCGAAGTTTGTTTACAAATTGCTCATAAAAATAGGATTCAACATTCCATCTTTTCTTCTCGTATTCGAGACCTAGCTACAAGTTGATAACTTTTTTTTGGAAGAAATTCTCCCCTTGTTGGTTCCGTGCTGTCTTTCTATTTCCTATTTCACCGCTGTAGGCCAGTGAGCGGTCCAGTCCTATATGGCATGACTATATGTGACCGTCAGCGAAAAAAGGGACCTAACGCCCGGGAGCTAAAATTTATAGGACAGGTGACCTTAGTCGAGTCTGCAAGCAGGGATTTGAGTAGTGGTGAGGTGTCTACAAAAAACATCCACCCCCCACGTACCACTACATCTTTACGCTCCGCTATAGCGAAGTAGCAGTATGTAGTGGGGCTCGTTTTCGTAGGCCTCTCGTACCATCTTCGAGTGCGCTTATCATGCCTATGTTTGTAGCTTGATAAAAAAAAAGTTGTTGACTTAAAAAATTTCAGACTTTTGCAAACGAAAGGAGTAACTAAAAAACTATCGATTGGTGTAAGTAAAAAACGAAAAATCGATTTTCCGGGCGTTAGGTCCCTTTCTTCTCGGACGGTCACATATGCCAATGGGTCCAGTGCATGCATCTTCTCTTATCTTTTGAATCCTCAAGTCTGAACCTTTTCTCCATCTCTGTATGTGCGCAAGTTCTCCGATGACAATGACGACGCCAGCAGACGCCAGCGCGGCACGGCACGGCAGTCGGCACGACAGCCGAGCTCGGCTGGGTTCGCTCGGAAAGACTTGGCTCGACCTTGAAGGGTCCTGTATGCTCTATGGCTATGCCACTGACACGGATCAAGGACGTTCCCGGCGCGGCGCGGCGGTACCGACGCGGATTCCACCTACCATATCCCGAAACAGAATTCATGGTCAAAAATACTCGCTGATGGCGAATTTTTTTCTGCCTGTAAATCACTGGCGTAGTCAGACAATATTTGCCATTTCATAACTGACGTTCAGCCAAAACACATGTAAGCTTTTCATAAAAATGTGCTGCACAAAGTAAAAAAAAATCGTATTACCTCCTGCATATAATACATAATTCTTTATAGGGAGCGTGCGTTAATTACGTAAGGCTTTTTTGTAGGGTAGGAAGTCCGGAATATCTTACGAATCCTTACTTGGGGGGAGGGGGGGGGGGGGTTCAAAGCATTTATTACGCGAGTTTCCTCTTTCCAATTATTTTTTTTTAAATATGCTAATCGACACTATTACTTTTTATACTATTATACACATTAAATCATTATTTGATATATCGTGCATAATCTCTTGAAATCCCTTTAAATGATTAATCTCCCTACAAATCCCTTAAAACCCTTCAAAAACTGCAAATCCTTGACATCGCTTCAAATCTTCAAAATGCCATGAAAATTCTAAAATCTACAAAAAACTATTAAAATTCTTGATATTGCGTGAAATATTTTAAAACCTTATGCGATCTCTTGAAACCTTTGAAATCCTTACAAATTAATTGCAATTATTAAAGCACGTGGGAATCTATGCAAATCTCTAGAAATCCCTTACAATATATTAAAAACCATTACAATCTTTCAAAACACATTAAAATTCATCGAAATTCCATAAAGTCTTTGAAAGCCCTTTATATCTCTTAAAATTAATTTGAAATCTTTTGAAATCCCTTCAAATCTTCGAACTCTCATACTCTCTACTCTGAATATTCGTGAAAATACTTCGGTATCGCATGAAATCCTTTAAAAGTCTTTGAAATCCAGTGACTTATGTGGAAATATCTTAAAACATTTTTAAATTTCTAAAAATCGATTAAAATCCTTGAACTTCCATGAAATATTTCGTAATCTTTCGAGATCCCTTGAAAGCGTTGAAATCCCTTTAAAATTCAGTGGGATCTTTACAATCCGTGCGAATATTTCTGAATCTCTTGAAATCCCTTACAATATATTAAAATACATTAAAATCTTTTAAAATACATTAAAATTCCTCCAAATACCACAAAATCCTTTTTAATATTCGGAAATCCTTCTATCAAATTTTGAATCAGTTAAAATGTTTACCAATTTCTATCAGTGACTGAATTCTAGCTATGGATCAGTTATTTTGACTTGTGAATTAGTAAGTTTGACTGATTAATCAGTAAAGAGTAACTGATTTATAGTGAGAATTAAGTCACTAATTGAAATTAGTAAAAAATTTAGAGTTTGAATCTTTTGAAATTTCTTGTAATCCCTTCAAATCATCGAAATCCCATTAAAATCCCGTTATCTTTCAAAATTCGTGAAAACACTTCGGCATCACATGAAATTCTTTAAAATCTCGTGACATATTTTGAAATATGTTTACAATTTTTGTTAAAAATTCATCTTTTTAGGTTGAAAATTCAAATCCTTGGTTGAGAGTAAAACTACTTTATTAAAAATTCACTTTTTGTTGTTTGAAGATTCAAAATTTTCGTTGAAAATTCATAATTTTAGTTCAAGCTGCTTAATTTTAGTTGAAAATTTAACTGTTTGTTAGAAAATTAACTTTTTGTTGAAAATTTATATTTTTGAGTTCAAAATTCAACTTTTTTAAAGAAAATTCATCACTGTGGCTTGAAAATTCAAAAATTTGGTAGAATATTCAACTATTCGGTCGAAAATTCATTTTTTTCGTTTTGGAAATTCATATTTTCGGGTTGAAAATTCAACAAGTTGGCAAAAAATCCAACTATTTGATAGAAAATGCAACTATTTCGTATAATATTCGCCTTTCTAAACTGAAAATTACTGTTTTTCAATGAAAATTTAACTATTCCATTTTTTATTAAAAAATGCCCATTTCAGGCTAAAAATTCAAATATTTGGTTGGAAATTCGCTTTTTTGGTAGAAAATTAATCTTGGAAAATATATTTATTTGATTGAAAATTCAACTGTTTTGTAGAAAGCTCTTCTTTTTAGATTGAAAAATCCACTGTTTGGTTCAAAATTTATGGACTTTGTTGAAAAATCGTATTTTTTAGTAGAAAATTAATCTTCTTGGTTGAAAATTTATCTTTTTTGTCTTGAAAATTCTACAATTTGGATGAAATTCTTTTTCTTTATTGACTGAAAAATCTTTATTTGTTGAGGATTCAAGTATTTTGTTGAAAAATCGCAACTACTTGCTTGAAAGTTGAACTACTTTGTTCATTAATAAGAAACAGTAAGATCAGACCAAACCCTCTTTCGCTCAAATCGTCTTATGGTATTTTTGGATGACCCCTAAAAAAATTAACGAAAAAAATTTAGTCCGCAAAAATTACGCTAGGTGGAGGATTGGAGGGGGGATCAAAACTTACGGACCCTAACAAAGGAGAGTACATGGTTTAAAATTTCAGAAATAAACTAAAAATAAGGTCTGAGAACTAGGCGGCTTAAATTTGTCAAGGAAATTTAGAGGCGTTAAAACTACTTTATGTACCTGATATACAAATTTTCAAATTTAAAATTTGGTGCCTTGAATGGCATTTATTCATAATCAAATAACTCAAATATACTTGTTTGACTTGAATGGTTCAAAGAATCAATTGCGTTATTAGCTGAGGATTAAGATTTTCTGAATTTGGTCATGAGATCAATTTGGTACACGCGCTTACCTTTCAAAGTCATTGCCAACTCTCTAAACCTGAATTATTGAAAGGTGAGCCATAAATTTGCATTAGTAACATTCTTGCCTAACGTATTAGTCAATTCTGTAAAAGTTGCGTTTCAACGTTTGATGTAGTTTATCGACAATTAATTGCCAAGTCTCTTTTTGTAAGTTACCGACATATTCGGCCTTCCTTTATTTCCAGTTAAAATACAAGCGCCATAAAGTTACTATCGAAGGAGGATATATATATATATATGCGTATGATAGAGTTGTAGCTGTTTAAATTTACAAAACGTGCAGGCTGTTGCTTTCAATTACCATAAAAAAAATGGTAAGGAAAAGTAGCCGTACCTGGTCATTCGGTGAACGAACCCAGATCACCGGAAGTCGCGATTTATCGAATACGAACTGTTGGAAATGCATGTATGTAATTTTCTCACTGCCAAACATGTTCCTACTAGTACTTATGGTTGGTATACACAGCAGAAACACGCAAACACAAATCGCACGAATATCTCAACAACATCTTCTGATAAAACATTATAGATTCTATTATACTCTCGCTTGATTTGTAATAAAAAAAATCTTAGTTTAATAATTACATTCGTAAATGTTCAGTGTTCACTGAAAAAACGATTTGTTCGCATCACAGGGCAACCGCAAAACTTCATTTTCAAAATTCCCTGACTTTTAACTGATTTTTCCCTGACCAATTTTTTATTTCCCCTGACCATTAATACCAAAGACCAGAATTTTAATCTTGTAACATTTTTAACATAGAATCCAAAAGGACGAATTTTTAACCATTTTTACATTTTTAAACTTTAACCTAAATAGTTGAGTTTTCAACAAAAAATATAATAGATAATATTTCAACCATAAAGAAAAACAAATTTTCGACAAAATGGTTAAATTTTCCACCAAGAGCTGAATTTTCAACAAAACAATTAAATTTTCAACAAAATAGTTGGATTTCCAACCTACAAAGAATAATTCTCAACAAAAAGGCCAATTTTCAATCCAGAAGATTAATTTTCTACCAAAAAGGGGAGTTTTCAACAATGTACTGTCAACCAAATAGTTAAATTTTCAGTAAATAAAATTAATTTTCGAAAAAAAAAAATTTGAACAAAATAGTCCAATTTTCAACCAGAAGAATAAATTTAAAAAAAACAGTTCAACCTTTCATAACAAAATAAACGAATTTTCAACAAAATAGTTACATTTTCAACCAAAGGAATAAAAGAATTTCAACCAAAAAAATAAATTGTTAACAAAATCGTTCAACTTTTACCCAAATAGATGAATTTTCAGTTAGAAAAAATCAATTTTCAACCAAAAATAGAACAGTTACATTTTCAGTTTAAAGGATTAATTTTTAACCAAAAATAAAATGAGTTTTCAACAAAGTATTTGCAAAATTAATTTTAAACAAAAAAAAAAAACAATTTTCTACTAGAGATGAATTGTCAAATGAGATGATGAATCTTCAACAAAAAAATAATTTTTTAATAAAGTGGTGCAACCTTCAGCTAGGTAATTAAATTTTCAACCAAAAAAGATGAATTCTCCACAAATAATGTCATAGTAGATATTTAAAGAAAAAAATTTAATTTGAAATAATAAACAGTTCAACTTATACAAAAAGACGAATTTTCAACAAAATAGTTGGATTTTCAACCTACAAAGAATAATTCTCAACAAAAAGGCGAATTTTCAATCAAGAAGATTAATTTTCTAACAAAAAGACGAGTTTTCAACAAAATAGTTAAATTTTCAGTAAATAAAATTAATTTTCGACAAAAAAAACATATTTAAACAAAATAGTCAAATTTTCAACCAGAAGAATAAATTTAAAAAATAGTTTAACTTATCAGAAAAAAATAAACGAATTTTCAACAAAATAGTTACTATTTCAACCAAAAGAATAAAATAATTTTAACCAAAAACATAAATTGTTAATAAAGTGGTTCAACTTTTACCCAAATAGATGAATTTTCAGTTAGAAAAAATCAATTTTCAACAAAAAATGGAATAGTTACATTTTCAGTTTCAATGATTAATTTTCAACCAAAAATAAAATGAGTTTTCAACAAAGCAGTTGAAAAATTAATTTTAAACAAAAAAAAAACAATTTTCAACTAGAGATGAATTTTCAAGTGAGATGACGAGTCTTCAACAAAAAAATAATTGTTTAACAAAGTGGTGAAACCTTCAGCTAGGTAATTCGAATTTTCAAACAAAAAAGATGAATTCTCAACAAATAATGTAATAGTAGATATTTAAAGAAAAAAAATTGATTTTAAATAATAACCAGTTGAACTTAAACAAAAAGACGAGTTTTCAACAAAATAATTGAATCCTCAACCAAAAAAGATTAATTTTCTAACAGTTGTATTTTTAACCATATAACAGAGTAAATTTCTACCAAAAAGGAAAACTTTTCAACGAAATTTTTTAATTTGCAACAAAATAATAAAATTTTTAACTAAAAGTAGAATCGTCAGGAGGGAGCAACTGAATAACATAAATAGAAATACGAGGTAAGTAAATTTTTTGTCCCAGGCTTTTAGAATTTTTTTCGGCTGAGATTTTCATTATAATTTTTGGTTCCAGGAAACATGTACAATTTACATGAAATATATATTAACTAAGTTTTAATACTCACTTGCAAGAAACCTCAGGATATTAGTCCTGAAACAAAACAAAAAAAAAGCAAGTGTTAACTATAAAAGAGCAATTTTATTTTTCTATTGGTATATCTACAATGAGTAAAAAATACCCAATTCCAATGCTTTCTGTGTCAAAATATATGTTTGGTACTCGTACAATGGGATTGTTGCATATTTTTAAATATATTTTTTCCTAGTTCAATTAAAAGAGCACTAGAAATTGAATATCATTTATTGAGGAAAGATTTTAAAAATAAGTTTGAATATTGTTTTTAATGTTTAAAAAGTATACTTTTTAAATTTTTTGCGGGAATATGAGGTACTCTGATTGGGCCAGAGACAATTAATTAAATAATTGAATAGTAGTGAAAACATAATTAATAATCTCTTGAATTTGCTTCTATAAAGTCCACGAATTTGAATAATAATGCAAACAAATTTTTATTTTATCTTTTTATATTTAAAATGTAGTGCATATTTAGTTGAGATTAATGTTGGTACTATATTAAATTCAACTTAAATAGCTTCAAATTGCTAACTTTTCAAGTTAAAATATTGCATTTTCAACAAAATAGATGAATTTTGAACTAAAATATATCAGTTTTCAATCAAAAATAGAACAGTTAAACTTACAGTTCAAAAAATTACTTTTCCATCAATTTTTTTTTTCATAAAAGTGATGAATTGTCAACTAAAAAAATGAATCTTTAACTGGAATAGATGAATTTTAAACCAAAAAGATGATTTTTAACAGAAAGAGAGTTTAACTTTTAACCGAAAAGTTGAATTTTCAAGAAAATACATAAACTTTCAACGAAATACTTGAATTTTCAACTAAGAAAGACAAATTTTCAACCAAATAGTTAAAATTTGAACTAAAAAATGTGGATTTTCAACCAAAAATGGAATAGTTAAATTTTCAGTTAAAAAAATAAATTTTCAATCAAACTGATTAATTTTCAACTAAAATGATGAATCTTCACCTGGAATAGTTAAATTTTAAACTCAAACGATGAATTTTCAACCAAGAAGGTTTCCAAATTTCTACCAAAGAAGACGAATTTTCAAATAAAAAAGATAAATTCTCAACCAAAAATTAAGAAGTTGAATTTTCAGTTAAAAAATTGATGTTCAATCAAAGAGATTAATTTTCAAATAAAATAATGGAATATTTAATTGGAACAGTAACATTTTCAGTTTAAAAAAAGAGTTTTCAATCAAAACAAAAGATCGAGTTTTCAAAATATACTTACATTTTCAAACAAAGTGATGAATTTTCACCTAGAATGATGAATCTTCAATTGAAATAGTTGAATTTTAAACTCATAAGATAAACTTCTAACCAAGAAGGTTAATTTCTACCAAAAAAGACGAATTTTCAACAAAACACACGAATTTCCAACTTAAAAATATAAAATGACAACAAAATAGATATTTAAATTTTCAGTTAAAAAAATTGATATTCAACCAATGAATGTTCAATTAAAATAATGGAATATCTAATTAGAATAGTTCAATTTTCAGTTTAAAAAAGAAAGAATTTTCAGCCAAAGAAAAAACGACTTTTCAACAGAATAGCTCATTTTTCAATGAAAGAGATGAATTTTTAATTTTAATGATGAATCTTCAATCAAAAAAATTAATTTTTAACAAAAGAGTTCAACTTTCAACCAATCAATTAAATTTTCATTCCAAAAAAGATGAATTCTGAACGAAAAATGTAGTAGTTGATATTTCAATCAAAAAATAAGAATTTTCAAAATGAGTTGAATTTTCAATCAAGAAAGATTTTTCAGTCAAGAGAGAAAATATTGCAAACAAACTGTTAAATTTTCAAGCAAAAAATGTGTTTTCCACCAGATACTTGAATTCTCAACTAAAAACGATCAAGTTACAACCAAAAATAGAATAATTAAATTTTCAGTTAATAAAATTAATTTCAAACTAAAAACAAAAAGCGAATTTACAACATAATAGTTAAATACAGTAATATCAAGCTATTTTTATAAAAGAAGAATCGTTATTCAATTTTATATTCCAATTTAAAAAAAAATTAATCACGCTCTCGAAAAAATCCCATGACTTTAAAACAAATTCCCCGATATTTCCAGGTTTTTTTTAAACATATAAAAATTCCCTGACAATTCCAGGTTTTCCAGGTTTCCAGGTATAGGGAGACACCCTGATTATCTCAAATTCAAGCAACAACCCCATTATGAAATTGTCCATTGTCCATTGTGAAATACTCAGAGTAGGTTCTTGCAAAAGTTGTATTTCCTTTTTATTTTTAAAACTGTTATATTTAGTAAATACATTTCAGGGTATCCTGAGAAAAAACGAAAAAAACTTGTCTGCAGCAACTATTTGAATAAAGAACACTGACATTAGCAGACAATGATCCTTGAATATTTCCCGTTAGACCGACATTTTTTGCATCGTAATGTTCCTGCGTAATGCTGCCTACAATAAGTTTTACTGTCGTGGGGCCTGAATGAAATAATGTAATTGGTAAAAAATGCAAGTCAATTCTGACTCTTTTTTTTCTCCATTTCTTATAATACAGCTTAATATTGAAAATAAAGGAAAAGGTTTTAATCATATCTTCGATAATAGGTTATGTAAACAACAATAAATAGTATTTTTATAGTGAGCAACCCACGCAGATAATGGGTGACGATTCTATAAAAATTAATGAACGCTGAGCATTAAATTACAGACAAGCCTTTTCTCCTGAATTTTAATTAGCAATAGTGTTACTTAGTAAATGTATTACCAGCAAATATTAATTTTTTCCAATTAAAGAGAAAGTACCTGCGTGTCAAGCAGCATTTTTCTTTCGCGGCGCTGCAATCTAACTAATTTACTATGTTCTAGAACAATTCATGTATACCAAATTACGGAAAAGTGGTTGATTACAAAAAAATCTTACACAGTAAAAAGCAACCATGTCTATAGAGTGGCTTCTATTTATTTTATTAGCATTATCAATTAGGCGCTATGAGCGCCTGTAGTTCCCTGATTTGAGGGGCTAAATAATTTTAAATACAAAGTAAAATTTTCTAACGACTATTTACTTTGTAGGTTTATTTGTTTTTAACTTTATATAAATATAATTTCCTAAGAATCTTGAGAAAATTCAAAAAGATTTTTGAACATTTCAGATATGTCACATCAAAATTTCAAGAAAAAAGTTCATCTTCAACCATATCGTTGAATTTTCAAACAAAAAAAATGAATCTTCAACGAAAAATGTGATCTTTGATACTTCAATCAAAACATATTTTTATTTTAAGTAAAAAACAGTTGAATTCATCCAAAAAAGAAAATTTTTCAATAAAATACTGGAATCCTCAATCAATATTTGTTAAAAAAAACTGATTTTTGGATTCATAATATATTTCAGCCTCTTTGTTCAAAATATCTTTTTGCACAAATTGTCTTATCAATATTGTGTTTGCAAATTTCCTCTAAAAAAAAGATCAATTTTCAACCAGTTGTATTTTTAACCAAAAAACATGAAATATTTTCCAAAAGAGACGAATTTTCTACAAAAAGTATAATTTTTAACCCGTAAACATCAATTTTCCACACGAAAATTAATTTTCAACCAAATAATTTAAGCTTCAACCAAATACATGATTCTTCTAACAAGAAGATTAATTTTCTACCAAAAAAGGACAAGTTTTCAACTAAAATTATGAAGTATCAACGAAAAATATAATAGTTGATAATTAAACTAAAAAATATTTTTAATTTTAAATCAAAAAGATTTGAATTCATCCAAAAAGACGAATTTTCAATAAAATAAGTGAATCCTCAGACAAAAATTATTTTAATTTTAAACCAAACATTTGCAATTTTGCAAACCAAAAAGATTTTTATTTTAATTCAAAAACAGTTAAATTCATAAAAAAAAATTTTTTAGTAGTTGAATCCTCACACACAAAAATTAATTTTCAACCAAATAATTGAATCTTCAGCCAAAGACATGCTGATTCTTCTAACAAGAAAATTAATTTTCTACCAAAAAAGACCAATTTTCAACTAAAATGATGAATTTGCAACCAAAAAAGATGAATTCTCAACGAAAAATATCATATTTGATAATTGAACTAAAAATATTTTTCATTTTAAATCAAAACGATATAAATTCATCCAAAAAGGAGAATTTTAAACAAAACAGATTTTAATTTTAAACTAAAAATTTGCAATTTTAATTTGAAAAAAGATAAAATTTCTACCAAAATAAATGAATTTTCAATCCAAAAAGATTAATTTTCAACAACATTGTTGAATTTGCAACCAAAAAAGATTTTTCAATGCAGAATAAAAAAAAATTTGGCTAATTATAATTTGAATGAAAAAATCATTTTTAACACAAAATAGAAATTAAGAGTGACTATTTATTGTTTAATTTTATTTGCTTATTTGCTTTAAGGAATTAACATCCAATATTATAAACAATTATATCAATATAATTTTGCTAGGTTTATCGAGAAAATTCAAACCGATTTTTGAAGATTTTTGATATGTCGAAAAAGTATCTGGAAAATTTCTAAGAATTTTTTATTTTACAGGATTTGGATGCTTTTGAATTTTCGACGTTGGGAAAAAATTTAAGAATATTTTATAGATCAGAAACCTTTAAAAGTTTAAAATTATTTTTAATCTCTTCAAAGTTAAAAAAATTCCTAAATATCTTTTGAACTGACTCGAATTATTCATAAAATTCTTTTTAAATCTCCTGGCTTAATTTTTGAAAATTGAACTATTTTGTTGGAAATTCGTAGTTTTTGTTAAAAATGCAACTATTTGGTTCAAAATTAAACTATTTTTATGACAATTTACATTTTTGGTCAAAAATAAAATTTTATGTTGAAAAATCGTATTTTTGTTTTGAAAAATCAACTGTTTGGTAGAT
This sequence comes from Andricus curvator, assembly GCA_932195095.1. Lineage (NCBI taxonomy): Eukaryota > Metazoa > Arthropoda > Insecta > Hymenoptera > Cynipidae > Andricus > Andricus curvator. The sequence continues at coordinate 29,126 of CAKNYM010051871.1, read as the reverse complement.
ATTTCGTTTTTTTACTTCTAAACTCAAGAATTTTTTTCGAAAATTGATGCATTTTTTTGAAAATTCATCTTTTTTGTTTAAAAAATAATCTTGTTTGTGAAAAATATCTTCCTTTTTGGTTAAACATTCAATTATTTGGTTGAAAATTTAATTACTTCGTTGAAAGTTGAACTACTTTGTTACTGATTTTTTTTTAATTCAACTCTTTGTTTGAAAATTTGACATCTTTGTTGAAAATTCCTTTTTTTTGGTTAAAAATTAATTTTTTATCTGTAGATTTAACTTTTCCATTCTTGTTTGTGAATTTATTGTTTATAGGTTGAAAGCTTAACATTTTAGTACACAATCCATGTATTTTGTTGAAAATCGGCCTTTTTTATTAGAAACATAATCTTGTTTATTGAAAAATTCTTCCTTTTGGTTAGAAATTCAACTATTTGGTTAAAAAATCGTCTTTTTTGGTTGAATTCAACTGGTTAAAAATAAGTTCTTTCAGTTAAAAATTAATTTTTTAAACTGAAAATTTGATGATTCCATTTTTGGTTCAAAAAATATATTTTTTAGTTGAAAATGCAGCTATTTGGTTTAAAATTCATCTTTCTTGATTGCCAATTCATCTAATTGGTTAAGGATTCAACTATTTTGTTAAAAATGCGTTTTTTCCCCGTTGATTTCAGCTGGTTAAACATTTGTCTTTTCGTAGAAAATTCATCGTTTATGGTGAAAAAGGCATCTTTCGTTGTTAAAAATTAACTTTTTGGTTGAAAATTCAGCTTTTCTGGATGAAAATTAAACCGTGTTCTACAGAAAAAATTCATCTGCTTGGCTTGAAAATTTAACTATTTGGTTAAAAGTGGAACTATTTTGTTGAAAATTCATCTTTATTGCTTAAAATTTCAACTAGTTGGTTAAAATAAAATTTGTTGTTGTTGAAAATTCGTCTGCTTTGGTTAAAAATTCATCTCTTTCGTTAATAAATTTTTCTTGGTTGAAAATTCAACTATTGTTTAGAAAATGACATATATTTTGACTTGAAATCTTAGGAATTTAAAGTGTTTCATATTGAATTCAACATGTTACCTACATTAATTTTATTTGAAAGTATTCATGCCCTTATTATTCCCCCTTTTTCTTGAAAAATCACTCTATTCCCTATATTTACAAAAAATTTTGGTCTACGTAATTTGGTCTACGTAATAGTCAAAAATTGGTAACGCAGCTTATAGACGACCTCTTAGGGGTCATTCGACGAGCAATAATTCCAATGTTTTTTTTTTTTTGTAAGTTTCTCGCTTCTTTTTTGAAACGTGTAATCACGTTTCAAAGTCAGCAGTGATTTTTATAGTACCGCTCGCGCTATACCCGTGTAGGTAATTTCCGACGGTAGTGTATGTACCAGAAGGAACGTAACTTATGTACTTATAATGAAAAACACTTGCATGTGCTTACCTATGGTATACAGTATACGCACTATACCGCCTATATACATATATGTATACGCATGCAGACGCGGGGAGACAGCAAGTACCGGCGCGGCGTCGTGCTTGGCAAACTATGACGAAGGTTAGATTATCTCTTATTACGGATCTAAATGTTTTACATGTACTACAGCCGCGAAAATACATTGTCGTTTTACGGATAGCAAGTCGCGATGCGATGCGATGCGTCATGGTCGATGCAATAACTGCATCGCCGATGCGCCACGCCGCGCTGCACCACGCCGCCCGGCCGGCCAGCCGCGGTCTAGTGCACACAATTTCGCATCTAATTGCTGCACTATCAATTCTCAAGAGCGAGTTGAGATATCGATCCTTCCACATTAAGCTTGTTCGATGATTATCTCACCTCAAAATTCAATAATCTTTCGAATGCTTCAGAAAATAGACAGGGCTCGGAACTGCTCAAGCTTAAAAAAAATAGTAAAATAGTAACCATACTTCTCTCAAAAAGGTAACCGAAAAGTAACAATAATGTGGCAAATAGCTGTGAATTCGATCTCGAGTGTTTCCACTTTGTTTGTATTGATAATTATATGGTGCTCATTTCACGAGCACTTCGCTTCCCGTTAGTAAATGTATTTGCTTCCTCATAGAGGAAGCATTAGTTATTTTTTTCAATAATAGACAATCCAAAGGCTTCATTTTGATCAATTTAAAAATATAAACTTACCAAAAATACAAAATTACAAAATATATATATATATATATAAAATAAATATATATATATGTATTATAATACAAACAATTTTTGAAATACAAAGACAAATCAGAAAAATCAAATTTTGAATTCGAAATGATAATTTTTCGAGCTGAAAAAGGGAAGGGAAAAGTTCTGTCGCACCCTATCCCTTTGCCAGCTTTATGATTTTTTTTTTTAAATTGTCAGAATTATTCTATTTGAAAATTTATGATCAAAAAATCTTTTCTATTCATGCGTCGTCAACTTTGAATTATGTCGATGAAAAAAGTTTTTCTGTTAGAAACAGATGATTCATATATTATAAATGAGCATAACTTCCTTAATCTTCAATAAAGTGTATTAATATTATAGATCAATTGATTCGTCTTGAATCAACACAACTTTTCTATTCTCGCATCAACTTTGAATTATGAGAATTAGAACATTTTTAGTATAAAAATCGATTTTAAAAATATATAAATTACCATAACTGCGCTACTCTTTAATAAAATTTATTAATATTTTAGGTCAATCGATTCGTCTCGAAGCAAGGAATCTTTTATATTCTTGCATCAACTTTGAATTATATTGAAGAAAAAAGTTTTACTATGAAAAACCGTATTTTCAAATATTAGGCATTACCATACCTTCCTTACTCTTTGATAAAATGTATTAATATTATAGGTCAATCGATTCTTCTCGAATCAACACATATTTTCTGTTCTTGCATCAACTTTGAATTATGTTAATTAAAACAGTTTTACTATAAAAAACCGATTTTCAAAATAGATAAATTACCATAGCTTCCCTACGCTTTAATAAAATATATTGATATTATAGGTCAATCGATTCATCTCGAAGCAAGGAATCTTTTATATTCTTGCATCAACTTTCAATTATATTGAAGAAAAAAGTTTCACTATAAAAAATCGTACTTTCAAATATTATGCATTAACATAGCTTCCTTAATCCTCAATAAAATGTATTAATATTATAGGTCAATCGATTCGTATCGAATCAACACATATTTTCTGTTCTTGCATCAACTTTGAATTATGTCAATGAAAAAAGTTTTACTATAAAAAACCGATTTTTAAAATATATAAATTACCATAACTTCCCTACGCTGCAATAAAATATATTAATAGTATAGGTCAATCGATTCGTCTCGAACCAAGGAATCTTTTATATTGTTGCATTAACTTTGAATTATGTCAATGAAAAAAGTTTTACTATAAAAAACCGATTTTTCAAATATTCTTAAGTGCACAGAAAAAATGCAACAAATATTTTTTCGGTCAGTTTCAAGATATTAGCCGGGAAAATAAGCCCTCCAAATTTCATCAATTTATCTGCGACCGTTTTCAAGTTATCGTGTTCACAAAAAAGCGTGATATCCACACATCCCCACATCCACACATCCACACACACACACACATCCGGACAATTGCTTAGAACATTGTATTAGACATTTTTAAATTGGGGAAGGTTCAATTAAATGAATTTAAAATTTTTGGAAAATGTTACCATTACAAAGCTTCCTCTATGAGGAAGCAAAAGTAACCAAAAAGAAAGATTGTTTACCGAAAAGACGAATTTTCCACCAAAATTATGAATCTTCAACAAAAAAATGTATGTTTAAGAAACTAGATCAACTTTTAACAAAATGGTTGAATTTTTCTGACTAAAAAAAATTTTATATAAAAAACAGTTACAAAAACTAAACTGCAAATTCGAGCACTCAAAGTTCAATCTTTTTTAATTTTGCTCTTAATATTAATTTTTCAAAATAAAAAATCATTTTAAATCTTCTCAGCAAACTTAAGAATTATTTTGTTTTCTTAAAACCTTTAAAGATCCTTAAAAAGCTTCAAAATTTTATTTCGAAATCTTCAACAATCTAAATTTTTTTATTTCTCGAAAGCTTTTCCAGTTTCAAATTAAGTTTTGACCTTCCCAAAACTTGTAAATATCTCATAAACTAACTCAAATTTTGTCTAAATTGATAATTGATAAATTATTATTTATGCATCAAAATTCAATAATTTCACTTACGTATTAAAACTTTTTTAAATAGGACAATTAAAATTGTAACGTTCAAAGCTTAAATTTAACACTCTGAAATATTAACGATTTAAGGCTTTTTATTTCAAATATTTCAGTTTGAAATTCTTTAGTTTTTAATATTTGATTTATAATTGCCCATTTTAAACGGAAAGTAAAATATTGCTAAATATCCCAAAAAAGTCTTCATTAATTAAAAAAATTCAAATTAAATGGTTAAAAATGGAATATTTTAGATTGAAACAATATTTGAATAGCATTTGGAATTGAATAAGAGCGTTTAATTATAAATTTATTAATTTAAAATTATTTTAGAATTAAGAATAGTTTATAAAGTTTCAATCGAAAGTTTACATTTGCTTAACTACTGAGGCTTCCCGTGTGGAAAAATCTCGTGGCAGTCTTGAATCATGCTAAAGCCAGTACAGTTTTTCTCAAGCCGGTCTATTCACGCAATACTAGCCTGGCGCTACACTGGCGATGTCTAGTTTTGCTACGTGTTTGATTCAAAACTTTCTGCTGTCTAGTCTCAGTCTTGGCGCTATCTAGGAGTTCGTTACGAATTTGAATGTATAAAAATTGTCCTTAGGAAATTACAATACACAATTACATAAATGCTTAAGCAATAATTAATTGTACACTATTAAATATTCAAGATAGTAAACAATAATGGTTGAAGGTGATCGAAATCTTAATACAAGAACTGCATTCTTAAGAACGATTTTTTTTTAAGAATGTTTAAAAACATTTTTTTTCAATTGAATTATATAGTCAAGTTATAATAAATTTATATTGAATTTATGATAATTATAATATGTATAATGCTATGTATAATATTGATGATATTCCAGAAAATCAAATATTATTATTAATGATTTATTTAATTTATTTTAATTATTTATTGATTGCGTAAATGATAATTAAGCCTAACGTATTAATTAGTTGAAATAATAAACAATCATTATTTTGTAGCCTAACCGCAAGAAAATCATACAAACTTTATTTTTTTAAATGGTTTATTCACACATCAAGCACTTTTGATGTTTAAAAATTGTTCATGCTTTATTCAAATAAATATTAGGATGTAATGAGTTGAAATTCATATCCCACAAAAATGAAAAATAATTTAACTTTTAGATGGCCGAGGTGTTAAGACGACGGGACAAAGTTACAACAATATAATAGGAAGTTGCATCAGAAGTTCGACACCCGGCGTATGTACAAGAGATTTGCGGAAACTCATTTCTTCTTTTTTTTTTGTACAAAAACTTTTTTTATATTTTTAATTAACTGCAAAAGCTATATATTGGACTTTTATGGCATAAAAAATAATTATATTATTTAATTATTAATTATTTTGTTATCAAAATAGCCGATCTGTCTAGAAACTAGTAGATCCGAGCGTTACATCCCAGTCTAGCCACTGGACAGTCAGCCTGTGGAGCGCCAGTGTCGACTCAAGGCGGACTGGACAGAAACAGTAAAGCGCCACGAAATTTTTCCACACGGGTTTCAAATTGAAAATGTTATATTTTTAACGTTAAAATCTGTAACTTGCTTAATTTTGAATAGATTCAGAATCGTCCTGTAAAATCAATAATTTCTCAATTTTCAATAATCGAACTACAGTTCAATGTGATTTATTATAATAGCAAAATTTCTTGGTAAAAGCGTAATATTATTTTTATCGTAGTTTCTTGTAGAAACTTATATATTACATATCCTACAAAAATTCACAGTAAAGTACAAGTCGAAACGTTGATGTGGAATCTAAAAGTGTATTGTTTGTAATAATTTATATTTTTAAGTACAGTTTTCCAATATTTCAACTTTGGTGAAATCTTGTTTTTTTTTTTTTTTGTAAAGATTTGTAATTTTCTACAATAATTTTACGTAAAATTAAAAGTATTTTTATGACGTCAAACACCCAAATTAAAAAATGTAAAATCCTATAGTTTTCTGTAATACCTTGTCGATTTTTACGACAAAGTAAAACACATATTACCAATAAAAAGTTATACATAAATTTTTGAATTGTCGAAAGTTATACTTTGGTGTTAATTTTTTTTTTGCTTTTCTACAAGAAAATACAAGAAAAAATTAGCTATTTGTATTAAACTGTATTTTTTTGTTCAATTTTGTACATTTTTTACAAAAAGTACATGTTTTAACAAAAAATTACAGTTGTAGAAATGTTGTACTTTCTTGTCAACGTTTTTTCCACCAGGGAATTTCTACCAAAAAAAGACGAATAAAAAAAGAAGAATATAATACATAGTTCGATATTTCAACAAAAAAGATTTAAATTTTAATTTAAAAACTAGCAATTTCAGGTAAATTGCCTTTTTTATATCAGGATTCATAATAATTCAATTGATAGCCCTTTTTATACATTTTACATACGAACTGATTATTATTTCATTGTTATTCCCTACTTTTCCCGGCTCTAAAGTGCCAAATTTACTGAAAAAATTTGAATTTTTACATTTTTCACAAGTTTTTAAATAATACGATTAATTAATTCATTTATTTCGTTATTTCGGGCAAAAAATGTAACCAAAAGTAACCTTTTCATTAAATAAGTAACTTTTTAGTAACCGCGGATCAAAAAAGTAACTAAGTTACTAAAAAGTAACCCGTTCCGAGCCCTGGAAATAGATAGAAAAATGGGGGGCTGTCCATAAACTATACGTTACCAATTTGTTTAAAAATGTAATTATTTTTTTGAAAATGAATCTATTTTGTTAAAAAGACATATTTTTTGGTCAAACATTCAACTGGGGCAATCGGTACAATCTTTTTGGTGATTAAAAGTACACGATAATAGTATTCTAATGTTACAATGATGTTTGTATATTGATAAATGTGTGGCCAATCAAAGACCTCGTGAATTATGCGGAAACATAGTGATTGGCCACAATATCTAAAAAGAAAATAACTAATATCTTTGCATAAATGCATTCAAAATTGTTTAAAATTTTTGTAGACTATGTATATAATTGTCACTTTGTCTTATAAATAATGAGGGGAAATCATGTCATAACCCGTTTTCGGCTCCAGCCAATGATTATATGACTTAGTGGCTAATCACAGTGCTTTCAAAATCAGTAATCTATAACCTGATGTAGCCAACGAGGTGGCCAATGACTGTATTTCACCACATTTTAGTGGCCAATCATACAATCATTGGCCTATGCTAATCACTATGTCTTCATGGCCAATGATTGTGTTTTTCGACATTATAGTTAATTTCTTTAAATATAAATTGTGTACTTTAACGCTGATCTACTATGGTAATTTAAATCTTTATAAAGTGGATTATCTATCTGTGCATTTTAGAATTTCGTTCGACGCTTATAGTGTTTTTTACAAACTGTTAATCTCGAAAAATTCCTTAAGTGGTCCATCACCCATTACCCATTACCCTACTTGGTTGAAAGATGAACTGCTTTGATAAAAATTCATTTTTTTTTTATAGATTCATCATTTTATTTGAAAAGTCATCTCTTTGGTTCAAAATGTAAGTGTTTTGTTGATTTTTTTTTGTTATTACGAAAAGAACTAATTTTTTAAACTTAAAATGTAACAATTATATTTTTTGTTAAAAATTCTAGTATTTGGTTGAAAACTTTATTACTTTGTTGAGAAAGCAACTATTTCGTTTAAAAGTCTTTTTTTTTTTGTCAGAAATTTAGCTACTTGCTTGAAAGTTGAACTACTTTGCTGAAAATTCATGTTTGTTGTTGTTGTAGATTCATCTGCTTGGTTGAAAATTTAACTATTTCATTTTTAGAAAATTTATCTTTTGGGGTTAAAGAATCATCTTTGAGTTAAACTCTTCTGTTGAAAATTAATTTTTTTTAGGATTCATAATTTTAGTTGAAAATTCATTTCTTTTGTTGAAAATTACATTAGGAACCAACTAGTTGAAATTTCAAGCAAAAGAGATGAATTTGCAACATAATAGTTCCGCTTTTAAACAAATAGTTACATTTTCAAACCAAAAATATGAATTTTTTAGAATCCAGATGAACTTTCAACCAAGAAAGATCACTTGCCTATATCAAAAAAGACGAATTTTTAATTCAAAAGGTCAAATTTTTAACAAAGTAGTCGAATTTTCAAACAAGAAGGATTAAAAATCAACCGAAAACAGTTGAATTTTCTACCAAAACACAAATTTTCAACCAGTTGATTTAAACGAGAAAAAAAATTAACAAAATAGTTGAATCCTCAACCAAAATAAGATGAACTGGCAATCAAGAAAAATGAATTTTAAAACAAATAGTTGACTTTTCAACTGAAAAATATATTTTTTGAACCAAAAATGGAATCATACATTTTTCAGTTTAAAAAGATAATTTTTAACTAAAAAAACTTATTTTTAAGCTATTGAATTCAACCAAAAAAGACGATTTTTAAACCAAATAGTTGAATCTTTAACCAAAAGGAAGTAATTTTCAACAAACAAGATTATTTTACTAGCAAAAAAGATGAATTTCCAACAAAATACATGAATTTACTAAACAGTTGAATTCTCAACCTATTAAGAATAAATTCTCAACCAAGAATGGAATAGATAAATTTTCAGATAAAAAAATTAATTCCCCACAAAAAAACGAATTTTCAACAAAAAAGTTAAATTTTTAACAAAATAGTTACATTTGTAACCAAAAAGATTAATGTTCTACTGAAAAAGATATACTTTCAACCAAAAATACATCAACTTTCTAACAAAATTGTTGAATTTTGAAGTAAAAAAAAAACTAATTATATACAAAACAGTTTAATTTCCAATCCGAAAATATGATTTTTCAAAATAAAAGTTTATTTTCTACCAAATGGATAAATTTTCATAAAAATAGTTTAATTTTCAACCAAATAGTTTAATTTTTAAACAAATAACTGAATTTTCAAACAAAAATATTAATTTTCAACAACAAAATTAATTTTCAACTCGAAAACAAGAATTTTCAACTAAATATGTAATAGTTGGATTTTCGGCAAAGTAATTAAATTTTCTACTAAATAGTAGAATTTTTAACTAAACGAGATACATTCTGAATCCTCAACTAAAACATATTAATTTACAACCAAACAGTTGCATTTTTAACAATGGAATAGTACACTTTTACTTTGAAAAATTAATTCTCAACCAAGAAAACGCATCTTGAACAAAATAGTTAAATTTCAAACCAAATATAGTACAATTTCTAACCAACGAAGATATATATGTATGGCAGAAATATAGTATTAGACTTGGCAACTAAAAATATTTGGATTTTCTTATTGGGTTCTATTAATTCGTTTCAAATTTATCATCAGGAAACGCACTGAATGTAATCTTAGTTCGTAACGTTTCTTCAAATTGTTAACGTAGTTTATGGACAACCCTTAAGAAAGGGACGAAGTGTGATTCCTGAACAAAGTAAATTGGCACATCTTACCACGTGAGAACAATTTTTCTTGCAGGTAAAGATTGACATTTTTGAAATGTTTGTCAAATTGTTAAAAAATACATGCCTCTTGCATCTAACTTATTGTTGACGCCTGGAGAAAAAATGATGTTCAATAGTAGATGTTCAAAGTATAAGATTGTACCGCCAAACATAAAGCTATTAACACGTAACATCTACTAGCTTTTTGAGACAGAAGGCTTAAATATATTTTTATTTTAAACTGAAACATCCAAGATGTTAAATTCGTACAGGAAAACACGCCAGACCTCTGTCGGCCGCTTGATGAAGCTTACAAGCAATACCGTTCAATGTCATTTCATGTCGTATGTGAATCTGTGAAAAACTGATGATTACTAATATTTTGTTTACAAATATTAATAATAATGCTGTAACTTGTTTGGATAGAGTAAAAAGGTTGACGCAAGTGGTGTTTCTTCTTCAAAAAATTCTTTGAGGTAAGAACGCTCTGCATTGCATACCTTTAATATCCACAGAAACTAACCTTCAACATCTAGATGACTGTCCTATAGTTAAACATTAAATATGTTCAGCTGAAACATCTGGATGTTTCGGGTAAACATCCATTTTCTTCGTGTGGGAGTGCATATGAAAAGTGACTAATCGAAAAACACCTCACATTGATACTCGAATACTTTGATCAGGTATAAAGTAAGTTTATAAATAGCGACTTAAGTGTTCTTACATCTATGCATGTGTGTATAAATGCATGCATGCGTGTGTATATGTATGTATAATATCCCTTGCACTATTATTCTTAATAGGGCAAGAGTTGCCATGCATGATATTATAACCCTCCTCCGTTACGCTTTGGAACTAGTGGGAAACGAGATATATGTAGGAGCAACAAGATTAATCAAGGTTATAAAGCAACCAACTTGTAATCTTATCGCGCATCCCGAGCGTTTTATCAAACCGACTGCTTGTGTAATGTGCAATATAGATTGTTTTCTTCCTCTGGAGAAAAGAATATTTACGAGACAGATTCCCTCATCAATTCTAATTTACAGATCCGGCATTAAATAGTATATATTAATTAATATCGTTAACATTGGCTAATCTTTACTTTATCTAATCTAATATAGAGCTCTGCAAAAGTCACGCGACTCGTGAGTCGCATGAGTCACGTGAGTCGTATGAGTCGCGTGAGTCGGGTGAAACTCTGAAAACTTGAAACACTAATTATTTCTGGCGGACGTCCACCATATATTGGTGGGAAATGGGATGATTTTTCACGAAAATAGGGGAATAGATTCTTTTTAATAAAATTAATATAAATACCATATTGTATTTAATATGAAACACTTCCAATTCCTATGATTTCAAGTTCAAATATATTCAATTTTCAACCAAAATATATTTTCTACCAGAAGACATGAATTTTCTACCCAATTTTCAACCCTACTGTCAACCCTATTTTAACAAAAAAAGTTCATATTCAACCAAGAAAGATGACTGAAGTATGAATTTTAAACCAAATAGTTGAATGTTCAAATCAAAAATTTATTTCTAAGCCAAAAATGGAATCATTAGCTTTGCAGTTAACGAAATTATCTTTCAACAACAACAAAAAACGAATTTTCAACCAGCTGAATTCAACTAAAAATGATCAATTTTTAACCAAATAACTTAATTGTCGACTAAAAAGATGAAATTTCAAATCAAGATTAATTTTCTAAGCAAAAATACGAATTTTCTACCAATAGTTGAATTTTCAACTTATAAAGGATTTTCAAACCAAAATGTCATAGTTACATTTTCAGATAAAAAATTAATTATTTTTAAATAGAGGTGTGCACTGTGCAGTCTTTCATGTCAATCCGGCTTGATTTCTATAGACTATTACAATTTTTAAAATCAAAATTGCTCCTTTTCTGGGGGAAAAATTGAGTCAAATGTCAAGTCGAATCTTCGAAATTTCTAGGAAAGTTTTAAATGATATTTTTGTACTTTAGAAAATTTATTTTAAAAGAATATTTAAAAAGATATCAAAACATTTACAAAGATTTCCAAAATTGTCAAAAAATAATATGGATGATTTTGGGGAAATTTTTTAAAATTTTGCAGAATGTTTTCAAACATTTTAGAAACATTTCTTACCATTTTAAAAGATAAAATTTCAAAAATAATAAAAAATTATTAAGTTTTTTAACGTTTTTGAAAGGTTTCATGATAATGAAAAAAATCTTAAGATTCCTGGGAATATTTAAAGTTACTTTATATTTAGAAAAATTTATTTTAGGGAATATCGAGAAAAATGTTAAAACATTACAAAAAATTCTGAAAATTGTAAAAAACGAATATCCGGAAGATTTTAAGACAATTTGAGGAATAAGTTCAGTCAGTTTAGAAGATACTTAGGAATTATTGATATAATTTTACAGCAAATAAACAAAGAAACTTTAAAGCAAATGAAGTTAACAAGTAAATAGTTCATCGAAATTTTTATTTTGTATGAAACATTATTTTTCCCTTCAAACTATAATTTTGTCTAAAATTTTGTGTCTTTCTTGACTGAAAAATTTTTTTTGGTTAAGAATTCGTCTTTTTTTTCAAAATTCATCTCTTTTGATAGAAATTTAATCTTTTTTTTATTAAAATGACACCTATTTGGTTAATCTTCTTGGCAGAAAATTCATGTACTTTTGTTGAGAATTAACTTTTTTGCTGAAAATTCATATTTTAGGATTAAAAAAGTAAACTGTTTCGTAGAAAATTCCTCTCTTTTGGGAATTATTTAATCGTTATTTGTTAAAAATAAAACTGGTTAAAAATTAATCTTCTTTGATTAATGATTCAACTATTTTGTTGAAAATTTGTCTTTTTTGGACCAATTCAAGTATTTTTGATTAAAACTAACAATCTTTTTGGATTAAAATATCAACTATTACATTTTTAATTAAAAATTCATCTTTTCTGTTTGAAAGTTCAACTATTTGGTTGAAGATGAACTTTTTTGTTGAAATTTTGATTTGATATATCTGCAAATTTTTAAAATCGTTTTGAATTTTCTGAAGAATATTTGGAAAATCATATTTATATAACCTTAAAAATAAATAAATAAACCTAAAAAGTAAATAGTTATCTGCAATTTTTATTTTGTATTCAAAATTATTTTGCAAATAAAAAGTAAATAAAAAGTTATTTGAGAAAAAAAGTGATTAAAAGAGACTCCCTGTCCTACAGAAATTCCCCGACTTTTGCATTTTTTTTCTTCAAAAAACCGTGAGTTTCCTTTGATTTGCAGGTTTCCCCTGACTTGCGCCCACCCTGAAATATCAGGTCCAAATCTACTTTGAGATATAATCTGATAAGTGTAATCTATTTCCAAGATTCAATCAAGAACAGATGTAATGGGATAAACGCCTTTAATGGATTGCAAGATCATTTCCATGCTCATTGCTCACATAGGCTCGCGTGAAAGCAATCAAGGTCAGTAGAACGTGGTAAGCTGGGTGATTAGTGTGAGCAATATGACTCGGACTATTCTTCAGTCAGCCACTTTCAATTAATTCAGTTATATAGCAACTTTAAATTCTGTGTCACGTAATATTCCTAACAATAAGTTAATACACCCGGAAAAATTGGTGTATACATTATTCATGCTGTATATGTTTTATTTTATTGATTTTACAGCACGTTTCATGCCTAGGATCCATTCTCTGTGTTTGTAACTTGGGAAGAAAAGAGTACAACTGCGCTCGATCTCACAAAAGAAACTTCCGCACTTATATTTACAGAGTAATACAAGTATCTGAATTTCAGTCAAAATAGTCGGTTGATTTTCAGATGTAACCAAAAGGATCATTCGCCGGTTGAAAGTCAACCGATGACTGTAATATGACTTCAAGTTACTCGCTTGGTTGAAAGTCAACCGCTTTATGCACGTAAAATGAGATTTTTAGGTTAATTTAAAGTAAAGAAATTTATGTAACGCAAGTATGGTTTCCTCGTTTTCTCGGCGTGGTTTGGAGCAGCAAAGTAGGTCTTTGTCGGTGATGGGGTGCTTTACCGGCCGCGCGCCGTAAATGTGCATTTTGACGGCCGCGGGAAATGCGCGCGCATGCGCATTCGCTATTTCGACTCATGCGCACTTTTGTTCTGCGCGGTACTTGTCCCTTTTAAGTTTAAACTAACCTCAAACCTGACGCGTAATTTCCTGAGAAAACTCCGAACCATACTCTTTCGTTACATGAAATATCGTGAGCCAAGGCAGCGTAGTCTTGCGGTCTCGCGTGTTTACAAAAACTCATGCTCGACCGTAAAAACACTGCTTTGCTACCTTGGGGCACAATATAATATTTTCCGTAAAAACTGGAACTTTTCTTTGCCTACTTGACAATGTATTCCTTGAAATTGGCCTCAGGTTTAATTCATGAAAAACTTTTCATAAACAACGCACATGTCCAACACATCGAGTTATTAGGGAACCTAACAACAATGGGTTTCTATAATTTCTGGATATACGCAATTTTAACAATACCACGCGTCAATTGACACTTTTACTAACACGGAAAGTACCCGAGGGGTACCTCACCGATTTTCTTCATTTTGTAATATTATTTAGTACATACAAAAATAGCAGACACGTATTTTTTAAAAGTGCTAATTCGACGACTTAAAGGGTGGAAACTACCCGTAAAGTTGACCCCCAAAAACAGTTTTTTTTTAATATCTCAAAAACGAATCGGAATTTTTTAACCAAACAAACTTCAGCTTATTTCATACAAAGAAACGCTCATATGACATATTATTTATGCCGAGGGGTTGCAAACCTTATTTTTGACAAGGGTGAATGTGATTTTTTTACATTATTTATACAGAAACTTTCAAATCAGCTGAATTTCACTGTATGATATACTGTTATTAAGAAAATTAAAAATTCAAGTTGTCATGTTTCGGGTTTTTTTTTTTAAATAATTCATTGCAAGGGGTGATTTACCGTTACAGTTAATTTATTGCTTTTGGAAAATTAATCACAACATACGTTTTAAACTTTAATCTAGGAACGCTTATTCCGACATATATTTTGCATTAAAAATGAAATAACATAAGCACCCTTATTTTTAGGAGGGTTGACTACCCCCATGAAATTTATCATTATTATGATTGTGAATGAAAACGGTTTTTTCACATTTACTTGTAGACTGATATTTCACCAATATAATGTCAATTTTTTACCATATGAGACAATTAACAAGGCCATAGTATTTAAAACCAGCCCATTTTTTCAAGTCTAATCCCTAAAATTTCCGTTTTTGTTTGAATATAACGAAATATCATTTACTGAACAAAGTTTCAAAACTTTATATCATACTCAAAAAAATATCTGCATTTTAACAGCTATTTTCGAATTCGGCCATTTAAGTGGTAAAAACCGCCCTTAAACTTAAACCACAAAAACAATTTTTCTTCCATTTCCCAATAACAAATCGGAATTTTTTAATTAAACAAATATTAACTTATTCCTTACAAAAAGACACTCAACGGGACATGTCTTTTATAATAAAATGTAATTAAACTAATGAATTTACTGAAAAAGCGCTAGTACATTAAAATTTTAAACGTATGTTTTGATTAATTTTCCAAAATCATTAAATTAACTGTAGAGATCAATCATCCCTTGCAATGAATTATTTTCAAAACCCCCGAAACATTTAAACTTTAATTTTTAATTTGCGTAATAACAGTACAATATACAATGAAATTCAGCTGATTTGAAAGTTTCTGTACAAAAAAAAATGTAAAAAAATTACATTCACCCTTGTAAGAAATAAGGGTTGCGACCCTGTGGCATAAAAAATATTCCCCGATCAGCGTTCTTTTGTAAGAAATAAGGTTGCTTAAAAAATTCCGATTCGTTTTTGAGATATTAAAGAGCAACTGTTTTTGGGGGTCAATTTTAAGGGTGGTTTCACCCCTTAAATCGAAGAATTAGCACGTAAAAAAAACGTGTCTGCTATTTTTTATGTCACTACAACATATTACAAAATGAAGAAAATCGGTGAGGTACACCTCGAGTACTTTCCTTTTAAGTATTCGCGCATCACAGTTCGCGCAATCCTTTTTGCTAGCGCAAATGAATTTCAGATCGCACAACTGAAAATCATTCGAAAGGTAACATGTCTATCAGTTGTTCATCACATTACTGCATATTTCAGACAGAGACACGAAATTTAAGTCCAATTTATGGTTGAAATTAATTGATTTACTTAATTAAAGAATGAAATTCAGTTATTCTTAAAAGTCAGATTACAATTTTCTAACAAAAAAGACAAATTTTCAACTAAGAGTTCAATGTTCAACAAAAAATGCAAAAGTTACATGTTTACTAAAAAAATGAATTGTAAATAAAACAATGAATTTTCAACAGTAGTTAAATTTTCATACAGATTAACCTTACACCTTCTAAATCTAATTTCATTAAGGTTCCACGTTTATTTAATTAACTGAATTTATATGTATGTTCTGGTGACAATCAGAGAAAAAGTTGTCTTGAAACAAAAGCATTGTCCTCTTGCCTGTTTTGTTTTGAACGAAGTGAATATATTTTTTACACAAACAGAATTATTTGGCTGCAAGAGTAGGTGAAGTTAGTCGCATAAGGAAAATTTTTGCTGCAAATGGATTCCTGTTGAGACAAATGAAAATCCTGTCAACCTTAAATTTGAGAGGAAATTCCATTTACTTCAAGAAACATCCTTTTGTCACAAAAGGACATTTCTCTGAGTGGATGCATGTCGATCATTTAAATTTTTTTCCAAAATCTCGTCAGATTGAATTAAAACCTGGAACACCATACTCATCACATCGAGACGAACGATCACTTAAGTCGAGATGATCGTCTCGTCACGATCGACTTTTTTCATTACAAATTCTTGATCTCCATTACATTTCAGTTCCATCTAACTATGTTTTAAGCAAACCTCGATTTTTTTTTTTTTGTAAGATGGTTTGGGGGGGAGGGTCAGAGAAGACCCTACGGCATCTTACATGGGGGGGGGGGGGTGCACATTTCAGAAAAACACCTTACGTGATTTGAGGAGTAAGTGGACAAAAACATGATAAATCTATTCGAGATGATTCCTCAATAATTAGAAAAATGCTGTATCTCAAAAATACCAGAAATAAAAGAAAATTTCAAATAGGATGATAATAGAGGAAACCATCTAGATAGTTATCCAATATTATCGAATTATTGAATCCATTGGTTTGGATTTATGCAGTTTTTATAACATATTGAACACTTTAGTATAAAACTTACGGATTTTAATTTATACATTTTGAAGAGTACCAAATTTTTAAATCGCCATTTTAATGGGATAAATTTTTGTTGTGTACCAAGGGTCAATAAATCATAATTCTCGACTCCTGAAAATGATAAAACCATGCATAACTCATTTAATTTCAAAAAATGGATTTGTCATGTTGTCTTCGCTTACTCCTCATTTGTGGATGAGCCCTAAAACTACAACTTCAGTTTAACGAAAGTTCCCTGACGCCTTCAGGTTTTCCTTGTCATGTAGCAGCCCTGAAAAACGTATAAATGACTATTCCCCATAGACGACTTGAATTTAATGGATTTTTTGTTTGAAAATGTAAAAAAATATCCCTTAAAAGCGATTACTCTGTCAGTATAGGTACATAATGATTTCGCGCAGAACAGCGACAAGAATTAATTCCAGTCTCGCTCTTGAATAAACGTCTCGTTTACCTTTTAAGGTGGCCAAGTTCCACCTAGCTCGAATTGCAAGCTCGGTGGCGTACGTCTTATGAATGTATGTTTA
This sequence comes from Andricus curvator, assembly GCA_932195095.1. NCBI lineage: Eukaryota > Metazoa > Arthropoda > Insecta > Hymenoptera > Cynipidae > Andricus > Andricus curvator. Next base: position 11,620 of record CAKNYM010051871.1, on the reverse strand, counting down.
CGTATATGTACAACTGTACAGTGTACAACTGTACAAGTATAGGCGATAAGAGTTGAGTTGGACTCCTGTAATGGAAGGGATTCCGTTTCCTGTCGATCGTGCATACTAAACTCGCCGTTAGGCTAGCCGACAATCGCGTTCTTTCCGACATAGATGTATCAACATATACGTTCTTGAACGAATACACAGTTACACACCTATGCCCGTATAGAGTCGGTACTCAGTAGTCAGTACTCGGTAGTCGCGCTACTAACGCGATAGTCAACGTGGCTTCCTTTCGGATTAAACACGCCTCCTGGTCCTTAATTGCTGCATTAATCTGTACAATTTCATTTCCTTGATTTTCTTTGCAGCAGATTATTAACTCGCTTTGTGAATTGCAAATTCCGGTCTAAGATGACGAATATTATAACAGAACTCAGTTATCGACATCAATTTATCGTTTGTCATGACGTTGACATTTGTCGAACAGTTACGTCAATTTGTCGAACTGGCCAATCTTCTGATAGAACTTCAGCATGTTCGGGAATGTAACCAATAGAATATTTTTTTGGCCGGCTAAGAATCTATTCTTGTGGCTGAGTGCTGACTTTAAGCGGTTAACCGTTTAGCGGTTTAGGCTTTTGGGTAGATGGCCGCCCAGAATTTATTAAAGTTTTGAACGATTTAAACCTCGGTTCGGTCTACCTGGTTCATGGTAGTATTCATATAAATCTATTATTATCGTATAAAACCACCATGTGTTGTATACATACTAAATCTGAGGGTATCATATTTATATGCAGCAGATTGATCCAACAATGCAACAATCTTTTGTTTCTTTATATTGACACAAATTTTCGTGTCAAATGAATTGAGCTGCAGCTTTTTTGATATATTAGGATTTACTGTGTAGACCGTAGGTGATACTTTTGTAATTTGGTTTTGTTAGACAATTTATTTGACTTTTTTTTGTGTTCCATTTTTGGCTAAAGATATGCTACATTAACAGAAAAAAGCACAGAAGTACATTTTTTGTGGATATTTTTCAAGAGGGCAAAGTTGAATTTTTTCGCATCCAAGCATAAAAAGATACAATAGTTGACATGGTAACTATACCTAATATGGTGGGTAAAGATTACACTTTGTTTCTTCGGTGCTTAAAAAAAAAAAATTCATCTAACGGGAAGGAAAAAAAGTACTTAGCAAATGTGAATGTATTGTCGGTTCAATGAGCGACTCTATAAATGAACTGTTCATTGGCATTTAACTTTCGAAATGATACTAGTAAGGAAGAACATCAGAGGTGGGATCAAGCAAGCGAGATGCTGTCTCATACTCGTACACCGTTTGTGAAATATCATCCAACAGCTAGTGCTAACATTTAAATGCCAGTGCTACCCGAAGCAAAACGACGTGCAAATACTTTGTTTGCTTTAGTTATAAACAAAATTTAAACCTTAACTTTACTTGTCCTTAGAAGCATCAGAGCAAAAAATTGGAGTTTCTATTAGAACCGATTTGTGGTTCCAAAGGAGCAGCAACAAAACGGAACCTCTTGCTGAAAAGGAACCCAAAATCATAAATTGTTCCAAAGGAATTTTACAAGTTAATGATGTACCTTTTACGTTATAATACAGATTTAATGATATTGCATTGGAAATAATGGACATGAAATGTGACAGATGTTTTTTTTATATCGCAATCTATCGGACATCAACGAACTAAGAAGAAACCTTCAAAAAGAGTTCTATTGGAATCTTAGTTCTAAAGGAAAACCAACTTTTACTTGAGCCGCAACATCATCGAACTCCCAGTTTTTTCTGTGATATAAGTTAATACCTTCAACACCAAAAGGTGATTTATATTAATAAACTGGCAAAATATGACAAATGATATGGAGCAAAAAAGAGTTTGGGACAGGCGGATAAACAGAAAGAAAGATCCTTAAACAGATATATCAAGGATTATTACAAGGATAAATTGTATAAGCTAAAAGCAGCCCCTCAGGCAAAAGTGTCCGTTATGTCCAGCTTATTCCTGCTAACTCGATACGCATTTATATCCTGATACAACGATTATAGCTAACAACACGTCACATCGTTTGACCTTGATTGCACCTGATGTCATGTTGCACATTTGATGACTTGGCATCCAAATTTCCGAAAGGTCAAATACACAAATAAAACCTGTGAGATATGTGGAATTTTTTGTACATGATTTACGTAAAATTCTTATATGATTTATAGACAAAACTACCTATGCTATATCACTATATTTTAACATAGGGTCCCTGTAACATTAGTATTTTTTTTCTACGTGCATTCACAGAAAAATCCTTTAATTTTTCTAGCCCTAAAATCAGGTAGAAACGCAACAGCGGCTTATCTAGAAGATAAAAATGTTTCGCCAGCTGCCCGTTTTACAAAAGCTGTCAAATGTATCCGGCGGCTGGTGAATTTTATCTTTCCGTGCGTAAAAGCGCTGTAGCGTTTCTATCTACACTGTTACAAATTTCTGCGGGAATTTTACGAAACATGTAGCGGAAGTTTTATGCAGTTACATGCTTCGTAAAAATAAGAAACCGTTCGTTATTTTCGGTAGCAGTAACGTAAACCGTCTAGGATGAATAAAAAATGTTTTCAGTTGATTAATTTTACTATATATCCATTAAAATTAATCAGCCGAGTTATGTCTAATCTACTTATACGTATTCAAATTAATATTTTTTACTTTTAAGAATTTTATATTTATGGTAAAGTCCGGGGGGTTAATTACTCGAATTTTTAGTGTACACCAAATTGCAATATTGCATAAAGATCTCATTGATTTCATCAATTTTATAGAGATTTCATGGTCCTTACGAGAAACTATTATAGGAAAATTAGTATAAGCCTATAATACACCGTTGAAATCCTTTGAAATAATTGGAGGTCATATAAAATCCCTCAAATCTGGTGAAATTCTTTTGATATCCCTTGAAAATTCTTTAATCTCTTGAACTTCTTTGCAATCTTTTAAAATAAGTTAAAACATTTAAAATCCTTCGAAAATTGTTTAACTCCTTCATACCCCTCAAAATTGTTAATATCCCATTAAATAAAATTTAATTAATTCCCTAAAGCTCTCTAGAAGCTCGTTAAAATCCCTTGACATCTGTAGAAATCGTGAAATTCATTAAAATAAGTAAAAATCACTTGAAATTCATTGAATATAAATTACGTTAAACTTATTCTCTAAACTTCTCTAAAAAAATGTTCAAATCTCTAGGAATCTTTGAAATCCTTGGAGATTCAATAGAACCCTTTATATCTTGTGTAATTACTTGCAATACCTTAAAATCCCTTGGAATCGCTAAGAATCACTAGAAATTTGATTTAATTTATTTTCTAAAGTTCTTTAGAATTCCCTTTAAATCTTTGGAAATCCTACAAAATTCTTTTAAGTCCATTGATTTTTTTTAGATCTTTTGAATATCTTAAAAGCCCTTTAAGGCTTTCCTTTGGAAATCGTAAATCAATTAAAATAAGTAAAAATCATCTGAAGTCCCTTGAAAATAAATTAAACTTATTCATTAAAGTTCTCTGAAAAAAACGTTCAAATCTCTAGAAATATGTTAAATCCCTTGAAATTAAATACTTTAAAATCTCTTAAAATATTTGAAATCACTAATAATCCCTTGAATTTAATTTAATTTATTTTCCAAACTTCTATCGAAATCCCTTAAAATATGTGGGAATCTAGCAAAATTCTTTGAAATCCTTTGAAATTTGTAAATCCCTTGAATATAAATTAGATTGAAATTATTCATTATGTTCTCTGAAAAAATGTTCAAATCCCTTAAAATATTTGGAATCCTTAAAATTCTCGCAAATGTTTGGAAATCTTTGAAATACTCTAAATACCCCAGACATGTTTCGAAATCTTACGAAATTCCTTCCAATCCGTGCAAATATTTTTAAATATCTTGAAAACCGATACAATACTTTAGAATTACTTGAAATGTTTGGATATCCCATGAAATTCCTTAAAATTCGTTGAAATCCATTGAAGTATTGGAAATCTTGTAACTCTTTTGAAATTCTGCAATTCGTTTGTGGTTTCTCTATTTTTTGCATAAATTCTTTCAATATTGTAACATTAGTTTCTTATAATGATTTTCTATAATGATTTTGTATAGAATCGTGAAAAATTATAAGAAATACAATATAGTAAAATCATTATATATCTATACTGAATTTCCTATAATACTTTTTCAGAAGGGGGGATTACAAGTGATTGCATGGAATTGCATGGGACTGCAAGAGATTGCAGAGAGAAAACAACAAAACAAAAAATTAATCAAATAAAAAGAATAATTATAACACGCCTCTTAAGATTTCAGATTTTTACGAAACATGGATCATCATTTAGAATCAGTAACATACATTTGCAAAAATCGGTTACATTTTTGTCCTAAATATCTCGGAAATTTAAAAAACATTCAATGTATTTTTAGGATAAAAAAGAGTTGAAGGCTTTTCTATGATTAAGAATCATCATGTATACCATGTATTTTCTACTTTTACAATTCTTGAAGTACATTGAGGTAAATTAACTTTGAATTTACCAGAATTATTTCATTCCAAACACGTTGCAGTCATATTCGACTGAGAGTTTCAACACGTTTTTTGTGAGTCATTTTTAACACAGTTGACTCAAACACATACAGCTGCAGGAAAAATTGAGGACTTGTTCTTTGTTCAAACCGGTATTCGATATAGTCAAACGTACAAGTATGGCAGCAGTGCTGCGGAAGCGCGTCATGCAAAAATGCCGAATGATTACGGAAGTAAATTCTATAATATATATGATTCCTTCACATCAATCAGCAAAGGGCAAAAAAGGATAAATTAAATTATTTGTCCAGGTGTTACTGAAGTGTACTCATTTTATCGAGACAAATTTTATCACACGGTGAAAAATGGATGTTCACACTTAACATCTTGAGGAAACAAAACTTTTATTAATTATTTTACTTTATACTAACAATTTACATCATTTTTATTATCCTGTGACCAAAATATTAATAATTATCATTTTTCCACAAGTTTACATACGACTAGAAACACTCACTACAAGCTTCATGAAGTGAACGACAGATGTCGACAGCATTTTTCACAAAATTGGCTATAAGCTTCATCAAGTGGCCGATAGAGGTATGGCGTTTTCCTACACTCGGACGAATGTAACACCTTGGATGTTTCAGTCTAATATCTCAAAAGTTTCAGTTTGAAATAAAAATTTTTTTTACACCTGATCTGTATGCTTCGCGGTACGATCTTGTACTTTAAACATCTATTTAAACATCCATTTTTCTCCGTGCATAGAGGAAAAATATGTCCAAAAGAACTATAACAGACTAGGGGTGTACGGTTAACTTGCCTGAGTTTTAAAATGTTAGCAGCATTTTTAGCCAATTTTGTGCTAAAAATTATTATTTTTTAATTTACTGTGCATTCCATGCTAAAAAAAACAGAAAGCGTCAGATGTTCTGTGCATCTTGGTCTATAAATTAAGATCGTAACCCACGCATCACGATGATTTGTCAAGTATCCCTGACTGCTTTTGACATTAGCTGATAAGAGACGTAACAAATATGATTAGAAATTGTCAGAGAGCTTGACTTTTCCTCTAATGATTGATGTACTTTTGATTTGACCAGGGATACATTACATAATTTACGTATAATATGTAGTTTACAAGTCAAACTCTTGACTGTATACACCTGGACACGCATCGCGCCCTTTTAATTTTCTTGGTTACATCCTCCTTCTTTGGACCTTGACGTACTCAAGCTCACCTTGGCGTTCGTAAGTTATGAATTTCAACCTAGACTAAAAAAACTAGCAGAGTAGAATAAGGCACATGTAACAAAATGAGAATCGCGTTGAAAAAGCTTCATGCAAGCTTGAAATTCCGAAGTAAACTCTCAATTTATAATTTTTTATATCACATATTTCTGAATGCCTTTTTCTACTATTGTCTCTTAAGGGGCCGTCTATGAACAACTTTACCAATTTTGGGAAATTGTTACCCCCCCCCCCCTATTTATGAAATAAAATTAATGTAAATACCATATTGAATTCAATATGAGACATTTTCAATTAATAAAATCTTCTACCAACAGAGATCAATTTTCAACCAAAAAAGAAGAATTCTCAACAACAAAATTAAAAAAAAACAGTTTAAATTTTAATCCAATAGTTAAATTTTCAAGACAAAAAGACAAATTTTTTCGAAGACAGATCAATTTTCAACAAAAAGACTTCACTTTCAACTAAGAAAGATGACTTCTTTACCATAAAAGATGAACTTTCAATCTACATGGTCGAATTTTTAAACAAAAAAGAAGTTCAACCAAAAACAGTCTTAATTTTCAAGCAAAAAAACCCGTTTTTTAGAAGACAGTCAAATTTTTCAACCAGAAAAATTGAATTTTTAACCAAATAGTTAGATTTTCCACCAAAAAAATAAACGTGCTATCAAAAAAGACAAATTTTCAACAATAGATCAATTTTCAACAAAACTGTTTAATTTTGAAGCCAAAAATTCGAATTATCTACAAAACAGTTAAATTTAAATATGATTTTACAACAAAAAAAGCTAATTTTCGAACAAATAGTTACATTTTCATTAAAATTGTTTTATTTTAAATCAAATAAGTGAATTTTCAACCAAAAATATGAATTTTCAAGAAAAAATTAATTTTCAACCAAATAGTTTAATTTCCTATCAAATTGTTGAATTTCTAAGCCAAAAATACATATTTTATACAAAACAGTTGAATTTTCGACCCGAAAATGTAAATTTTCTACTAAAATTATGAATCTTTAACCAAAATAAAAAATGAATTTTCTTAAAAGTAGTTGAACTTTAAACCAAGTAGTCGAGTTTCTAACCAAAAAAGATTAATTGTGAATGAATCATGTAATAAATGATATTTCAACAAAAAAAGATTCTAATGTGAAGTAAAAAACAGTTGAATTCAACAAAAAAAGACAATTTTTCTACAAAGTAGTTGAATCCTCAATTGAAACAGATTGCTTTTACCAAAAGACGAATTTTCATAAAAATATATGAATTTTCAACCAAACTGTTTAATTTTTACGTCCAAACGGCGACGTTTCTGCAAAAAAGTTAAATTTTCGACCCGAAAATATGAACTATCAACTGAAATGATGGATCGTCAACCAAAAGAAAAAATATTTTTTTTAAAACAACTTTAACTTCTAACCAAACTGTTGATTTTTCAACCAAAGAAGATGTATTCTCAATTAAACGTGTAATACTTAATATTTCTACCAAAAAAGATTTTAATTTGAAATAAAAAACAGTTGAATTCAAACAAAAAGGACGAATTTTCATCAAAATAGTTGAACCCTTAAACAAAACAGATCAATTTACAACCACACAGATGCATTTTTAACAGAAAAAGGATGCAGTTTCAACCAGAAAGATTAATTTTTTATCAAAAAAAGACGAATTTTTAACAAAATACATGAATATTCAACCAAAAATGGATTAGTTACATTTTTAGTTAGAAAAATTAATTCTCAACCGAAAAAAAACGAATTTTCAACAAAATAGTTGAATTTTCAACCGGAGATGAATTTTCAACTAAAATTTTAAATCTTCAAAAAAAAAGGAATTTTTAACAAAGTAGTTAAACTTTTAACCAAGTAGTTGAATTTTTTAACGAAAAAGATGACTTTTGAAACAAATAGTAGAATTTTTTACCAAACGGGATGAATTTTGAACCAAAAATACAAAAGTAGACTTTTCAACCAAAAATAGTTGGATTTTCTTATTGGAGTCTATTAATTCAGTTCGAATTTATGCAAAAAAAAACGAGCAAAAAGGGAAGTTTCTTGAAAACAGGGGAAAAATAAGAATTCTCAATACCAGGCGAAAAAGTGGCTATACATTACTGTGAGTTTATATATTTCCACACCAACTAAACGTTTTCCTTATATTTAAAGATAAAAAAGTATACACAATATATAAAAAAAAATTATTCTCGAAATTAGCAAGTTGGTCAAAATTTCTGATCTACGAGAAGAGTTTATATAAAGTAACAAAACGTTTTACTTAAACTAATTATTTAACCTCATCTAAGCGAATCACAGAAAAAATTAAGTGTAATCTTTACCCAGATTTGAGGGTAAATATTATCTGCAACAAAAATTACCCCAGGTGGGTTATCTTTATCCTGACATCTCGGATATTCTTCTGAGTTTACCCACGTTGTGAGGGTAATTGTCAATGTTTACCTCTAAGGCCTGGGTAATTTGACATCGCCTGCTTGCAACCAGCAACACGTCACAATGTTTACATCCAAAACAGCCTGACTAAAGATTGCTTTCACGGACGAACAAATTCACCACCAACTTAGCAAACAAAAGCTGTTTTGCGCACGACGACTAACACTGCGGCCGCTAGGGGCGTTAGTGACGGCGACGTCTGCTATTCGCATTATATCCATCATTGATAATGCAGTGTTGATGTGTTAATTTAAAGGACGGTTACTCTCAACTCAAGGTAACATTTACTGTTTACCCGTGCGAACAGGTAATAGCAGACAGTTTACATCATACTAAGGGTAATAACTACCTATACCAGTAGGTAAAAATATAAAATTACCTGCAGCAAAATTTACTCATACACTGGGAATCCCATTTAAGTAACTCCCATTTAAGTCGTTCCTAGAATTTCAGTCCTTGGCATTTTGATGATGCGGGGACCGCGGGACCGAAAGAGAGGCCGTGCTCAGTCATGCGTGATAAACAGTAACGTAGCGACAAAGCGGACAGTAATCTCAGCGCATTAGTAGCATCAGCTATTAGCATGCGTCTAAATCCAACAGAAATTGTTCAAACGACCCTGAATGTTTACGTTCGGAGCAAGCGAATGTTTTGTTCGATTTAAGTGAAGGCCACTTAGGACCATGCCCGAAACCGTACTTAAATGGGATTCCCAGTGTAGTTTTTTCTGTGAACAGATTCTTTGAATTTAATATGTGCGTTGATATTAAAAGAAAACTGTCACCCATATAGTTGTATTGTCCGCCGACAACAAATCGCAACGGTCGTTGCTCAACTTTTCTCGTGTAAGAGCAATGAGCATTCATGACCTTTAGACTATCTGACGCAGTCGAGGTCATCGAGTAGCAGCTTTTCTTGTCTGGATTCAAAGCAGGAGATCAAACTTTTCTCATTTTTCTGATAAACTTGATTTTACAAGAAATTTCTAAGTGCACGTCTTTAAAATGATAAACAACCAAATATATTCAGCTTTTAGCACCAGCACATCTTTAACTCTTTATGAAAGAAAAACAGGTGGACATTTAACAGTTATTAATGCGATCCATCTATATAGTACATTGCGCTTTTGAACTGGACACCGGTTGTCAACTAGTTTCTCCAGTTACTTGTCACTTACCCAGCCTTAGGGTAAAATCCAATTAAGAATACGAATAAGTATTTTAAATACAGCTAAAAAATATATTGATTTTTTTCAAACCAAATAGTTGCTTTTTCAACCAGAAAGATGAATTTTCATGTAAGAAGATTAATTTTCTACCAAAAAAGTCGAATTTTTAATAAAACACATAAATTTTCAATAAAACAGTTGAGTTTCAACTGTCAAAAAGATCAATTTTGAACAAAAAATTGCATAATCAAATTTTCAGATTAAACAGTTAATTTTCAACCAAAAAAAAGGAATCTTCAACAAAATAGTTTACTCCTCAGCAAAAACAGATTAATTTCCAACAGAATTGTTTTATATTAAAACGAAATTTCTACACAAAAGTTTAATTTTTCACAAAAAAAAAATTAATTTACAGCCAAAAAAGACGAGTTTTAAATCAAATAAATGAATTTTCCACTAAAAAAAGATATATTTTCAAACAAAAATGAAGCAGTTTTTTCATGCCAACAAGACGAATTTTCTACAAAACAGTGGAATTTTTAAACAGAAAATATGATTATTCAAGAACAAAATAGTTAACATTTTCAACCAAGGAAATGAATTTTTAACTAAAAAGAGGAATTTTCAACCAAGAAAATTAAATTTCTAACAGGTTTTTAAGAAAGCTTCTCGCTCCTTTTTTGAATGAGTAATCACGTTTCAAAGTCAGCAGTGATTTTTAATAATTTATTGCACGTAAAGATTACTTTAAAATTGGGGTGAAGGTTAAACAATGTTTTTTTAGGGTTTCGTAGCCCCGGGCAGAAATCCTTATAGTTTCAGTCAGGTGTCCGTCCGTCCGTCGTACTTTTTTCAGGAGAAGTGAAGGCGGACGTAGGGGAGGGGTTGGAACGGTAAGACGAAGGAGAGGGGAAGTTGTGGGAAGAGGGGAGTAGGAAAGAGGATTACCGTGAAGTATGGAGGAGGGCACGGTGACTGAAAGTAGGGAAAAAGAGGGATGGGGAAGTAGTGAAGTGGAAGTAAGAGATAGGGAGGGTAGGAGAAATAGGAGGGGGTGGGTGATGAGAAGGGGTGGGAATAGCAGGGAAGTGCATAAGGGGAAGTATGAGATGCGAGGGTTAAAGAGGGGAGGGGCATAGATGGGGGAATGGGGGTGAGGAGGAAGGTATAAGAGGACAGCGGACTTGAGGGGACTTAATAGTAAATTAATAATAGGCTACAAAACCCTTTTTGACAATGCATTAATTATTCTTCTTTTGCTTATGATTTATCGTATATGTCATCATAATTAGATGTTTGATATATAGCTTAGTTGATGCATAAAGTTTACCTCATATACCCTGCGGATTAAGTAGAAAGTAAAAGAGAAAAAAAGAGAAAAAACGAGAAGGACGAATTGACTGTAAAGCGGCCTTCAATATTGCGATGAGTCAAGTGCCATTTTTAAATCTAATTGATGAAGACGCTTTTTAATTGTTTAGACATTTGATCAAGGAAAAAGAAAACCGCATTGGCTCTCAGTTTCGTTCTCAGTCACAAAAAGTTTTTTTTTTTTATTCAAAGTTTCTTTGGTGCAAAGAGATGGTTTTTTGTTCTGATGAAAATTCTTCTATAATTATAAATAGTATTCTTCATTTTGAAGTTATTTTTGTTTAAATGAAAAAAATGACGTCAATGTTTCTTTAATTGAAGCCAAATATTTGTCTGCTTGTTTGTATCGAACTTGCATATATTATTGACACGAGCATACCCGCTTAGTGAACGGACGGACACATTAACATAGTGGCCGAAAAACTTCATTTTCAAAATTCCCTGACTTTTACCTGATTTTTCCCTGTCCAAGTTTTCATTTTCTCTGACCATTAATATTCAAAGACCAGCATCCTAATCTTGCAACATTGTCAACATCGAATTTTTAATAAACGGAATGAAACAATTTTAGATTCAAATTCAAGAAAATGTATAGAATTCCTGAAAATAAAACAATTAAGAATCCAACGATCAAATTTGGACAACCACCACAAAATGCTCCTAAAAAACAAAAAAATTTGTTTCTTTGGACAAAAATAAAAAAGAGGAATGAAAAATGAGAAGGCAACCTACCAAATCCCCTTCCTTCTCTTTTTTATTTCTTTCGTCTTTTTTTTTATTATTATCAAATCACAATATG